>BSBM01001400.1:172500-772500 GCA_027924585.1 Larix kaempferi
GATGATGATGATGAAGAAGATGATGTTGATGGAGATGTTGATGGGGAACCTAGAGATGAAAATGATGATGAAGATCTTGATGATGATGATGGTGATGGTGATGACGATGAAGACGTTGATGATGATGGTGATGGTGATGAAGATGATGATGATGATGATGAAGATGATTATGATGGAGATGTTGATGAGGAAGGGGGAGATGACAATGATGATTTAGATGTTTATGATGATGATGATGGTGATGATGAAGATGTTGATGATCATGGTGATGGTGATGAAGATGGTGATGATGATGATGATGATGATGATGATGAAGAAGATGATGATGATGGAGATGTTAATGAGGAACCTAGAGATGACAATGATGATGAATATGTTGATGATGATGATGGTGGTGATGATGATGAAGATGGTGAGGATGATGGTGATGGTGATGAAGATGATGATGAGGAGGGTATCCACCTTCTCTTTATATTCACAATTATCCAGGTCCCTATAAAACTCTTTCCCTTCGTTCACCCTTAATCAATAACCATATGTGCCTTTATCCCTCCCCCTACCCTCTCTATCTCACCTTGTATCCTTCCCTCCCTATCTCTTTCTCTATATCTATCCCTAGATCTGTCCCTCACTCCCTTTACCTCCCTCCCTCTATGTCTCTTTCTCTCCCTTACACAATCTTTGTCCTTTCCACCCCACTGATTCCTCCTTCCCTATCACACACACACACACACACGCACACACAACCTACCACTTTCATTGTCGCTCACACCTCCCTCTAGTATCTCTCTCCCAAACCATCAATCTCTCTCTCTCTCTCTCAAAAACACACACACACACATTATGTCCCTTTCCATTCTCAAACCCATTCCTCCTCCATCCATATCTATCTCCACCTTTCTCCCTCCATCCCTCACCCTACCTTCTCTCCCTCCCTCTCTCATCGCTTCTCTCTCTCTCACCTTCTATCCCTCCCTGATGTTATCTTTCCCTCAACCTATCCCAATCTCTCCATCACTCCCTCTCTCTCTCACACTTTATGTCACTTCCCCCTCCTCTCATATTATCTCTCTCTCTCTCTCTCTCTCGCCACCACTCCCTGCATGTCTCCCACCAACACTTTCTGTCCCTCCCTTCATATCTCTTTATTTCGTTATATCCCCATATGTCTCTCACTCCCTCCAAATCCATTCCTCCCCATTGTTCCTCTCCCTCCCTCACTCTATGTCTCTCCCCCACTTGTATTCTTTATTTCTCTCACATCCCCCTTACCTCCATCCATTCCCCCTTGTCACTCAAGTCTCAATTTCAACTTTTGAACCTATACCTATTCAGAACCTCTTCTACTCCTAATAGTGCTCTCAAGCTCCACTTCCCTTCACCCCCTGTAGCCCATCATGTTCTCATTCACTTCATCTCTCCTGACCCTTTCTCAAATATAAACCAAAAATTCCCTTGAGTCTTCCCCACCACCTCTCTTTCAAGTATTAAACATATATTTTATGATTTACATAACGCGAGCATGTTTTGGAACTACATAATGCATACGGATTATGTAGTTATATAACGCGTGCGCATTATGAAATTCTAAAAGTGCAGCAATATTTTTGGAATTTAAACAGAACGTGCTCGTGTTTTTTAGAGCCTAAACCAAGCCGACTCACTTGATCTCATGTCAACCATAAGCCTATGTGTATGCTTTGGAGTTTGCTTTGGTAATACCAAACCTGTGCTATGGTAATGATAAACCAAAGCTAATTGGGTATTTCTTCCAGTTTCTGGAGAAGCCTGTGCTTAGCCACTTGTTACAGTATGCTACACACAATCATTTTTTACAAAATATTAAACACAAATAGCATTTTTTCTGCAGATTCCAAATATGTAACTTTTATTTAAAAATATTAATTTTTCCTATTTTCTTTCAATTTCTTTTGTGTCCTACCTCCTTAACTCATGAAACACACTGTTAGTGTTTCTTCCATAACTTTTTCAATTCTTGATCATTTCAAACAAATTTGTATGGTGCACAAGTATACACTAACCTCCACGTTCTATCAAAAACCCATTTCAATATTTTTGCATTAAGACCTTCAAAGGATGCACCCACAAAAGAGGTACTATTTTCGAGGTTTGATCACTTAGACAATTATAAACAAATTATAAAATTGCTAATTTAATTTTCGAAAAATAATGGCGCACTAGTGCTATAAGTTCTCTACATGCATGCCCATTTTTGTAGCTTGATTCCATCATTTAGGCCCTCAAAGGATGCACCCACAAAAACATATACCTTATCATTTGCCTGAAAAATAAAAAGTGTCTGTTAGGAAAAACGAAAATCAACATAGCTATGCAAATTTTCAATACATAAAAGTTATCTATTCGAAAACGTGATTCAATTTACTACATTTCATCTTTTTTACTCAATGTAAGATATTTTGCGTAAGTATCTCAAAACATCCAAGCAAGTTGAGGGATGCCTAATTTTTCAGTTTTCTATTGCATCTAACGTGCCAAAAGTGACCCTCATTAGCTTGCACTGACCCAGATCTCAAATAGTTTAATATCCCTTGAGATCCAATAGCCCATAAAGCTACTGTCCATAGTATTAAATGTTGGAGATGAAGCTAGATAATTTTAGCCATGATATCATAGGTCTGATAGGTGCTGCAGAGCAAGCTAGATAATTTTAACCATGACATCATAGGTGGTTTGTGTGGGTAGATTTTTCAATTTGGAAGAACTTTGGAGTGGAATTTTGCTAGACATATGTATCCTTGCACATCAACATATGTATCCTTGCTCGTCAACCAATAATCTACCTTGGGATTGTGATGTATGATGCTTTGTTGAATATCTCCCTGTGTGTTTTCTATACAAGGAGACATCAGAGGGTGTCACTAACACTAAGGTTTATTTTTTTTGGTTTCTTGATGCATCAGCAGTAGTTTAATCATCTTGTCTAGCCATATTTTTGTTGATCGCAATGCAGCTAACGAACACGAGGCACCTTCATCGACTGGAACATAGCTCCTTGTTCTTACCAATTGCTTGTTAGATTCCAGTTCTAGTGCCCATATTTTCAAGCTGCGAGTAGGGCAAGTATATGCAGCATCAGTTATGTTTGGTCACTTTTTTAGAAAAGTAGACCAAACTCTTCCTTCTCGATTGAATTAAGACTCTGATGCAAAGTAGCCACTCGTTGGTGACTCTAAAACCAAGGGTGAATTTTAGACATCCTACTCATCTCCACTAGTTTCTTTTGCAGCAATTTCTGGTATAGGAACATCGTCGAACCATATTTCAACCCAACAATTTATGGTAGAAGGGGAGTGAACCCTTGTTTCTAAATTAGGATTTTTCTTTTTTAGCTAATTGTTTTCTCATGTTTAACTAATGTTTACTTGGAGAATAAACACTTGGTATTCTATGTAAGAATCAAGATATAGCTAAAAATACAATCTTTCCATAAAGTTCAACAACATCATCATGTCACTTATAAGAATTGAATCTAGGTAGGGAGGGAAACAATCATTCCTCTCAACTACTCAAGCTACAACAAATAAACCATTAATTTTACAAAAATACAATCTTTCCAATAAGGTTCAACAAGAGCATCAAATGACACCAAGATCGTCTTTCACATTAAACTTTCATTACAGGAAATCGCCAAACTTTATAATAGCTCAGTTCGTCGTCGGACTGCGACGATCATCACTGAGAACACTCAATATATACAGACTTAGTCCTAAGCACAAAGTACTGAGGCCATTAATGCTTCAGTTCCAGCTGCTGCTGTAACTTACCACAAGGCTACTTGGGCACATCAGCATATGCTTACTAGACTAACAAATTGGGAACCCAAGAGCGCCGAAGCCACTCTCTGCTCATTTCCCACACTCAGACTCTTACTTACAGACTCAAATGCAGAGCTCAAACTACTTGAACGCTCAGACTCGAATGAATAAAATGAACCATTGAGCCCTTATTTATACAAATGCCAGTCGGTTACCCAGTGACTGAGGACCGACACACACCGGTCGAAAGCAAGATTCGGGGTGACACATGGGGACTACCACGGCCATTATCTCATCCCTTAATGGTCTTTCGACATATGGGGACCCGAATAACCGAAAAACCCGACAAACTTTAAAAAAACATGTACAATGTGGAGCCATATAGCAGGCCCACCATGCTTTTAATCATGTGGATCCCATCCACAATGATAGATACAATGTTCATGTCCATCTCCTAGGTCCACACCGCCACAAGGACAGTCAAAGATATCATTATCAGAATCTGCATAATCTCCAGTAGGGTCCACATCCTCTAGGTCATCAAACTTGATAGGTGGATAAAGGTCAGGACCAAAGCACCTTTCCACATCAGATCCCAATAAGGCCATATTTGGTTCACAAAGAAAATCACCCTGGAATAAAGATTCCACATGGTAATTCAAAGGTATCCGCCGAGTATAGATTTTAGCATCTATACGATTTCCATTTTGATCACGCTTTATGAACTTTTGAGAAGTGTAAACAGTATGCTCCAAAGGCGTATACCATCCACCTTGATGTTGAAGTTTAAATTTGAACCATAAGTGGTTCTGATCAACAACCATCATATCTGCCTGCAGGTGTAGAATGAAGTTAGCGAGGCGCTATACCCAATCAACTCTAGGACAAAAATTATCCAGCAAAATCTCTGTCCAACTGGACCATTTTTTGTTCAGCAAATTTGAGGGATCTGCACAGATGACAATAGACCTTTCTTTTCTTCAGAATTGGAGAATCAAATTATAAGTGCTCCAAGTTAAATCTCCATGACCAGTGTCTGCATACCATACATTTCCCTCTTCCTCTTCATTGCAGTCTACCCATACCTATCTACATCTCATCAACTTCACTGAGCATTCAAGAAACCAGGAAAATCATGTCATTCCCAGTGTTCAAGGATATGCAGCTTTAATGGAGATTCCTGGATTTGTTTAATAAGAGTCAAAGCCAAAAATATTTCTTCCTGAGTTCTGTTGGCATGATCAAGTGTAGACTGTCTTTCTTCTGGATTCAAAGACTCATCCAAAGGTTTCATAAACAACCCTGCTTGCGACGAGCTAGGAGCTTCTTCACCAACTTTCTCCTTGCCTTTATTTTGGGAGCTCATAGCTACTGCAGAAAACATGTTGAGTTGTGGCTTTGCAAAACACTGGGGCTCTTCCCTAGTTAACATGTCAGCCACACAATTCAAATAACCTGGTTTATAAACAATGCTGAAATCAAAAATTTGAAGCCAAAGAAACCATTTAAGAATTCTGGAGCTATTCTCCGCCATGAGATTTTCATTCTTGAAAATTCTTGGCATTATTTTTAAATCAGTTCTAATAATGAATTTAACAGGTTTCAAAAATAATCTAAAATGGTTTACTATCTTCTTGACAGCAAGAATCTCCTTGTGGCTTGAAGGGTAGTTTAGTTCAGCTGATTTGAATGAACCAGAAACATAGCCACAAATATTTTCTTTCCCGTCATCTACTTCAATCAAAATTCCACCCCAAGGGTGGGCAGATGCGTCTGTCTCTATTATAATCTCACTAGTTCCCTAGGGGAGGGAAATAGTAGGTAAATGTTGAACTTTGGCTTTTATTTTCTGCACTGCCAAAGTCATAGCCATATACCATTTGCGCGGACTCTTCTTCAGCCGTTGCTATAAGGTATTGATATCTTCATCCTGACCTTTGTAAAATGGTTTGATATAGTTAAGGATTCCCAGAAACCTTTGCAACTGGACCTTTTCAAGAATTTGATTTGGAAAATTGGCAAACACACTCAACACATGCTGTTGAAGAATTACTTGCCCTTTGTTTATCTTGAAACCGAGGAATTCGATTTCAGTCTTACCAATTTCCATTTTACTTTTGGAGAGTACAAGGCCATGCTTATAGACTTTGATAAAATTCTTGAAGATGCTTCAAGTGTTCCAGCAAGTTCTTTGAACAAATAAGAATATCATCTATGAAGACCAGTGCCCATTTTTTTTCTCGAAAAATATTTTCCATCATTTTCTGAAATTCAGATGGAGCATTGTTAATGCCGAAAGGTAGAACCTTCCACTGGCATTTTCCATGCAGAACAAAAAATGCAGTCTTAAATCTATCTTTAGCTTCTATGCCTATCTGATAAAAACTAGATTTCAAATCGAACTTACTAAAAATAGTGCATCCTGCTATTTTTTGTAGCAGACTCGCCTTATCAGGAAGTGGATACCTGACTTTTTGCAGAAAAGCATTAAGTAGTTTGTAATTTACCACTAGACATGGCTTTCCTCTTTTGATCTCGGAATGTTTATTTACCACAAATGCTCTGCAAGCCCATGGGATTTTAGATGGCTCTATCAAACCTTTTGATAGAAGTTCTTTAATTTCTAATGCACAAAATTTTCTCTCAAAAGGAGACATAAGCCATGCAGAGGCCTTCATTGGTTTGTGCTTGATTAATGGGTCAAAAGGAAGTGAGACGAAATAATTTTCCCTTGTCCAAAATGCATTTGGACTCTCTGAGCAACACTCCTTTTCTAACTTTTTGGAAATCTTAGCAAGGGCCTTATCCTTGTGGATTTTAGCGTAAGCAATACATCTCACCATTTTGTATAGTTCTACAAGCTTTGGTTTAGGCTCAGGGAGTTTTGCAGGACTTTTATCTTTAGCTTTCGATTCGAAAGAGAGAGGATAGGTAAAAAACTTAACATTGATGGTGCAGGTGAAGATCATCTTTTGGGTATCTACAGAGATGGGGCTGACTCTGGTTAAAAACTCAGAACCCAGTATGCAGTCATCTTTAATACTGTCTAGTCTATTCAAAGACAGGGAATTCAGATAGTGGCCAACTTTGATGGGAAAATCTGCTACTTTACCTGCAAGTGGTACTGGGGTTCCTTCTATTGCAACTCCATTGTCTGAAGTTTTCTCCCAATAAAATGAAGGAACTATACCTCCTTTTTCCAAGTTCATCTGGAAACCAGAATCTATCATACAATTTACTGTATAGGCTTTGAACTCAGGAGGACAGAATAGAAGCTGTATGAATAATCTAGGACCAGTAAAGAGTCCTAGGAATGGTTCAGGTTCAGGTTTAGGTGAAGAAGGAACTGAAATAGATTTATTTTGTGGACTTCGAAGCGCTTCTTCAAACTGTCTACTCATTTCATCATCTGATGAGAAGTCTCTTTCTTGTTGAACTGTTCTAAGCATGTTCTTAAGATCTTATATATATATTACTATTTTTTTCAAGGACAACTGATTTTCCTTGATTTGCATTCTGAGTAGATTTTCTTTATCTTTCCTGAACTGTTGCCTATCCGCATGCTCAGCTGGATAGTCTGTATAACTCTAAAGGGTTATACACAACTAGCTTACTTTCCTCATCCTTTTCTTTACCTTTATCAAGTAGAGCTAGACATCTTTTCTTTTCTTCCCTTAAATATCTTCTGACAATATATTCAAAGACGGGAGTCTCTAAATGTTGCAGATCAATTGCTGCTAGTTAATGGCCTCAGTACTTTGTGCTTAGGACTAAGTCTGTATATAATGAGTGTTCACAGTGATGATCGTCGCAGTCCGATGACGAACTGAGCTATTATAAAGTTTGGTGATTACCTGTAATGAAAGTTTAATGTGAAAGACGATCTTGGTGTCATTTGGTATCAAAGCTAGCAAAGTTTTCTCAGTTGATTGAATTTATTTTCACTGTAAGTGTTTGGTTTCATGCATTTAATGCGATAATCTGCAAATTAAGATTTTGTTTCTCTATCTGTTTTATATTCTGTGCTGCTCCTGCTAATTGGGGTTTCTCAATTACATTTTGTTGAAGGATCTCTGTGGGATAGTTGGGTGTTTCGAGTATTGTGTTGAGGTCGTAGCCATGGGAAAGGTGTAGTAAATCCTCATTTGGTAACTCTTTGAGAGTACTAAGCCCTAGTGTGAGCAAATTATCACTTTACTGCCCGATACAGGCAAGTGTTCCATGGACCCTTCAATGGATGCAGTTTTGCTCCACACCTTAGAATGTGAGACAGAGAACGGTTCAGATGTTTCTCTTGCAGAGAGATGCTCTTTTTTCGATAATGAACCATCTACTTCTTCATCCATCATAAATATTCGGGATCTTAATCCCTCTGAGAACTGGCAACTTCCTCAAATCCTGCCGAAGGATGTGTATAAACTTCAATGGTGGCAATATCGCACCTGTACACAAATTAAAGTATCTTATGTTAATGTTTCTTTTACAGATCGTGATGAGCTTGTCCATATTAATCTCATCGATAAAGCTCAAATAGATTGGGCTAAGTCCCAAGGTTATAAATATGCGCACCTTGGAGCAATAAAGCTTGGCTTGGGTCCTCTGGTAAGACCATATTTACCTATTTCATCTTTGTGTGTTACAATTGATACTAGACATCTCGACTTTGTTGATGCTATAATAGGAGGCTTCAGAGCTCCTTTGCATAATGGTCCATGCTTTGGCACAATCTACCCAAAGTATTCAGTCAATCTTGATGATCCTTATATATATGATTTGCTGAAGGCCTATATTCTTCCCAAAGGCTTCAAAATGGATACTAGTTCTAAGATAATCCATCTAAAAGCTCGTGTTGTTCTCCGCTTCGGGAATGATACCCTTCCTCCCCTCCGCTATAAAGTCCACTAGAGTTCGCACTTGCAAAGCGTGGTGGAATCCGACCTGTCCAAACATGCAACTCCTATTACCTTCGACTAGACTGGAATAAATTATCCAAAACAATGGAAAGTGAAGTATAAAGAGCTCGGAAACTTAGAACAGGAAGCCCATTCTTTTAATTCACAACCTATCACCTTTGATAGGTTTTCAAATTCTTTTCGTCTTCCAGAAGGTAGACCAACTCCAAGATTTACTCCTCCTTTGATAAGATCTTGTTCTACTGCTTCTTATGAATCTGCGAGAGCAAGAGTTGGAGCAAACTGCTCGTCTACTTCTGTCAATAATGAACACACAGGACAACATTCAGACTATCCTCCCTGTAAGAAAATCCTTCAGAAAATGATGCACCAAAAAAAAAAGATACTTCAACCCTAGGAATGTTTTCTTCATTACCTAGAGGTGGCCCTGGTATGGAAGTTGTTTCTCAAGGAAACAGATCATTCATCCCTGGAAGGAACCTTCCTGATTCTCCTTTGGGCAGTTTTCAACAGACGGCCAAATAAAGAAATAATTTTTACCCCAGAAATCCTCTGCTCCTTCAGAGAGTGTTTCTAATGAAATCAAGTTGGCAAATTATGGAAATTTGCAACTTAGGCTCACTGCTCAAAACCTGGACAACATGGCTTTTGATATTCTTCAGGTAAAAAGACAATGAGCGAAGAACAGAAGAAAATATCCTTGTTAACAACAAAACTTGATCTGCTTGATCATTTACTTCATGATACAGCAGAAATCAAGTGTGCTTTAGAAGTTGCTCAGATAAAAACTGAGAAAACACTGGAGGTGCTAAAACAACTTCTGACTAGAACAGAAGATCTGAAAAAGAAGACCACTCTAGTGAGTCAAGCAGCTTTGTCTCTTGCAACCAAAGGTCATCAGCGCAAGCATTCAAAGAGTTTCTCTTTCGGAGCGCTAAGTATTCAAGAAGAGGATAACAGACCGGAATTTTCATTCCGTCATGATGAAGCTGAGTTTGATGAAATACAAGAATTCATGAGTGAATTTCATAAAATGCCTCTTGCTTTACCCTCGAAATACCTTGCTGTGCTTTCCTTCCCTGCTAGGAAAGAAACAACTCAGGAAGCATCATCAGCTTTAACTGGTCCTCCTCCGACCTTTGATACACCAATGCAAGAAGCTACTACCGCTACAACTCCCTCCCACATAATCCATTTAGGTATAAATGGACTGAATAATCTTTTGTCACAGATGCCTGACCAACCCGTTTTAAATATTCAATGCCAGACATGGGTAGAAGTAAAAAATGCCATCCAATTGCTTGGCCAATGGGTTCTTTATAAGAAAACCCAAGATGCAAATATCACAGGACAACATCTTGGCCTACAACTAGTTGTTTGGCTTTCACGCTTAGCCCTTGAATGGTGGCATTGGCTTCCACAAGAAGCTAGAGAAGAAATACTTCGTGTTAATGATGTAGATCAGCAGATAATTCAAGCACTGGGTAAGCAATTTTATGGCCCTGATGATCAAGAAGACTATGAACATCTTGCATCTTTGTTCATGTATGCAAGACTCTGTGATTTGGGACAGAGTGAACAATATTTTTGTTACATGCAAAAAATTTTGATTTCTTCTGGAAAATCAGGAGAACCTACTTATTTTAAGCATTATTTAAGAAGCTTTCAAGGTCATGTTCCAGATGCTGTGGAACAGTATATGAAGGATAAGAAGATTGCTCTGAGAGGACTCTCCCTTGCACAGTTGCATGGGTTTATCATGGAAACATGGCAAGAACATTGCCTTGAAAAACGAGTGAGCAAAGATTTTAAGAGGCATCAATCCATGTACTCTCCCGGGTTCTGTAAATCCATTGCCCAAATGCCTGACTGGGGTTGCGGTGCCCATAACAAAGGTCACTTAGGAAAGTCTTGCCATTGTAAGACTAAAAAGAAATTCGATTCCATCCTCAAAGTCATATAAATACAAGGAAAAGTCCTTTCGTAGGAAGGATAAGGGAAAATTTAATCGTTTCTCCCAAAAGAGAAGATTTGTTCGCAGGCGAACAGAAAGAACATATAAAGAGACTTGCTTTATCTGCGGCAAAAAGGGTCATTCGGCAAACAAATGTCCACAGAAAAAGGGTAAGCCAAGGCTTGCATCCTTTCGTTCTCAACTTGATCCCGGTTGGTGGGATCTTTGTACTTATTCTACAGATGAGTCTCCTTGCGGAGAAGTTCCCTCAGATGATTCTTTAGATTCCGGTTCCGACTCTGAAGCTGAATCTATTACGCGGTTACATAAATTTGCTCCGTCCTCCTCTGATTATGATTCGGAGTCTGACCCAAATTTAGGGGGGTGTGAGGGACCGCCAGAGTTTGATTTCGGTTGTTACATGTTTTCGGCTCCTAAAAAGCCATCTCTTCAACAGCAACTGGCAGCAATTGATCTGCAACTTTAAGAGACTCCCGTCTTTGAATATATTGTCAGAAGAGATTTAAGGGAAGAAAAGAAAAGACTTCTAGCTCTACTTGATAAAGGTAAAGAAAAGGCTGAGGAAAGTAAGCTAGTTGTGTATAACCCTTCATAGTTATACAAAGACTATCCGGCTGAGCATGCGGATAGGCAGCAGTTCAGGAAAGATAAAGAAAATCTACTCAGAATGCAAATCAAGGAAAAGCAGCTGTCCTTGAAAAAATTAGTAAAAGATATAGAAGATCTCAAGAACATGCTTAGAACAGTTTAGCAAGAAAGAGATTTCTCATCAGATGATGAAATGAGTAGACAGTTTGAAGAAGCGCTTCGAAGTCCACAACATAAATCTGTTTCAGTTCCTTCTTCACCTGAACCTGAACCTGAACCATTCCTAGGACTCTTTACTGGTCCTAAATTATTCATACAGCTTCTATTCTGTCCTCCTGAGTTCAAAGCCTATACAGTAGACTGTATGATAGATTCTGGTTGCCAGATGAGTTTGGAAAAAGGAGGTATAGTTCCTTCATTTTATTGGGAGAAAACTTCAAACCATGGAGTTGCAATAGAAGGAACCTCAGTACCACTTGCAAGTAAAGTAGCAGATTTTCCCATCACAGTTGGCCATTGTCTGCATTACCTGTCTTTGCATTACCTGTCTTTGAATAGACTAGACAGTATTAGTATTAAAGATGACTGTATATTGGGTTCTGAGTTTTTAACTAGAGTTAACCCATCTCTGTAGATTAAGAATTGAATCTAGATAGGGAGAGAAACAATTATTCCTCTCAAGCACTCAAGCTACAACAAATAAACCATTAATTTTACAAACATTAAATTCATGTTAAAAATAATATGTTGATCTTCAATTTTACAAGCGTTGATATTATTTGATAATATCTTCATCTACAAGCAACAATGGGTGATATTACGTGTTTCCATGTTCGACATAAGTGTTTTTGGTTTGGACTTCATTCCAATCACTGCCAAATTGCTTCATATGTTTTTGTAGATTCTAATCATGTGTTACATGATCCAAACATATGTAGATTCTAGTAATTTGTTACATATCGACCATCCAGAAACATAAATAAATAAACCATTGAAAACTTACGATACAATTCAAAAACATAAATATATAAACAATTGAAAATATAAGTAGCACAGTGGTGACTCCCGGCAGACGTGCATTCCAACTCACTGTGAGAAGCAGCAGGTTGATTACATTAAATTAGCTTAGAATCTTTATATTCTTTCATAACAGAGGAGAGGAGAAGAAGATGGTTTCAGTTGCTAATAAAGACGAGTAATGAGAGCCTCGGACGTGCATTAAAGGATGTGGATTTTTCGGAAGCTCCGCAACGGAGAATATGTGTAAAGACCATCTCCTCAAACTTAAACTAAAACCAACGCTAGTTTCGATGATCAGACGGCTCATCATCCAAATTTATTAATAAAAAATATTAAGAATTCCTCTTTAGGGTTAATTGAATCGTTTATTCAATCATCATAGGTTAATTCATAGTCCGATGTTTATTCAATCGTTCCAAGTTAATTGATGGATCAAAGATCATTAACCTATTAATATTTTTTATTAATAAATTTGAATGTTCAGCGATCTGATCATCAACGACCGACCTTGGTTTTAGTTTAAGTTTGAGAAGATGGTCTCTATACATATTCTCCTTTCCGGAGCTTCGAAAAAAAACACACCCTTTAATGCACATCCGAGTCTCTCATTGATCTTATTAGCAACTATCCGACGGGTCGGATGTGCTAGTTTTTTAAATTTCTATAAGTTATAATAAATTAGAGATATTTTGTGACAATCATTAAAACAAGTCACTGAGTTTTTACAACTTTCATTGGACTTTGAATGACAGTTGCAAAATACTCGACTTTAGTAACAGATCATTAACCATAAAAGTATTTTGATTTAAATTGATTCAAGAGCCAATGCCAATCAATTGGATCATTGATAAATTGATTCAAGAGCCAATGTCAATCGATTGGATCAACCATTCAGTTTTCATTCAGTTTTCTAAGTATAGGAAGTTTTATTTTTTTCCAAACTATTTTTTCATTTTTCATTTATATTATAAATGTTATACTCATCTTTATTTATTAAAGATATTAATATAAATTCTCATCTAAAATAAATTGAAACATGAGAAAAATTAAAATATAATCATATACAAATATCTCTTCCATTACATATCTTAACAAATATCGCTTTCAATACATATCATAACAAAGGCATGTGGCATTAACCTATCTCACACTAACAGAGCACTTGTATGACTAGTTCAATGTGCTCACCATATTAATTAAGTGAACAATTTTTTATTTTCTTCCTCCCATGGTAATGGGCCATTTTAAGCACTTATCTTAATTGGAAATAGTTATAATATTAATTTGAATTTTTAAATTAAAAATGTTATATATATATATATTATAGTGAAGATTTAATTGTTTTATAAAAAAATTATAGATTTGAGTTTTTTTATTTGCTATATAAATTTAATAGATTTGACACATCTCATTCACTAAAACTGCTCTTAATATAAAAAAGTTTTGCTAAAGCTATCTAGAAACTCTTCCCATAGTTTAAAAAAAATAAACTAAAAAGCAAAAATAAATTAGTGAAATGAGAGTTAAAGCTATGTAGAAACTCTTCCAATAGCTAAAAAAAGATAAACTAAAAAGCAAAAATAAATTGATGAAATGAGAGTGAACCCCTCTTAGCTGTTCATAAACCATCATTATTTTTAAGATTTTCAATCTGAATATATTGGTTTATGTGGAAACATTAATGATTCTAATTATACTGATATCATTTTAAGTTCTCATTGTAAATTATGTGGTAACATTATTGATTCTAATTATACTGATGTCATTTTAAGTTTTCAATATAATATAAAATCTCATAAATTGGCCAAATCTGTTGGGTTTCATATGTAGCATTAATTTAAAAAAACGTGGTTTGGATAATTACTAGAATAGTTAAAAACATGGTGGTTGTCCTTACCTCATTTATCGGTGAGGAGCTGGAATCATTGGTTTCCTGTATGTGCATTGAACGATTGCCCACATCATTCACATATATGTCTACAGACATCCTCAACCAGAGATATTTTTTCATTGTGATTAAGAAAGCTTGAATTTACAATATATCATAAAAACAATAAACCACAACAATGGAGGAGTATACAGCATCAGATGTTGTGTATACCCTGACCTATATACTATTTAATATCCCATTTCTTGGTGCATAGCTACTCAAAATTAGTACCCCTGACCTATATACTATTTAATATCCCATTTTTTGGTGTATAGCTACTCAAAATTAGTACGCCTGACCTATATACTATTTAATATCCCATTTCTTGGTGTATAGCTACTACAAAGTTGTCGCATCAATTAGGGAGCTTTCACCCTTTATTTGGGAATGGCAAAGCCTTTAGTTTGATTGTAAGGCACCCATTTCTCCAGGTTGTTGTCAATAACCTAAACATGGATAACAACAAACATAAGAAAGTAAAAACATAAGCACGGACTACCTCTCAATATTAGCGCCACCTGCATGCTCCTTTGCCCTTCTCGCCATTTACTCGTCTTAGTGCTGCAACTTCCGCAGGACCTCCTTCATTACCAATGCTAATTTTAATTACCGAGTGTTTGCATTCGAGATAAATTAAATTATATTATATTAATGTTCACTGATAACCAAAATAAATTATCGTGATTATAATGGTACCATAAAGCTCTGATTATTTAGTTAATACCTTTAGTTGTGGCATTTCCTGTCTGCCTATTCAGTCTAGTTGTTTCTCGGGTCACTGAAATATATTAATAACTGCTTACCTCATTTTTTTTTGTGGTCAACTACATGGTCTGGTTTGTTGCTCATGCTGCGTGTCTTCATCATTTCCCCGCTGGGATTTAGTTTCTTGCAAGCCAAAGTTTGAACAGAACAACAGGATTAATAGGCTGATATTCAATACTGTGGGCAACAGCCAGCTGAGAAAGAGAAACCCATCCACAGCATGAGAATACATAAATGGAATAGCACAGAAGATGAGTGAAAATCAGAGAAACCCATCGAACCTTCTCTTCTTATTATAAAACATTTAGTTGGCTGTCCACCTTCACCTAATAAAACATTTAGTTGGCTGTCCACCTTCACCTAATAAAACACTTAGTTGGCTGTCCACCTTCACCTTCTTTTAGTTGGCTGTCCGCCTTTCACCTTCTGTCTCACCTTTTAATTATGATTAGATTAATATATCAATTTTATTTTTTTATTTTTTAATTATGATTATATTAAAACATTAAAGTTTCTTTTTTTCAATTAGCTTTGTATATTGCATTTGTTATATTCAAAATGCCCTACTCTTCACTATAAGAGAAGTCAGAACAACAGAAAAAATGCCCTACAGAGAACACAGAAAACACATATCTGGATCTCAATCTGCTCGGCGTCCAAGAGACATCGAGAGGGAGCGCAGACATAGACATAGACATTAATGAAGAAGAAGATTGAGTTTTTCAATGCTCACAAATCTGAAGAATGGTAAGTAAAATAATTTCGTTGAGAGAAGTAACGTGTACCGCAGCCTTTGCTGGTTGCATATGCAATGCATTGAATATCTAAACTCAGTTCTGGGACAACTAATATATACGTTATATGCAAGTAATGTTTACTGCTTTTCTTGATATCTCATTCCCATTGAATTGAATCGTTGCAAATACTGTTCAGGTTGAGAGATTGGTACCACCCTTTGCGTGAAACTTGCATTCAAGTGGGAAAGGATATGTTGGAGGCTGCAGTATCTGAAGGGTTAGATGCTCCAATCTGAAAAATGTGGATGGAAATATAAATGTAAAGCCCCTGGTTGTCCGAAGGCTTTTGAAGCTCTTAAATTTGTTCTTAATCACTTGAAGAACAAACACCCCGAGATAGTCCAATCTGTGACAGCAGATTTAAGTGACCAAGTGTATATTCGACACTTTATGAAGTAAAATTATGAAAATTTTACCCATGATAAATAATACCTCCTTTCTATCTAGTAACTACTAAAATCTATTATGTGGAATTGTCTATTTGCTCAATTAGTTACAGGGATCCAAATGGCCCTTATCCACAACAGGTAACTTATTTTATTAACCATAAATTCTTCCGATTTTTCTTTATATCGGAGGGATGATCATGGGCTTCGGGAGATTAGTGTTCTGCTTACTATCATATTTGTTTACGCTAATCTTGCACAGTGGATGCAATTAATGCAGAGAAACGACTTACATCGTCTTCCACTGGTGGTGGTGCCTATAGAAGGAGCTGGGTAAGTATGTTTTCCATGAATTTTTAAGTATTTTAGTGATTTACTGTGTTGTGGAATTAACCAGTTTATGCAATATTCCAGACTACTGGGGCCATTCGTGGCTGCCCCAGTTGAAGTAACGTGGGCATTCCTAGCAAATGAAACTGTGCAAATTCCAAGGGAGGTTGCAAATACTCTGACTTGCCTAAGGTAAGTAGAATTTGTTTTTGAATATTGATTGAGTTCAAGGAATATTGATTGAGTTCAAGGTGTTACGTCATAAAATGAGATCATAGAATCTGTTTGTTTTCTGTTTGCGAACAGATATGATGATCTCCACCCTCCGACAGAAGAAGAGATCACGGTGACTGATTACAGATGCACAAATAAGTAATTACATATTTGGTCGTAGATTACATTACCTTGCTTAAACAAAGTTCAGACATAGTTTGTCTTACATTACAATCCGTTGCATAAGTTTTTATTTTAATCATACACCGTTCATTAAGTTTTGTTGTAAATTTCATTACGTTCTTAAACAAACCGGGGTTTAACCGGATAAACTGTAAATTTTAGTTTTAATTACACAATGTTAAAGTTTTCCCACTAAATATTTAAGGTTTTTTTATTGCACTTAACTTGTGGCTTGTGGGTTAGGAAAATTAAGTTTTTTATTTCTTTTTACACTTAGCTTGTGGGTTAGGAAAATTAAGTTTTTTATTTTTTTTTACACTTAGCTTCTGGTCTAGAAAAAAAAAACAAAATGAAGGACATATTTCATTTTAACTTGACTGTATTAGTTAATAAGTTTATTGGATTTTTAGTTAGTTTCTTAACAAAATCCTTTTTAAACTAGGATATCTACTTAACTTGTGGGAAGTAAAAACTGATAGGTTATAAGTTAAGTGCCATGAATATGTTCTGTGTTATTTGTTGTCCTTGCTTAATTGTAATCACTTGTTATTTCTTTACACATTAGCTACTAGTGAATTTTTATATATTTTTTCTTTATAATTATTTATTTTAAATTTTGAATGACATGCATAAAATCAATCTAGACTGTACATTGACTTATACTCCTTCCATATAAGAAAAACATAAATAATAATTCAACCCAAATTTTAAGATATAAACCCCTATAAATGTTATTAAAACATTAATTTAAATCAAAATAAAATAAAATAAGTATAATCAATAATTTTTATATAATATTAAAAATAGAAAAAATATATTGTATTGAATGTTTTTTTAAATGTTTTATTATTAAAACAAATCAGTTATCATTTAACATGTATATTAAACAGAAAAGCCGCAGAACAATCATGTCTATAGGGTATCTTATTAATTCTAAAAAATTATCCACTTAACATTTTACATATGGTTATTTTTAAAGAGCAAGTATATCATAAATGTGTTTGAAATAAAACTATTGGATTTATAATTAATTATATTAATGTCGAGTTTAAAAAATGTCACTTAACTGCCTTGGTTCTTTTTAATTATTTAATGACAAAAGTGATGTTTTTGGGGGGTGAGAAAGTGATTTCTGTTTTACATATGTGGCTTTTAAGTCATGAAATTTAATCACTTCGAGTGATCTTGTGAACCAAGATTCATTCTTAACTATAAAAAATGAAGGGTTAGGAAAGTTACTCACTAAATGGTATTAAAAGAGCTTGGGTGAGACCTAGGTTGGCATGCATCTCACGAGAAATATTGTGGAGAGTTGAATGAGAGAGGAAGAGATGAAAAGGACGGGAGACCATACAAGATGAAGGGTTGGGGTAGTTACTCATTTAATGGTAATAAATGAGCTTAAGTGAGACCTAGGGTGGCATGCATTCTAAAAGAGAGCTTATGGAGAGTTGAATGAGGAAAGAGGAACAACTGAAAAGAAGTGGATATTTCAAGTAGTAAGATTAGCAAGTTTCCAAGGGGGGTTTTCATATCCCAAGTGTGTAAGAAAGAACAAATTCCAATGTAGAAGGCTGCTACACATATTTTTGAGGAGGGATGTCTAGTACAAGGGTACTATAGCACACATTTCAAGAGCCATGTAGGGTACATAGAAATAGAGGCAATATTGTTGTTGTGAGAATGTTGCATAGATGAAAGGTTGCACAAAAATAGAGGAAAGGGAAGCACATATATAAATATATAAGTTGTTTTTTGGTTGTTTTTTGACCGTACAATATGTAGTACATTGAATATACACACTATACCTTCTGCTCAAGTTTTCTCTATGTATTTTGGCACATTTTTCAAGGAGAGCGATGTACAATTAATGTTGATTATCCTTATTGATATTTTCCATAATTTTTTAGAGCTCATTTAATAGAAATATTCCTCATTCAATTGTTTTCCCCTTGTTGGTTTTTCGAGGGCCTTTGGAAAAATTTCTCGTGTCAAATGTGGTGAATATGTTTGTTGGTTAACATTATTTTCCACTGCTATAACTTTTAGATTTTCTTAGCATTTGTGTTTCTTCTCTTAGAAGTACAATTGAATGTGTTTGATTTTACTGCATGACCATTGAAGTCTATTCAGTTTGAAATCATAGTTTGCTTAGTGTTTGATGAAAGGCCTAGCTGAGTTAGCTAGCTGAATTGCGAGTTTTTTTATGAAATTTCTTAACATAGCATTAGAGCTACGGTTCTAAGGTTCAGTGGAGAGTTAATGAGAGTTGTTGGGCAAGTGTTTAGTTGGTCGGTACAGCTTGGTTTAAATTTTGGCACTTGTTGTGAACATGTTATACAACTTGATGAGAACTATATACTCAAAACGAGAACTCTAGCCATAAAAACCCATATTTTTGCATAAAAAAACAAAAAAAAAACCCAAAATCAAAAAGTGGTGCTACCGGTAGCACCACCTTTTGATTTGGGGTAAAAAATATAGAAATGAACCAAAACATTTGTTATTGTTGTTTGCAAAAACCTTAAAATCAAGCTCTAAATTGAAAACTAATGCTATCGGTAGCACACTTTTTCAAAAAATGGCATTTTTATATGATTTAAAATAATTTAAAATTGTATTTGTTAACTCTCTTAGTAAAACTATATAAAACTAGTACCGAGTTAAACATGAATTGTTCAAGAAATTTTATCACCTCTCTTTCTATATAAAATAAACAAATTTATGATCTGATTCATAATAAAACCTATATTAAACCATAAAAGATAGAAGTTATGATATTTGGGCGCACAAGGGAAGAAACACATTACACTATAAAATGAAAAACAGGTAGAACAAGATCTTCAGCCACAAAAAATCATATTTTTGCATCAAAAGCACTAAAAAACAACCCCAAAATGAGCCATAAGCAATATCATTCCAATCAAAACCCTAAGTTGGCCACCACATTGAAAATCGGACCTCCTCAAATTAAATAAAAAATTTAAAAATAAATTGAAAATAAAACAAAAGGCAAAATTTATCCAATTTTTTTTTTTTTTAATTATAAACAAAAAATTAAAAAAAACATTAAAAAATAAGTAGAAAACTAAATTAAAATGAAACAAACTTTTCAAAATTTCAAAACAAATACAAATTTAACAAAAAAAAATAAAACAAAAAAAATAAAAAAACTTTGAACAAATTTTAAAAAAAATTGTAAAAATATCAATTTAAAAAAATGTGGAAAAAAATATTGAAATAAAAAAATTTATTTAAAAAAAATTAAAGAAAATTTAAGCAAACAAATGAAATTAAAACATAAAAATACAATTTTAAAAATTTTAAACCAAACTTTTGAAAAAAAATATAAAAAAAACAATTTAAAAATTTTATTTTATTTATTAAAGTTTCAATTAAAAAAAATTAAAACAACAAGAATAAATGTTTTAAGTAAAAAAAGCAAATAAAAAAACTAACCTAACCTAACCTAACCCGTCCCTCCCCCTCGATCCCCCTCCCCACCTCCCCGGCCTCTCCTCCCCATCCCTCCGCCACCTCCCCTACCCCCCACATCCACCTCCCTCAGCCCCTTTCCTCCCCTCCATCACCTCCCCTCCCCCCACTTCTACCTCCATCCTCCCCTCCCCTCCCCTCCCCTCCCCACGCCCCTCTCCATCACTCCCCCTCCCCCTCCCCCTCCACGAGCCCTGCGGGCTGCTCACGCAGCCACCTTCACGGGCTATGCGATTCTCAAAATCGCGTCGACGCGAAGGGGCGGCGCATGGGCGGAGCAAGGAGCGGTATCCGCTCCTTCGCAGCGGCACGATTCTGAGAATCGTGCAGCCCGTGAAGGTGGATGCGTGGGCAGCCCGCGGGGCTAGTGGAGTGGAAGGGGCAGGGCTGGAGAGGGGGGCAGGGAGGGGGAGGAGAGGGAGGAGGGGAGGGGAGGGGCGGATGGAGGTAGAAGTGGGGGGAGGGGAGGCGACAGAGGGGAGGGGAGGGGAGGGGTGGAAGGAGGTGGATGTGGGGGGTAGGGGATGCGGTGGAGCATTGGGTAGGGGAGGCGGAGGAGGTGGGGAGGGGGGTCGAAGGGGAGCGAGGGGTTAGGTTAGGTTAGGTGTTTTTTTTTTTAATTAAAACATTTTTAAAAATTTTTTATTATTGTTGTTTGGTTTTAATATAAAAACTTTGTATTTTTCTTTTTTTTTAATTCAAAATATTATTTTGTTGTAAAGTTTTTTTTTTTTTTTATAAATGTTATTTTTTTAAAATTGGATTTTAAATTTTGTTTCAAATTTTTTTTTTTTTAATTTTGCTTTTTAAAATTTTGTTTTTTATTTGGTTTTTAAGTTTTATTTTGTTTCTATTTTTTATTTTGTTTTGTTTTTTGGTGTTTTTTATATTTTATATTTTTATATTTAAAATCTTAAATTACAGAATCAATATAGGTGAAAATACATTAAAATGATTAAAAATGTCTTTAATTTTTTATTTTTTTTGCAAATTTTCCTATATAAATTATCTTTTTAAGATAAAAGTTCAAAGAAAAACTTCAAAAATATATATGTTTTTCAATTTATCTAGCTTCTAAAATTTTAATTTTTTTTTAAAATGTAGGTATTTTTTCATTATAACTGGCTACTAAATGTTTTTTTTTTGTAAAAGCCGGAAAAACACATTTGTAAATAAAAATTAATTTATTTTTTACCAAGAAATTTCAAAATCACAAAAAAATGGCTCAAAATGAAAAATGGTGCTACCAGTATACACACTTTCTGAAATGAAGGTAAAAATAGCTAGTAAAATTGACCCCCAAAAAAACTAGAACAATGATGGGTTCTCGTCAAGTTGTATAACATGTTTGTGTACCTAATACCATAGTAGAGGATGAACTTGCTCTCACTATCATCTCTGGAGGATGATGGAAATGCATTCTTATTCTATAATGGATAGGTATTTATCTATCTGATGGGAGAGATCATGACTGTAGCACAAGTTCTTCATGACTGTAGCACAAGTTCTTGGCACTCAAGATGGTAGGATGTACAGGATGTGGGGATAAGTTGTAGTTGGTGAGTTATGTTGGATCTTGGGTTCAGTGGTGGTGGATGAGTTAGCTAGATGCTAGGATTCATCTAGTTCATTTAGGAAACCAATCTAGTATGAGATGACACTTGAGGATGAGCATGAGGGTGAGTTGAAATCTCACTGTAGATGCGACTGGAATATGTCTTCATTGCATGATCCAGTGCAAGTGGCAAAGAGGACTTCTAGTTTAGGGAAAGTAGCTTCAGCAATGGTTGGAGTGGGGGAGTTGCAGATGTATCGAGGTGTAGATTCCATAAGTACCTCCCTCACTAAGAGGGACTATTATATTTTTGTAGCTTGGAGGTGCTTCTGCATTAATTGTGCCTAAGATGAAGAAGTCTGAGAAAATGTATCACTTAAGTGACTTTATAAAGTTATTTGATAAAGTTAATTTGGGTCTTTTATATTATTTAATGACAAAAGTGACCATCTTGGAGAGAAAGCGATTTTTATGACTTAAGTGACTTAACTCATGAGATTAAATGAGGCCCATTGATCTTGTGGGACAATATTTAATATTGACAAGAAAATATTAAGGGTTGGGTAGTTACTCATTGTATGGTAGTAAAAGAGCTTAAGTGAGACCTAGGGTGACATGCTTTCCAAGAGAGAACTAGCGTAGAGTTGAATTACGAAGGAGGAATAATTGAAAAGAAGTGGTTATTTGGAGTAGTAAGATTGACAAGTTTCCAAAGGGGGGCACATATCCCAAGAGTGGAAGGAGGCACAAATTTTTAAGTAGAAGACTTTCCAACATATTTTTTAGGAGGGTCATACATTACAGACTATAATGTAGCAAGTATTTCAAGACCCAAGCAAGAAACATCGAAATCGAGGCATTATTGTTGCTGTGAGAAGGTTGTGCAATTGAAAGGTTCCTTGGCCTAAATTTCATTAACTCTGCCTCCAAATGATGGCCCCTCATTTTATCTTGTGTAACTAAGAGGGTGGATAGGGTAGTCAATACTTCAATTAAAGTATTCTCGAATTGAATGCGGTAGATTAAGTCTAGGGAAATAGAGTAATAAAACATCCTATGTGATTCATCCATTCAGTTTCAGAAACAAACATAATAATCATAAAAAGTTGAAACAAACTCTATCCACACACTTCTACCGTGCATATACTCACATAATAATCGCAAACATGAAATAAAACATTCCACATCTAAATATGAAAAGATACTTATATTTAAACAAAGAATATCCAAGCAATTGGCTATGTAAGATCGATTTTCCACCCAACCATAGGAACCCCATCCAATTTATACTGAGAGGCAACCCCCAACATGGGCTATGAGGCCACTAGGGCAATGGAAAAACCTACAAGCTTATGTCTCTTATCCCACAATCCGTTCTACTCTCTATGCTTAGCCAAACGCCCATGTAGATCTATATAGGTATGTCACTCATCCATAATAGCCATGGAATTCCTTTCAACTTCCCCACACAACACAAGGAAGGAATTCCCCTTTAGTGATCCACAGTTCCCTTATGAAATCCAACCCTTACATTTCTTACTCAAGTGTGTGCAGTAAGAGTCCAACCTGTTGTATGCTATTGGATAACCTCATGTAATGTTAATTCATGGCTTCTCAAGTATCTGAGAGTATCAAAACTCAATGGGTAAAGGTTCCTATCGTACCCAAACTCAATGGGTAAACTCTAGTGTGATTTACAATCGGGGGATGGCTTTATTTTAAGGGAAACTTAGTTTGAACTTGAGACATATCACTACTTTGTTTTGTTAGTTGTAATTAATGGAATGCGAAACTGAGCTAATACAAGAGCCAACTAATATTCATTTTCTAAAGTTTGTAATTAAATGGCTAAAATATTAGGATTAATTACAAGAATTTTGTAATTATTACGTTAATGACATCAAGCTATTCATATTCAACTTGGTGTAAATCTAATTTAATGATGCGGTAACAGAGCTGTGAGTAGTTGGATCTCAAGCAACTTGACATCTCTTGAAATCCAACAATCCACAGAGCCGTTGTAATGCTACAGAGCAGGCTAGATAATTTTACCCATGACATCAAAGATGGTCTGTGTAGGTAGATTTTTCAATATATATATATATATATATGATTTTGTATGGATTTATATTTTGATAAATATTTAATTGGTTTATAAAAAATTTATAGGTTTGAGTTTTGGATTTGCTATATAAATTTAATAGACTTGACACATCTCATCCACTCACGCTGCTCTCAATTTAAATTTTTTTTTGCTAAAGCTATCAACTCTTCCCTTAAGCTAAAAAAAAAACACTAAAACTAAAAAATGGAATGGTGGAATGAGAGTAAAAATTAGATTTCTCACTTAATACCCATCTCCAGGCCCCAGCATTCCCTTCTCACATACCGATCATACCCATCTCACCTACACATCGTTCACTGACAGACGAATTGTATCGCTCACTTGATTGCAGCTATCGTCCCCATCATTACACGCTTACCTGCTAACGCACTTTCTATTCAATGCGCTTTCCCAAATTGGCTTTCCCATTACGCGTTCGGTACGCATATGTACGCTTCCCATTCAATCTGTACTAGCCCTAGTAATAAAAGGGCGCTCCAACAAACAACATCCACCGAGAGGGGAAGTCCACCGGACAAACGACAGTCAGAGAGAGGGAAAATAAAATGATTAATATCATATATAATCATATTTACCACACCTAAACAAAACCTAATTTAATAGATTCACTTGTCTACCATCTTCAGAACTACCGTTAGGGGAAGGCACAATGTTTTGGTAGATTAGATCTTGCAAAAAATCCTCTCCTTTTAGTAGAGCGGCTCCGCTTCGCTTCGCTCCTCATTCAACATTTTTATGTAAATAAAACTAGTTTTATTAGGTTAAAGGAAAGGATTCCTCATCTTGGCTACTCAATCATTTTATATTACTGAAATTTTCCTTTTCATGATAGATGGATTCATTGGATAATAGATGGATTCATTGGATGGGCCGGACGGTTGCTTGGATTTGATACTACACTCTAATACTCAACTTTGTTGGGATGCTCCACTCAACTGGGCTGAGATACTCGCTGGTATGGAAACAGTCATTGCAGTGACCTATCGAAGTGGAAAATTTAGTATAGAGAGGTGGCCTCGTAATATTCTATGAGTGAAACCCCTATCTAGTAATACTTAAAGGTGGCATCATATCCAGACGATACAAAGAGTATATGACTTCTCTACGCCAATATCATACGTGAACTGATTTATCTGGTTCAATTGGAAGTAGTGCAGTGCTTATACAGCTCTAGCAGTAGCTTCGGTAGGAAGAAACACATCAACAACATAATTTCTAATAGGAGGCCTTATTCATAGATATAGTTTATATATGGAAAAGACACAACCTTCTGATTATTCTTTAGAGCAGCGGAGCACAACTGGCGGTACTGGCTTCTTAACTATTTATAAACCATCATTACTTTTAAGATTTTCAATCTGAATATATTGATTTATGTGGTAACATTAATGATTCTAGTTATACTTATATCATTTTAAGTTCTCATTATAATATACAATCTCATAAATTGGCCAAATCTGTTGGGTTTCATATGTAGCATTAATTAAAAAAAAAGTAGTTTGGATAATGACTAGAGTAGTTAAAAACATAACATAAGGATTCCACTTTCATTAAGTTTTAAGTTAAAGTGTTGTAACTTCAGGATGGTTGATGCTTTCATGTTTGCAAGCAAAATGATAACGAGATAAACTATACTTATTAGAGCACCAAACACGGTGGGTTGTCCTTACCTCGTTTGTCGGTGAGGAGCTGGAATCATTGGTTTCCTGTATGTGCATTGAGAAGGATTTCCGACATCAGTCACATATCTGTCTACAGATATCCTCAACAAGAGATATTTCATTGTGATTAAGAAATCTTGAATTTACAAGATATCATGAAAATAATAAACCACGACAATGGAGGAGTATACAGCATCAGATGTTGTATATACCCTCACCTATATACTATTCAATATCCCATTTCTTGGTGTATAGCTACTCAAAATTAGTACAAAGTTGTCACATCAACTAGGGAGCTTTCACCGTTTATTTGGGAATGGAAAATCCTTTTGATTGTAAGGAACCCATTTCTCCAGGTTGCTGTCAATAATGATGCCAACCCCAAAGGATTGGCCAAAGAAACTCGCGCCTCCCGTCCCCGAAGCTCTGTTCAGACGCGCTCTGCAACCATGATGGGGTCCAAATACTGCCTCCAGCCGCGTCCTCAGGGATTCACCGTCGATCCCCTCATCAAAGGGTGAACCCGTCGAGATTTACACTTCCTGCAGAAGTCTTCTCTTCTCCCATAGTCAGCTCTGTCGTGGGTCTGGCAGGCCGGTTTCAAACAGGACTGCGTATACACCTGCACATTCAAATCTTCAGCCAAGAAAATGAAATACAATTCTTAGAGATTTATATCTCACCAAATAGAACGCCCAGCACTCAGATTCCTAAATACATGAAACGAAATCATTTCTGGAGGGAAAAATACGTTGTTCCTTTAATTGGATTCATCATTCTGATTACACATATGGCCTCAGAGATAGAGGACCATCCACCAATCGAATTACAAATTGAGTTACAGTGGTTCAAAGCAGTCTGCTAGCTCACAGGCTATCCACGGCTGTGGGGTTTTTTTTTCTCCCGTTTTCCCTTGCAGATGAAAAATGAAAAAACTCTTTGATATATCAGGCAGAGCCCACATACAGCCCGTGGGGTTCTTGATTTCAAAATCAACCACCGCCATTAATAAGCATAAATGGCCTTACTAGCCTGAGAATTCAAAAAATTACAACACATTGGTTTGAAGGCTGATAGGTTAATGCGTCACCGTGCTTAGGCAGGCATAGGTTTCTATTACATCACTTTTTGGCTCAATAAAAAAATGAAAACTATGATGTGTTTTCAAGTTGAGCGAGATGCTCCTGCATCATCCTCCCAGGGAGAGAAAATGAAGTTCTTCACATGTCCTTCAGGGTCTGTCCCATGCTGGTGAACCTCTGATTCTGTCATCCATACAGCATCCTCAACAGGCTGCCCTTTCCACTTCACTAAATACTGATAATAGGTCCTGCTTCTGGTCTTTTTTGTAACTTTCTTGTCTAGCACTGCTTCAACTTGTGGCTGCTCCAGCTGAGGCAGTTGTTCTTGCAAATCCACGACCTGTCCATCATTAGCTGAAAGTCCTCGTTCCTCATCCTGTTCCCTTGCTTCTTTAAAAAGAGACAAATCTGCAACATTGAAAATAGGCAATATACCATACCCAGATGGTAGATCAATCTCGTATGCATTAGCAGAGAATTTCCTTAAGATTTTGCAAGGTCCAATCTTCCTGAGTTTTTTGTTTGTTGTAAGTTCCCTTTGGGAATCTTTCTTTCTTCAAGTACGCCATCACCATATCCCCCACTTGGAAATCTACTTCCCTTCTCTTCTCATCAGCTTTCTGCTTATACCTGCTTACACTTTCCTCCAGCTTTCTTTTAACATTCTCCTGTAAGTTGTGCATTGCAGATGCAAAATCCTCTCCATCTAAACTCCTAAACTCTTGTTTCTCCAGATTTCTAAGCTCATATACACCTCTTGGGTTCATCCCATAAACAATTTGAAACGGGCTCCTTCCAGTACTTCTATTGGGTGAGTCGTTATAGGAAAACTCAGCCTGGGCAAGTGCCAAGTCCCATTGCTTAGGGTGTTCATACACTAAACTTCTTAAGATGTTTCCAAGACTTTTATTAACTACCTCTGTCTACCCATCTGTCTGTGGGTGGTAGGCTGAACTAAAATCCAGCTTTGTCCCCAATTTCTTCCATAATGTCCTCCAGAAATGGCCCACAAACTTTACATCCCTATCTGACACGATACTTAATGGTAAGCCATGCAATCTAACAACTTCAGAAAAGAACAAGTTTGCAACATTGGTAGCATCAGTAGTTTTCTTACAAGCAATGAAATGCGCCATCTTTGAGAATCTATCAACCACAACATAAATTGAATCATTCCCTCTCTGAGTTCTTGGCAGTCCTAAAATAAAATCCATGCTAACCGTATCCCATGTCCTGTCAGGAATGGGTAAAGGCTGATACAATCCTGTATTATGTTTTCCTCCCTTTACATGCTGGCATACTCTACATCTTTCCACAAACTTCTTGATGTTCTTCCTCATACCTGGCCAATAATAAAATGCATTTACTTGGGATAATGTCTTAATCCCTCCAAAGTGACCAGCTAGGCTACCATTATGCTTCTCCTTGATTATATTCTCTCTTACCGAACAATTTGGGATACATAATTTACTGTTTTTGAATAGCAGACCCTCTTGCAAGGTATACTCCAGCCATTGACTTCTATTACAAGTAATAGGGCTTACACAAGCTGCATAAATATCCTTAAAGTCCTCATCTTCTTTATAGGCTTCCCTCATGTCTTCAAATCCCACAATGCTCACTTTAACCTCTTCTAATAGCAGATTAACTCTACTTAGAGCGTCGGCAACTCTATTTGACTTTCCACTGGTGTGCTTGATTACAAATGTGAAATTCTGCATGAACTCCACCCATTTTGCATGTCTTTGGTTCAACTTAGGATGACTGTTAATGAACTGCAGTGCATGATTATCAGAATATAAAACAAATTCCCTTAGCATAAGGTAATGTCTCCATTTTTTCATTGATTGAACAACAGCGTACAATTCTTTATCATAAGAAGAATATTTATGTTCAGCTTCATTCAAATTCTCGCTGCAATATGCTATGGGTCTCTTCTACTGGGTTAGGATAGCTCCTATGGCAGTTCCACTAGCATCGGTTTCAACTTGAAAAACCTTATCAAAATTCGGCAAAGCTAACACTGGTTGTTCAATAACCTTCCTTTTCAGCACTTTAAAATTTCTGTCTGCTTCCTCCGTCCACTTAAATGGCTTCCTATTTCCTTTGATGGTATCTATAATAGGTGCACTTATCTGACTGAAATTCCTTATAAATTTTATGTAAAAATTTGCTAAACCGTGGAAACTCCTTACCTCAAATACACTACTTGGAGTAGACCAATCCAAGATAGCCTGCACTTTCTCTGGGTCCATTCTTAGTCCATTTCCTAAGATCACAAATCCCAAATATACCAATTCTGTCTGCATAAAACTACACTTCTTCAAATTTATCAGCAACTTCTCTCTATGTAAAGTTTCCAATACCAATCTAAGATGCTTCAAATGTTCCTCTTTACTTTGACTGAAAATTAATATGTCATCTAGGTACACGATTACAAACTTCCCCGCAAAATCTTTTAGGACTTCATTCATCAACCTCATAAAAGTACTAGGTGCGTTAGTAAGCCCAAAAGGCATAACTAACCACTCATACAACCCATCATTGGTTTTAAATGTTGTTTTCCACTTATCTCCCTATCTAATCCTAATCTGATGGTACCCACTCTTCAAATCTAACTTAGTAAAATACTTTGCTCCACTTAAACAGTCCATTAAATCATCCATTCTAGGCAAAGGAAATCTATACCTGATTGTTATTTTGCTGATATCCCTGGAGTCGGTGCACATTCTCCATCCTCCATCTTTCCTCCTGCTGAGTACGGTAGGTACTGCACCTGGGCTTAAGCTCTCCTTCACCAAACCCTTCTCTAACAATTCTTGAACCTGATTTTTAACTTCTTCATTTTCTTGTGGTGTCAACCTATATGCTGCTTTGTTAGGTAGGCTTGCTCCTCGTATAAAATCAATGTGATGACTGATACTTCTAACTAGTGGTAGCTTACTAGGCAATTCATCTACAACAATTTCTTCAAATTCCTCAAGCATATCTTTAATCTCTAGAGGTAGTTCATCTATTGCTGGGGTATTTGAGATTACCTTGGGTTTGCCAACAATGGAAAAGTGCATTTCTTCCTCCTTCTGAACTTCTTGCAATAGCTCCTTTCCACTCATCATCAACACTTTAGGTTCTGCTACCTCTTGAACCTTCTCTGGCTGCAATGGTAACAAGTTTTGTCTTTCTCCATCCTTCTCCACAGAATAGGTGTTCCTTCTCCCATCATGAATGGCTTTCCTATCATATTGCCAAGGCCTCCCTAGGAGTATATGGCAAACATCCATGGGCATGATGTCACACAGCACTTCATCCTTATAATCCCCAATCTGGAATTCAACCTTACATTGTTCAGTCACTAAGATTTGGTGTCCCTTCTGCAACCAAGAAACTTTATAAGGTGCAGGATGCTTCATTCTCTTCAATCCTAGCTTTTCCACCATCTCAGTAGAGACTAGGTTATCAGTGCTTCCGCTGTCTATGATAACTTTGCAGCATTTTCCTTGAGTTTTACATCTAGTTCTGAACAAGCTCTTTCTTTGTGGTGGCTCCTGCAATTCTTTTTCTGCATTAACCAGTACTCTCTTTAACATGAGACTCTCTCCATCCTCTGCTGCATTATCTTTTTGTCCTCCCTTATGGGATTCCATTCTACCTTCTGCAATGTGTGCGCTTCTTTGAACTCGCTGGTTCTTTGGGCAATTGTATGATTTGTGTGTAGGATCTCCACATGTGTAGCACTTCATAACTCTATTTTCCCCTCTTCCTGCTGTGCTAAACCTGCCTCCTCTAAATCCACCTCTCTGAGTATTCTGATTACTTAAGCTTCCAGCCTCATCTTGATATCCTTGAGACTTCACATTTATGTTCTGAAACCCTCCATCATTCCTATATTCTTGAATTCCTCCACCCCTATTCGAAGACCATCCACCTCTCACTGCATTTCCTCTTCCTCTAGTTTTCTGATTTTGTTTTCTTACTAGCTTCTCCTCCACTTTAGTGGCTGCTTGGTAAGCTTCTTCCACACCCCTGAGGTTCAGCAAACTTATCTCATCTTGGATTTCATACTTCAACCCATTAATATACTTTGCCACTCTTTCAATATCAGTTTGATTTTGTCTTGATCTAATACATAACTTCTAGAATTCTTCGGTGTATTCTTTAACTGACATGCCTCTCTGTCTTAAATTTTGCAGCTGTCTTATGAGAGTTAGTTGGTAGTCCTTGGGCAGAAATTGGTTTTTGATCTTACCCAGCATCTTGTCCCACTTCTTGATTTTGTTCTTCCCTTGTCTTTCTCTCTGTGCTTGCAGGTCATCCCACCATATGGATGCATATCCCTTCAACCTTGTAGCTGCATATTTCACCTTTTTCCTGTCTTCTACCTCTTCAAAGTCAAAATATTTCTCCACTGCACCAATCCAATCTATTAATTCTTCTGCATTTAGGATTCCTTCATACATCGGGACTTCTAGTCTTGGTTTATGTCTGGCTGCCATTAACATCCTCCATGCTCTGGTTTCTTCATTAGGAACTTCTGCAACTTCCTCCTGCGCTTCTTCCTCATTGTCACTGATATCAAACATACCAGGGTTTCTCCTTTCCATGGTTGCCATCCTTGCTTACAGCCTTCTCATTTGCTCCTCCGTAACTGGTTCTCCTCTTTTTCTTCCTCATCCCCAAACTGGAACTTCGGGTCCTGGTCTTTCTCTTCTCGGTGGCATTTTCACTCCCACGTTTTTCTCCTGGAAAATCCTTCTCTAATCCTTCTCTAAATCTTCTACAGAACCTTTCCAATGGCTCTGATACCAAACTGATGCCAACCCCAAAGGATTGGCCGAAGAAACTCGCACCTCCCGTCCCTGAAGCTCTGTTCAGACGCGCTCTGCAACCATGACGGGGTCCAAATACTGCCTCCAGCCGCGTCCTCAGGGATTCACCGTCAATCCCCTCATCAAAGGGTGAACCCGTCGAGATTTACACTTCCTGCAGAAGTCTTCTCTTCTCCCATAGTCAGCTCTGTCGTGGGTCTGGCAGGCCGGTTTCAAACAGGACTGCGTATACACTTGCACATTCAAATCTTCAGCCAAGAAAACAAAATACAATTCTTAGAGATTTATATCTCACCAAATAGAACGCCCAGCACTCAGATTCCTAAATACATGAAACGAAATCATTTCTGCAGGGCAAAATACGTTGTTCCTTTAATTGGATTCATCATTCTGATTACACATATGGCCTCAGAGATAGAGGACCATCCACCAATCGAATTACAAATCGAGTTACAGTGGTTCAAAGCAGTCTGCTAGCTCACAGGCTATCCACGGCTGTGGGGTTTTTTTTCTCCCGTTTTACGGTGTAGATGAAAAATGAAAAAACTCTTTGATATATCAGGAAGAGCCCACAAACAGCCCGCGAGGTTCTTGATTTCAAAATCAACCACCGCCATTAATAAACATAAATGGCCTTACTAGCCCGAGAATTCAATAAATTACAACGCATTGGTTTGAAGGCTGATAGGTTAACGCGTCACCGTGCTTAGGCAGGCATAGGTGTCTATTACATCACTTTTTGGCTCAATAAAAAAAATCAAAACTATGACGTATTTTCAAGTTGAGCGAGATGCTCCTGCATCAAATAACCTATACTAGAAACATGGATAACGACAAACATAAGAAAAGTAAAAACATAAGCACATACCACCTCTCAATATTACGTGACCTGCATCATGCACCAGGCCACTTTGGCCACTTTTTACGAGCGTACCCTGTATTTCTCCTCCTCCTTTACCCTTCTCGCCATTTACTCCTCTTCCTGCTGCAACTTCTGCATGACCTCCTTCATTACCAATGCTAATTCTAATTACATATTGTTTGCAGTGAAAAGACATTAAATTAAATTATATTAATTTCCACGGATAACCAAAATAAATTATCCTCATTCTAATGCTAACATAAAGCTCTAATTAATTAGTTAATACCTTTAGTTCTAGCATTGCCTATCTTCCTGAGTTGATTAGCTTTACTATTTTTTTTTTCTGCCTGTATCCTAGTTCCTCTGCCTTGTGGTGCATGTAGTTATAGCCCCTTTAATTTCCACCATTCATATTATTTAATCTAGTTTTTTCTCAGGTCACTGAAATATATTAATAATTGCTTACCTCATTTATTTTGTGGTTAACCGCCTGGTTTGGTTTGTTGCTCATGCTGCCTGTCTTCATCTTTTCTGAGGTAGGTTTTAGTTTTTGCAAGCCAAAGTTTGAGGAAAACAATAGGATTAATAGACTCATATTCAATACCATGGGCAACAACGAGGTGAGGAAGAGAAGAATTTGATGATCAATCGGAAATAATCCACTCATCCACAACATGAGAATACATAAATGGAATAGCACAGAAGAGGAGAGAAAATCAAAGAAACCCATCGAACCATCTCTTCTCCATCTTATTATAAAACATTGAGTTGGTTGTCCACCTTCACCTTCTTTTAGTTAGTTGTCCACCTTTCACCTTCTCTCTCACCCTAAAAATGTATCTTGCAACCTATCAAAATTGTTAAAGATGGAATCATTTGAAACCATATCATAATTAATATATCTATGTTATTTTTTTATATTTTAATTATGATTATATTAAACATTAAGGTTACCTTTTTTTTAATTAGTGTTGTATATTGAATTTGTTATACTCAAAATTGTTAATAAAAAAAATTATTAATGTAAGTGAGATTATTAATGCCATGTTCCTTTAAAAGTTGGTTTATGAATTATTTTGAAAAAAAAATTGTGTCAAAATTTTGTAAATGAATCATAAAATCTTTGTAGTGTCCCTTTTTAAGAATTTGTTAAAACTAGGAAAAATTGCAATTTTTGGTCAATTCGATCCTTAAACTAGTATTGACTCAAATGCCTCCAAATGGCTCCAAATGCTTCCAAATTGGTTCTGGATGTGTTTGGAAGGTATTTAGACACAAAATTGTGATTGATGGATGCTTGGACACTCTTAAAACACTTCTGCAACATTCATTTATAATCCGGGAAAAATATGATACTTTACTAGTCAAATCAAGGTTCAAACCCCCAAGGGTAGGGGGGAAATATGGCTTCCCAAACACTGTAAGACCTTCCCAGATTTCAGAACAGAGACATGGTACTGATAAAGGACTTCAATGGACTCCCCATTTCATCATCAATTAGTTCCTATAGTCTTCTTCAACTCCCATAAATCAAAGGTTTGTATACATGTCTTCACATAGGGGGGAATGATAGTACAATTCACCACTTGTTATGAAATTCAAAATTTAGGTTCTAAGGACTTATGCAATGTTAATGAAACTTCTTCATAACATTAATGAAACTCCATACATCGAAAAAATCACAGATATTGACTTGTACAAATCGAAACAAAGGCTCTTCAAGCTCCAACAACAAGATATAGGGAAAATGGCACCATTTATGCATTGTTTAGTATTTTTACATAGTTCCACTTAGTATTTCGACCTGAGAGTCTTCTGAGCATCAAATACAGAGTATATATATCATAATTATATAGGAATATGGGGCCGCAATAGCTATCCCAAATAGATCATCACCTCAACAAGTGTGCCCCTCCTCAATGAGCAAGAATATGACAAGAAATGGAAGAATGGTTGTAGAAGCAAGCTAAAGGAGATGTGATCACAAGCTTCCGTGTATATTCAACCTGAAACAAATCAATCCATTGTATCTCCAAATGAAAGGTCTGAATGGCCTCTCCAATTTCCAATTAGGATGGGAATCTTTCACCCTCGAAATTGGTGCTAACTCAAGTAGAATAACACTCTACTAGCTCTCCTCTCCAAATCCAAAATGTAAAATTATCAAAATGCACTCTCCTTCTTTGTTCTTGAATTTTATAAACTTCCAAGGACCTCCTTATCTCGAATTCCATCCATGAGATTCATGCCAACTCAAATTAGGAAGAGATCCCAATGTATGCCACTTGTCCCTCCAATTCTAGCCTCCTCCTTCACTCAATTTGAACGGGTGACTCTTTGGCTACCCTAACTCCCTTGTGCACCCTCTTGGAGGATATTTTTATCCTTGACATCTCATATATGTCAGATTTCATCCATGAGGTCTGATTTTTTTATAAGTGTCATAGGCATCTTCATCATTGGTGTCATAGAAACTATGGAATCTAGCCAAGTGTCCCACTAGCTCCAAAATGCCTCTTCCTCTTCCATGGGAGTTACTATTCCTCTACATTTTGACCTCATTTATTCATTCCAAGTATTATTCCCTTCCAACTCCCCCAAGAACATTGGAATCCACCTTGGATTCAAATGGGTGAGAGTGGAATGCCATGTGGCATGGGGAATCTAGCTTGTGTGGGTCCCACACCACCAATATGTCTCCATGACCAAGTGCCATCTTATTTACTCATCATAAATATTTATTTATCCCATTTTAATATATTTTTGTCAAGCTAAAGTACCTTTGGCATTTATTTATCTCCTTATTCCAAATTTAATGTTTCCACCCCATCCTAGGAAACTAGTAGATTGGTGGAATTTTCTCTTCTTGAAATTTATTTGAATGGAGACATTACAATCTTTCATTTTTCTTTGTTAATATACTTTGAAATATGTTATTATATTTTGATACTATGATAACTCATTTAATACCTCTTCATTTAATTATATGTATGATAAAGAATACTAGTCTTTAGATATTATCTGAATTTTATAAGATTAACCCAAATATAAAAGGATAACAAGTATATAGTCAAAATTCATTTCAGAGTAATAGTATGTAGTTAAACCCTTATTTATCCACCGATCCTTATTTTGTCTTGGAATAATTCTGTACATATAAAAAAGATGATGTGATATGAACAAATCTCATTGAAATGACGATCAAGAAATTAGTGCTCATTCCAAATAGGTTGTTGAACACAATTACCGAAGAGACCCCAATGAACATAGTAGGTTTGCGTCCATATGTATCAGCTGCAATTCATTCCCCAAAGAGCGGATGTCAAAAACCGCCCAAACATGAAGGGCGATCCTATATAGCCTGCATAATATATAATATCTTTTGTCTTTACCACAGCAAAATCCCTAACCATGAAATAGACAAATGGAAACAACGAAGATATTGGAAGATTTGATATTCACGTGAATCAATAATGGGAGTAGCGTTTATATCAATCCTTTAATGACGAGATCGTCTAGGAGTAAGGCTCTAGCTTTAATTACTCCTCAATCTCAAAAAATGCAGCTTATAATGGCAGGATTCCTAAAAACAAAAACCTCGCTCTCCGTGAATGCTTAATATCTAAGAAACCATAAAGTAGAAAGACGAATTCCATGTACGTTAAATACTATTATTCTTATAATCAATGTTAACTAAGATTTAATATTATTTTTATATTCAATGTTAAATAAGATTTAATGGAATGGAATTACATCCCCACAAATCCTAATCCTATATTTTAGTAGATCCCACCATCTCTTGAACAACAACCCTAAATTATGCATCTTAAAGATTTAAAAAGCTAGGATGAAAGGCAGATTATTTGTGGTTGGTTAATGATTACAATCACTCACCATTTTTTGAACAATATTAGCCATAAAATTTTAACGGGGTTCATTAGTTAGGCAATATCATATCACGTTCATTCATATTGGGGTCAAACTGGGGTTTTTAATTTGACATAGTAATATAAATATTAAGGTTATTTTGTCTGGGTGGCCTTAGGAATAACCTACAAATCATGGAATGTATTCATACCTACAAATCATGGCATGTATTCATACCTCCAAATCATAGACTCAATTCATACATCCAAATAGCTAATTGGATTCATACGAGTCCTATTTTTTGCTAAAGAATAATCTCTAAATCACAACTAAAAGCTATGGATTTTTCCAAAGTTCTGCAATAGAGAATATGTGGAAAGACCATTTTCTCAAACTTAAACTAAACCCAAGGTTAGTTTCGATGATCAGACCGCTGATCATCCAAATATATTAACCTCAAACTATTGAATAAACCTCACGCGATTGAACTCCTGTTTAGGGTTAATTTAATCGGTTTTTTCAATCATCATAGGTTAATTCATAGTCTAAGGTTTATTCAATCGTTCCAAGTTAATTGATCGACCAAAGATCATTAACCTATTAATATTTTTTATTAATAAATTTGAATGATCAACGATCTAATCATCAACGACCGGCCTTGGTTTTAGTTTAAGCTTGAGAAGATGGTCTCTATACATATTCTCCTTTCTGGAGCTTCCAAAAAATACACACCCTTTAATGGACATCCGAGGCTCTCATTGATCGTCTTTACTAGCAACTCCATCCATCTTGTTTACTCAACCATCTTGTTTACTCAACTCCTCAACTCTCCTATCCTTTTCTATTACGAAATATAAAGATTCTAAGCTAATTTAATATAATCAACCTGCTGTCTATCACAGTGAGTTGGAATGCACATCCTTTTTGAGTCTTATGTTTATAGGTCTCAATTGTATCCATTAAGATAGATTCAAAACACAATTCTCACTCTCTGAACGCCGATTCCTATGGGTTTTTACTATCCAGCGGGTCGGGTGTGCTAGTTTTTTAAATTTCTGTAAGTTATAGTAAAATAGAGATATTTTGCGACTGTCATTAAAACAACAAGTCATTGATTTTTTACACCTGTCATTGGATTTTGAATGACAGATGCAAAATACTCGACATTAGTAACAGATTAACCATAAAATTATTTTTATAAATTGATTCAAGAACCAATGCTAATCGATTGGACCATTGATAAATTGATTTAGGAGCCAATGCCAATCGATTGGTTCAACCATTTAGTTTTCTCAATGCATAAAGTTTTTTTTTTTTTCCAAACCATTTTTTCATTTATAATTTTTCTCTATTTGTAAAAAAGTATTAATATAAATTCTCATTTAAAACAAATTCAAACACATTTAAGAAAAATTCAAACAATCATATGCAAAGAAATCTTTCATTACATATCATAACAAATATCTCTTTCATTACATTTCATATCAAAGGCATATGACATTAACCTATCTCACAGTTGGGTATAAAAACAACACAATCACCCACTTAAGCAGAGCAGAACATGGTAGAGAACGTTGTTCGAATTGTATGAGTAGTTCATATTAACTAAGTGAACACTTTATCTTTTCCTCCCATGGTCATGGGCCATTTTAAGCAGTTACCTATTAAAATTTCCAATAGCCATATTTGAAATAGTTATAATATTAATTTGCTTTTTAAAATTATAAATGTTATATATATTGTAATATCCCAACTTTTTGACTAACTATGTTATAAGGTTATATCGGATCATGGTCCAGTATGTGTGTTTTATTATGTTTGACATAGCATTAGTTTGTTTTGATTTATTCTTTTGTGAGTTGATATATTGGGCATGGACCCTGATTTGTTTTCATTATTGGTATATGCGGGGCAGGAAAACCCGAATGAATAAACTATGTTGCATTATGAGAATTGGTTACAAATTATGATATACTGAGATTATTCCTTTTGTTACATTATACTGTGCAGAGCATGATTTACATAGTTGATTATTTAGTGTGTTGAGCATGGACTCAGAAACACACGAATGACGTATATACTAGGCTTAAGCCTCGATGTATTTAGAGGATTGTACTTCGTACTGGGCCTAAGACCCAATGTACATTGAGTGTTGGGCATGAACCCTGGAGCACTCCAAACTTGAAAGAAATGATTACCGGATCCGAGGCCACTTAAATATCCTAGATGTGCCTCACAACCACATTCTAGCTCTAGTGTTGAGCAGAGGCTCTGGAATTGCACTAGCGTAACGCCCATGTGAGAGTGTTGAGTTAGACGGCTCTGAAAAGCACTCGGGGTTACTAATCTCAAGTGTTGGGTCGAGAGGACTCTCAATAGCACTTACGTGTCTTATCACAACTATTTCGACTTGATTTAAATAAATCTTATTATCATCACCTTCTGCGGGAACTACCATGTTAAAACGAGGGAATCTCGCATGCAAAAGGAGAGACTAGAGGTGCCCTACCAGCTATTGAAGCCGTCCACAAAAGTGGACCCCCCTTTCATTAAAACGAATTAAAAGAAGCATTATGTGAAACAAAATGATTAAAGGATCCCAAAGCTAAGTATTAGTAACTAGGAGTTTCAGTATATATATAATATTGATTAGTTTTATTATATATATACTTATGCTTAAGTGGGCTGCCAATTACAATTTATTATTTATTAATATTTGGATAGGATTGTAATTGTTATTATTATTATTTTTTTTATTATAAAAATATTAAAGATCAAAAACACTTTGGTAAAACAAAGTGAGACCTGCTAGTTTCCAAAATAACTAGCAGTTAAATAAACAGATATTGTTTTTATAAATTAAATTATTTTAAAGAAACCAGTAATTTCCAACAGTCATAATTCAAGATTTGTCCTACTTAAGGAGGACAGACCCCAAAGTTTGGGGAATCTTTTTCTTTTGGTATTATTATGCCAAGAAGAACTCTCTACTCAAAGAAGTGAACTCTGCCCAGAGATTTGGAGATCTGAACCAGCTACACACCTAGGGCCTCTACTTCTCAGTTTGCATGTCAAAACCAACTTGGGGGGATTCATACTGAACCAGGAATGGTTGTAGAATCATGGTTGGGAGGAACGTGGTAGTCCCAAAGTCATCCAATCCAAGATCAATTATCAGGTGAGCTAAGAGTCAGTAGTTTCCCTAACTAGTTGGCTGAGTGTGCAGGTCGGTATCAGCAAGAACAAGTTACCAGGATCAGTAGGTCATCACCATCAGGACAAGCTATAGAGATCAACATGTATGATTAATTATAAAACCCTCCTACATTTTATATCCCTGTTATAAATGCAATGTTAAAATAACAATGTTCTTATTATTAGTTTTTAAATCAAGTTCTCCAGAATTGGAATGGCATTCCCAGCAGGACTAGCCCGCTAGTCTTTGCTAGTCATTTATACTGCTTAGATTGTTAGAACAAGCAAATCGTTGATTTGAACTCAGAAAAATATTGATAGTATTTTATTTCACTTATCTAAACCCTTGTTTTAGATCATCAACAAAATCGCCTAGTTACAGAAATCAAAACCATAACAGAAATCGTTGAACATAATATAAACAATTCAAAATTTCAACTATACAAACCACAGCAAAAGAATACGCAAACATCATTGTTTATTATAATTATTCTCCATATATTCCAATTTTGTACCCAAGACTGATTTTATTGCACATTTCTCTGCCGATCTATTTTTGTTTTTCTTCTCAAACCATACATACCATATTTTAAAACAAACATACCTAATATGATAGAGATCGTATATAGAGTGTTGTCCCATTTACATTTTCATATCCACTCCATCAATAACCCTACGCAAATCAAATAGACATACCCGAGACCCTTTTTCCATTCTTTTCAATATAAAACCCTACGATAGTCATCTACAGGAAACCTTCAAAGTTTCATTTCAAATCAACAAGAAGATGCAGGAATAAGTTATTCTCTAAGGTCAGAGTCCCATAAACATCAAACGCAGAGATCAATCATAAATAAGAGGCATAGAGTTTTAAAATTTCACACATCGATACCCTACTCACACACGATTCAATCCTAACAATTATACATTATAAATCGACAATGTTTAGAAATTCCCGGAGGTCACAAACATAGATGCCTAACGAAAGCATAGGTCAAAAGTCAAACCCCACGACTCTCTCACGCCCCAAAATTGGTAGGGATTCCCTACAGGGGTCGTGGTCACCAACAACAAAGAAACAAAACACTGAGTACAACTTGGAAACCCTCCTCATGTAAGTAACCATTATATCCACGCCATTAGTTAGATAAGCGAGGTCTGCTAACCCTAGTATAGAGACAGAGGCATAGAAAACCTTCATTGATATCCTATATTTCTTCACAGGCAATACATTGTTTACATAGCAACACCCTAGCAATTTTCCAACACAGCAGCAAGTGAAAATTAAACTAACACGCAAACCACAACAATTTTTCCCAAACTGAAGGCGCTAAGACCTATTATCATGTAAACAATTCCTGTACAAACAGATTACCAAAATACCCAAGAACCCCATAATAGTAGCATCAATAAGTTTCAGCTTAAAGCCTTATATTCATGCAAAGAAATTTGAAATGTACCATTTGAACCATTACAACTGTACCGGAGTCATACCCAGACAAAATAACAATTACATTTTACAAGATTTCGCAGAATCGAGTGGCCAGTAAGACCCAGTTACCAAATAAAGTTCTTTTACTTTTCAACTACTAAAATTATAGTGAGAACCCCATTCTTTCTGGGCTAGCCACTAGACAAATAACAACTTTCAAAGGTGAATTAGTAAGCCCAAGGCTTACTAAAGCCTCCAATCTAGACCAGGTTAAACGCATACATACAAACACCAGAGGTGCGAGAAGTAGGGCTTGAGAGGGTAAGCCAGACTTACCATTACCCTAGCCACAGCACCATGAACCATTATAGCTCCGTGACCAAAGCTTTATCACCTGCCATTTTCAACAGGTTTTAACAGTTAGTTCAAAGATCAATACAGAAAGATGAAAGTGTCAAATGCAAATAGAAACCATTCATTCCTTACCTATAAGGAGTAGGAACGCCTTACACCATAGTCCACTCCAACACCTACCAAGGTTACTAACCACCAGGAGGGCTTTGTTCAGTATACAATGCAGACACCATACAACGAAGTGTAGAGCCAAAGATGGAGAACAAGTCGACTACACGGAACACTGACAGAAAACCCCAACTCATTATCCAAACCCTCGTAGGACAAGCTGTCACCCATACTCATTAAAAGCGCATTTAAGAATATACCAGTCTCTCTATAGTGGAGACTCGATTCTAATTACAAAGTCTATAGTGAATTCGTGGGTTTAACCACACTTGCTTTTAAATCCCAACAGGATTGATTTTTCTACAAAGTCTATAGTGAGACTATGACCCACCCCACATTTCATTTAATTTACATTAAGCTTCTAGTTGTGCACCTTACATTGGGGAGACCCTTAGGTATGAACTCCCATGGTAATGGGATCCTCACTTTTATTTAACTTATCATTACCCTGGTGGGATAGGACCAATAGTAAAGTGTGAACCAACTATTTCGAGATAGCACTCTCAGATTGAATAGACCTGAAAACACAGAAGTGCAAAATAGCATTAGCATTTTGCTAAGTAAGTCCGGCCACCACAACATTCACCCATACCTCTGGGCAACTCTGCCGAGGTATGTAATTACCTTTCCTCGAGCATGATAGTACCACCATATGAATAACATACAAACGTCACAAGAGTTCATCACCTGAAGGTGACATTAGACATCCAAATTTAGATCATATAATTCTCAAAACAATAAGGAGTGTTATTTACGACTAGTAGTTATAATTGCAATGAAAACATGACCTCCTATTATTTTCCACAGTGCGCAACTCAAAAACTTATACATAACAGAGACCATGTAACACAAAGGAGTTTAGGCTTACATCGTTTCGTACAAGTAAAAATGTTTTGACAAAATTAAAACTAAAGTATGCAGTTTGTTATTTTAAACTAATGACTATTGCACGCAGTGAAAATTTGAAATTTTTGCTATTTTTGGGACATTACATATATATATAAGATTTGGTATGGATTTATATTTTGGTGAAGATTTAATTGCTTTGTAAAAAATTTATAGATTTGAGTTTTAGATTTGCTATATAAATATAATAGACTTGACACATGTGATCCACTCACGCTGCTTTCAATATAAAAAAGTTTTACTAAAGCTATCAACTCTTCCCTTGAGCTAAAAAAATAAAATAAACTAAACCTAAAAATGGAATGGTAAAATGAGAGTAAAAATTAGATTTCTCACTTAAAACCCATCTCCATGCCCCATCATTCCCTTCTCACATACCGATCATACCCATCTCACCTACACTTCATTCACTGAGACGAATTATATCTCTCACTTGATTGCGGCTATTGTCCCCATCATTACACGCTTACCTACTAACCTGCTTTCTGTTCAATGTGCTTTCCCAAATTGGCTTTCCCATTAAGCTCTAGGTATGCATATGTATGCTTCCCATTCAATCCGCACCAGCCCTAGTGATAAGAGGGCACTCGAACAAACAACATACAACGGTCAACATAGATATTTCTTTCCAATAAGGGACGTGGGAGGGGAAAGAAAATGAATAATATCATATATTATCATATTTACCGCACCTAAAGGGAACCCTAATTTAATAGATTCCCTTGTCTACCATCTTCAGGACCACCCTTAGGGGAACGAACAATGATTTGGTAAAACAAATCTTACAAAAAATCCTCTCCTTTTAGTCGAGCGGCTCCGCTTCGCTTCGCTCCTCATTCAACATTTTCTTGTTAATAAAACTAGTTTTATTAGGTAAAAGGAAGGGATTCCTCATCTTGGCTACTCAAAATGATTTTATATTACAGAAATTTTCCTTTTCGTAATAGATGGATTCATTGGATGAGTCGGACTATTAAACTGCGCTACTGGGTGGGACGGTTGCTTGGCTTTGATACTACACTCTGATACTCAACTTTGCTAGGATGCTCCACTCAACTGGGCTGGGATACTCGCTGGTATGGAAACAATCATTGCAGTGACCTATCGAGGTGCAAAATTCGATACAGATAGGTGGCCTCACAATAGTCTATTAGGTGGAAAATTTAGTACAGAGAGGTGGCATGGTAGTAGTCTATGAGGTGGAAAATTCAGTGCAGAGGGGTGGCCTCGTAATAGTGAAACCCCTATCTGGTAGTACCTTAAAGTTGGAATCATATCTAGATGATACAAAGAGTATGTGACTTCTCTATGCCAATATCGTACTTGAAATGATTTATCTGGTTCAATTGGAAGTAGTGCAGCGCCTATACAGCTCAAGTAGCAGCTCCGCTAGGAAGCAATACAACAACAACATATTTTCTAATAGGAGGCCTTATTCATAGATATAGTTTATATATGGAACGCACGCAACCTTCTGATTCTTCTTCAGAGCAGCGCAGCACAACTAGAGGTACTGGCTTCGTAGCTATTCATAAACAATCATTACTTTCAAGATTTTCAATCTGAATATATTGGTTTATGTGGTAACTTTAATGATTCTAATTATACTGATATATTTTTAATTTCTCATTATAATATACAATCTCATAAATTGGCCAAATCTGTTGGGTTTCATATGTAGCATTAATTAAAAAAAACGTAGTTAAAAACATAAGAACATAAGGATTCCACTTTCATTCAGTTTTAAGTTAAAGTGTTGTAACTTCAGGATGGGTGATCCTTTCATGTTTGCAAGCAAAATGATAATGAGATAAAGTATACTTATCAGAGAACCAAACAGGGTGGGTTGTCCTTACCTCGTTTTTCGGTGAGGAGCGTTTCCCTCTATGTGCATTGAGAAGGATTGACGACATCAGTGACATATCTGTCTATAGATATCCTCAACCAGAGATTTTCATTTTGATTAAGCAAGATTGAATTTACAAGATAACATGTAAAAACAATAAACCACAACAATGGAGGAGTATAGACCATCAGATGTTGTGTATACGTCCCTGACCTATATACTATTCAATATCCCATTTCTTGGCGTATAGATACTCAAAATTAGTACAAAGCTGTCACATCAACTAGTGAGCTTTCACCCTTTATTTGGGAATTGCAAATCCTTTAGTTTCATTGTAAGGAACCCATTTCTCCAGGTTGTTTTCAATAACCTATACTATAAACATGGATAGCGACAAACATAAGAAAAGTAACAACATAAGCACGGACCACCTCTCAATATTAGCGCCACCTGCATCCTGTACCAGGCCACTTGGGCCACTTTTTCGGAGCTTACCCCGCCTTTCTGGTCCTCCTTTACCCTTCTCGCCATTTACTCGTCTTCGTGTTGCAACTTCTGCACGACCTCCTTCATTACCAATGCTCATTCTAATTACAGATTGTTTGCAGTGAAAAGAAATTAAATTATATTATATTAATTTCCACGGATAACCAAAATAAATTATTGTCATTCTAATGCTAGCATAAATCTCTAATTAATTAGTTAATACCTTTAGTTGTGGCATTTCCTGTCTGTCGGAGTTGATTAGCTTTACTAGTTTTGTTTTCTTCTTGTAGCCTGGTTCTTCCGCCTTGTGGTGCCTGCAGTTATAGCCCCTTTAATTTCCACCATTCATATTATTCAAGTATTTTGTCAGGATTTGTTGGTGTAGTGGAGTATTTTATAGTTGTTTACTCCACCTTAGTATAGATCTAGGATTCATGATTATTTTACTTTAAAGGAAGTTGAGCTCATCTCATGTATAAGAGAGCATCTTCCTTATATGTACTCATGGTTGGATGTTAGGAGTTCTTTCTCTTGATCATAATTGGCACATGTGTCTTTCTTGGAGAAAATATTGTCTTAAGGGTTCCCTTCTTCGTCACGCATGGCACACTTCTCTTGCTTTGAACTTCATGGTTGTAAAGATGCTAAGTGTTTTACATTTCTAAAAAAATTATATGCCTTGTTTGGGTGAGTAGAAGAGAACCATTATCCCGGAGAAAGGTGTTTTATATTAACCTCTACTTCATCATTTCTCGCATCTTAGTTATATGGGATTTATGTGTTGTATATTTTCCTTAATTCAGATTGTGCATCCATAAGCATTTATATATATGGTGGATCCTATAAAGCTTGAAAGGAAATAGATATTTCATTCAACCCCTTCCCTTGTAAACCCTGGTTAATCTTCAATCCACCAAGTAGATTGGGGCGAGCATACATAGTTCTCTTCTCTTTGTGACCTATTTGGAAATTCCCTCTTAGTTTGTGATTGTTTGACTACATTTTCCCTGGATTAGATTGGCACTAGTCCTTGGAGTGGTCCCTCTTATCCTCCAAGCACCCTTTTCATTTTTTACTCTACAACAGTTTTGGGAGAACAAATTCTTTAGTCACCTTGATTGTGATGGAAAGTATTTCTTTTATATCATTTGAAACTTAATAATTAGTTATTTGTTTGCATTTTTCTTATTTGATAAAAGAAAATACATAAAAAATAATTACATACATTTATAGAAATGATCATTTTTTTATTTATATGCAAATCCAAAACTTGATCAATTACTTATATTTTATTCATCAATAAAAAACAATAGTACAAGTTACAGAACTTATGTGACCCATGACTTCTCTAGGGCCATGGAAAGATCTCCAAGGAAGAATTATGCAATTCCAAGTTAAAAAAAAGCCCTTTATAAAGGATTTGGACTAAGCCGTATTCACCCAATTATACCGAGGTGAACTTTTCTCTTGTGACTAGCTTCTCTTGGTATTTCCTTCATTCATTCCCTAGACATTATCCTCCCTTCCAAATAAATAAAACATGGTTGCATAAAAAAAAGTAACTATCTTTCATTTATCCTTACTATTTATAAATTTACAAAAATAGCTTCACTTTTAAACTTAATTTGTAACTATATCATTTCCTTTATTTTCTGTTAATTCTTATCTTCAAATCTCTTTTATTTCTTTTATTTATTTATCACGGTAAAAATCAGTTCTTGATATTCTCCTCTCCTTGAATTGATGATGTCCTCATCATCCTTAAACTCTATCTGCATAAAAATATCAATATGAAATATCTTTTAGAAAAATGAAATATTTTGTAAAATTATTCAACCTCTTGGTGTCATTTCTTCTCGTAAATAATCTCAAGAGAACATCCCTATATATATTTTCTCTTATGATCTCAAAATTATATAACTTCACAATATAAATTTATATATACGCATGTGGATGGTGATCTCTATATAATTTACTTGGTCTCTATAAAATCCATAACTTTATTTTTCATATTATCTCACACCTATACATAATTAAATACATGTTGCTTTTTATCTTAGTCAACATAAAATCTAAGTATAAGCAAATACATGATATACATGCAAATACCCAATAGTACTTTCATGTCAAATTGATATAATATGTATGTCTCTGTTACTATAAAAATAATGACAAGTATTCCTAAATAAAATCTCTTAACCAACTACTGTATTTTAATAACAAAGTACTATTAGCTTCATTATTACTTAATATTTAACTTAAATTTAAACATTCTTAAATCTATAAACCAATTATGTAACTCCACATCCTTAACTAATTTAATATGGTTTCAAATTAAAATTTCTCTAGAAAATAAGGACTTATCTATAAGCCATATATTTATGGCATGACTAAATATCCAAATGTTATAGTTAGGAGTTAAGAAAAATTAAAAATTTAGATATGTTATAGCTAATATCTGCATATTCTAATTATAAATATACATAGTATACTTAAGAATGTACATAAATTAGTTTATGTATTAACTATGTTTAAAATTAATTTATAATGTAGTTTTATGTTCAACTTGATATTTGATTTTATAATTAAATACATGTTGCTTTTTATCTTAGTCAACATAAAATCTAAGTATAAGCAAATACATGATATACATGCAAATACCCAATAGTACTTTCATGTCAAATTGATATAATATGTATGTCTCTGTTACTATAAAAATAATGACAAGTATTCCTAAATAAAATCTCTTAACCAACTACTGTATTTTAATAACAAAGTACTATTAGCTTCATTATTACTTAATATTTAACTTAAATTTAAACATTCTTAAATCTATAAACCAATTATGTAACTCCACATCCTTAACTAATTTAATATGGTTTCAAATTAAAATTTCTCTAGAAAATAAGGACTTATCTATAAGCCATATATTTATGGCATGACTAAATATCCAAATGTTATAGTTAGGAGTTAAGAAAAATTAAAAATTTAGATATGTTATAGCTAATATCTGCATATTCTAATTATAAATATACATAGTATACTTAAGAATGTACATAAATTAGTTTATGTATTAACTATGTTTAAAATTAATTTATAATGTAGTTTTATGTTCAACTTGATATTTGATTTTATAATATATAAAATTGTACTAGATTTGAAACATGCATATACTATTGTTATTTTTATTCAACATGAAATAAGAATATTGAAAGTAAGCTTAATATTTGAGATTACATCACTAATTGCAAGACATTGTTACTTCCACTACTATTGATCCAAAAACTTACACCTTTATGTACTACTATGAATACCTTTTAACTAATAAAGACTTTGGCCATCATTCTATGTTGCATATATTTATACATTAAAATAGGTCTAATATATAACTCATAATTCAAAATAAATCTCATAATGATGGATATTTTTAAGTGCTTGACTCCCACTCTTTCCATTTAAATTTTCTCCATCCTTGGAGAAACTATAATCTCTCTTTTTCCTATATTTTTAAGTGCTTGACTCTCACTATCCCCATTTAAATTTTCTTCATCCTTGAAGAAGCTACAATCTCTCTTTTTCCTATATAAATTTAAAAACATGAACAAATATCATAAAACCATAGAACTGTAAACTAATCAAATTAAACCCATTAGTGACTAAATCAAATATTATCCTTAATCCCTTTATAACCTACTCGAAATTAACTGAACTTACTTCAATCTAAAGGTCATTGTAAAATTCTATTCATAACTTTCTCTTAAATCTTTTACAATTTGAAATTAAATAAATCTAAAATATTTAAAAAAATTAAATAAGTCTAAAATATTTATAAGTAATTATTTAATGTCTTTTTAAATCTTTTCCTGCCATTTGATTACTGTTCATTAAAGAATAATAATTTTCTCTGTGAAGGACGTGACATCACACTCCATAATACCATCGTTATGTATCTAAAATGGTGCAGTGACTTAGCTAACTCGATTTTGGGTTTACTTTTATTCCATTTTTCTCTTTTATGAACCACCGATGGATATAAGAGAAATCGCAATCTCATTAAGAGTTCAAATCAAATATTTCACTCTTTCACCATTGTACGTAAATATTATGTGAAAAGACACGTAGCCAAAATATGTATTTTCAAATATAAGGCTCGATACTAACTGAATAAATTGTTAAACCCAAAATATGTAAACGAAGTTAAGCTTTGCGAAAAACCTGCAATAATTAATTAATGCAAATACACGAGATATCGGAAATAATAGAACTCAGAATCACTTTTATATTGATCACGGGCCACTTCGAGGGGGCAACCTCCTTTGAGCAAGCTCAATACAATTAACTTCACAGTGCCTTCAATGACCTCAACACACACTTATATACTAAGTCTATGCCCAATACTATGGGTCAAAACCATGGGACATATAATACGATGGGACGACTTACAAACCATATGCGTCCAATACTATGGGTCAATACTATGAGCTAATATAAACTATGGATCAACAAATACTACGGGATGACTTACAAAGCATATGCGTCCAACAACTATAGACTAACATAGTAACGAGAAGGATTGACACGGGTTCCTAACATCCCCTCTCCCTTAGAAAAAGCTTTGTCCTCAAAGCTTTGGTTGGAGAAATTGCTGCAGAATCTGAAGGAGTGGTTCCCTGGTAGCATCCTCGGGTTGCATTTCGGGCCACTGACGCCTTTGGAGTGTCAGGGAGGATTGCTTGGAAGGCTGTAGATGAAGAAGAACCCTATCAACTGCGCGGAAAATGCACTCAAAACGGTGTTGATCGCCTTGTTGTTTTAGGCGAATTCTAGCCATGTGAAGAAAGGTTGTAGATGAAGAAGAACCCTATCAGCTGCGTGGAAAATGCGCTCAAAATGGTGTTGATCGGCTTGTTGTTTTAGGCGAATTCTAACCATGTGAAGATTGTCCTGTAGAATGAGAAGAATCTGATCGCGGTTACGAAGAACCGAGTCAATTTCCTGAACTCGGGAGGTGCTAAGGGTGTATGGAAGAAGAACTGGCGGTTTCTGTCCATAGACTGCTTCATATGGTGTCATTTGAGATGTGGTATTGTACCACCATAGCGCTGCTAGGAAATCCATAGAAATAGTTGGCTAAAGCTATGCAGGGATGGGCAAGGGTTTGAGCAATCCCGAAAGGAGTGTCGTTTCACCCTTGTTGACTTGGAAAGTATCACAGTCAACCACCATCTGTTGAATTGTCAGTTTCAGTCCCTGCCAAAAGAAGTTACATTGTTCCCGGTCATACATTTTGAAGAACCCAGAGTGCCCTGTTGATGAAAAAGCATGGAGTTCATAAAAGAGATAGCCTTGATGAACATATTGCAACCAATTTGGAACAAGCACAGAAAGAGTTGTAAGAGAAACTGGGTCATCAATTGTGCGAGAAGGAGCATCTACCACCATATTGTCCTTACCCTTCTTGTAAATGATCGCATAGGGATAACCCATGAGTTGGATAACCCATTTCAGGTGTGTTGGGTAGGAGACCCATTGTTCCAGAAAATTTTCCAGACTCTAGAGATCAGTCTTGATGCAGAAATAATTCCCTAATAGGTATGGTTGCCACTTTTGTACTGCATGCAAAATATCCATTAGTTCCTGCTGAGAGGTAGATGCAACTAAATTCTTACCGGAAAGGTCTCTTGAAGGGGCAAGCTCATTGGTTCAGCAAAGACACCTGCATATCTATCCAAGGAAGTAGTGGAGACCGTTGATGGGTGCATCTGAATGGAATGGAGCTGAGCGATGACACCATGTGAATTCTTCTTAAGGATTTTTTCCAGGCGATGTGAACTGATGATGCGGAGAGACCCTGGTTGTAAGCCCATTAATTTGTGTTGTACCCCATTGACTGAAAACTGCATCCAAAGTTCCGCAAAATCCCATAAGATGGGGCCAAGTGTGCGTAACCATTGAACACCCAAAACCACATCACATCCGCCTGAGGACAAGGAAAACATGTCAGAGCGCAGGTTATAATATTCCATAGAGATAGGCACATTATGACACTTCCCCTTGCAAGGTAAGGTGCCCCCATTGGCAACCATGACTTCAAAGTTGGAGCAAGGATGGACAAAACAATCAGCCTATTTGGAAATCCGAGGGTCAATGAAGTTATGAGTGCTACCAGAATCAATGAGTATGGTAAGAGGGAGCTTCTTGAAGTATCCCCTCACTCGCATTATTTGTGGGGTGGTGATGTCAGTTACAGCATGGAGAGAGATCTCGGGTGGGTTGTCCTGAGATGGGGTGTCAACAAGCGGGTGTTGAATGTCGACCTGATCATCTACTGTATCTGGAGCTTCTTCATTAAGTTCTGAGGAAGACGGATAATCCACATCCAAGAGATAGAGCTTTTGTTGAACACATCTATGTACTTGAGTGAATTTCTCATCACAATTATAACAAAGCCATTTTTCTCGGCGTGCCTGCATCTCTGTTTCAGGCAAATGCTTGATAGGAGTTGGTTGAGGAGCAGGCGTGATGGGAGGTCGTTGGGAACCCATATTTCTGAAGGGAACAAAGGTGGGTTTGGAGCGTTGTTGAGCTACGATCTTGTCCTCTGCCAACTTAGCAAACCCTAGGACTTCCATCATTGTCTTGGGACAAAACATTTTGACCTCTGAGTGGATTTCATCCTTGAGACCACTGATAAAACAACTCCTGTAGAATTCATCAGACAATCCTTCTGTGTGATTGGCCAATTTCTCAAATTATGTCTGATATTCTCTCACTGTGCCAATTGGTGAAGTTTAGTGAGTGCTCCTATGAAGTCATCAAAAGCACTAGGACCAAATCGTGGCAAAAGGAGTTGGAAAAAATCTGTCGAGTTTGGTTCGAGATGAGCTTTGATGTACCAATGGTACCATTGAAGGGCTTCTTGTTCCAAATGAAAGGATGCAAGTGGAACTTTCTGGACATCAAAAGTATTATGCAGACTGAAATATTGTTCTGCTCGGTATATCCATCCAGTCAGATCAGTACCATTGAAGCGAGGAAAATCAAGCTTCGGCCCACGAAAATTGCTGGAAGAAGAGAACCCGGTGGCTGCAAATAATTCTGGCTATCAGTTATTGTTCATGGCTGAATGTTGAAGATGGAGGCTGAGAAATTTTTCATCCAGATCTTGGAGTTTGGTTTGGATGGCTGCAAGTGCTTCCTCCATGGTGTTTTCTCCTGCGCGGGTGACAACCACAACCAAGAGTTTTTTTTTTTTTGGGGGGGGGGATGGATAGAAAAACACAAACAAAAGATTATTTAGTAAAAGAAGATTTGGATTTGGGAAAAACTCGGATGGGTAATTGGGGTATGACTAGGTCTTGGACACTTTCTGATGGACACGGAAGCAAAAAATGGGGATTTCAGAAGAGGGATGAAAGAATGAGAAAATTTGGTAGAGAGGGACAAAGAAGCTGAATTAGGAAAGGAACTCTATGGTAAAATTTGAAGGTGATTGGGTGAAATCCAAGGAATTTATGGCAAACCCTAAAAATATACAAATGTGGGATTTCGGGCTTTGGGAAGTGGAATTGGGGGTAGGGTACTCATAAATGAAATATGCATAATGGGATTATAGGGGTTCCCCGAAAGTTTCAAAGGAAATGGAGTGAAAACAAGGGAGATATAGAGAAAAAATTGAATTTTATACTCTCTTTATTTATTTATTTATTTTTTATTAGAATGGAGCGACTACGACTCGGAAGGGATCTGAAACAAATAGATCTACAACGGCCTCGAAGTGAGCAGAAATAGAGGGATCTAAAATGACGCCGAATGGATTGAAAACGACTGGATCTGGAACGGATTTCAGAATGGATCTGAACGGCTGGATCTGAAACGGCGCAGCAGTGATCGACAACAGTTCAACTGAAAATAGATATGGATCCCAGGTATGTGCGGCTTCCTAACAGTTCAAGGGTTTCACTTGGCCACCAATGCTGTCTCACGGCTTGCGTATTGGAGCAGTACCCCTCACTCCATGGCTCAGGTAAAACTGATAACCGCTTTGCCACAAACGACAGCTCTTGATTTACCTCACGGGTGGGAACTAGTCAATCAAGTAGGGGTCGTTGCCCTTTTCGCTGGCAGGTCCTCTCAATGGGCCAGCTACTTTCGGGTTCTTGTGGTATTCCTCATAATGAGTTTTAGGGGTTATGCCCAAGTACTTCCTACAGTTAAGCGAATAGGGTTTATTCCCAGATCCGAAGCTGCGACAGATGCGAAAAAAAATTTGACAAAAATTTCACCCAACGAGCCCAAGAAAGTGCTCTAATACCAGATATGAAGAACCTGCAATAATTAATTAATGCAAATACACGAGATATCAGAAATAATAGAACTCAGAATCATTTTTATATTGATCACGGGCCACTTCGAAGGGGCAACCTCCTTTGAGCAAGCTCACTACAATTAACTTCATGATGCCTTCAATGACCTCAACACACACTTATATACTAAGTCTATGCCCAATACTATGGGTCAAAACCATGGGACATATAATACTACGGGACGACTTACAAAGCATATGCATCTAATAATATGGGTCAATACTATGGGCTAATATAAACTATGGATCAACAAATACTACGGGATGACTTACAAAGCATATGCGTTCAACAACAATATACTAACATAGTAAAGAGAAGGGTTGACACGGGTTCCTAACAAGCTTCATTGTGCACGTAGCTTTATGAATAAACATGACAGTTTCTTTTATGGATTTTGCAACCAAGTATCACACTTCCAACGAATTGAAGTGTTAATTGATTAAATGTTAATCTGAATGGATAACTATGTGAAAATTATTTATATATACATTTTATGCTCTCATTTCAAAGAGCTAATTTATGGATTTAGTTTAACAAAAACGGTGAGTTTTCTTTATGCCAATGATATGAGAGTTTTTAAAAAAATTGTTTTAAGAAGTGTTATATATTTAAAATTTAATGGCTATTATCAAGTATAATTAATTACATTAATAAATGTTTAGATATTATTTGAGATTTGGGACTATGAATCATACCTCTTCTTGTACTGAATTTGACCAAAAATAAAATGAAAAGATTAACGTTTTAGCAACTAAAACTTCACCACATTGTTCTGAAAAGTGCCATATGTTCAGAATTCAAGGGCGACCATATTATCTAGGATTTTAGACTATGAATCATGCCCCTTCTTTACCAGGTTTGACCAAAATAAAGTGAGAGGATTAATCTTTTAGCAACTAAAACTTCACCACATTCACTTCTACAGTTAAACTGCATAAAAAATAACGAGTAGATGCCAAATGCAAATCTTTTTATCATACAACCAGGACTAGTCACCAACGTTGTTGAAAAAGGCATTTCAACAACGGTTGACATGGAATTTCCAATCAACCTCTATGTTCTAACACAGATCTTCTTTTCTAGCAGTGTTACATTCAATCCACGGTGAGATGAACATGCAGGGAGCGCCTTCGTTGTGTGAGGAGACTATGTCGCACAGAACTCTGCTTAGTTCAGAACTACGACGTGATAGATGAAATGGCCTGGAGGCCGTGCTTAGAAAAGGTTTTATTTTGTTAAGAGTGAGGCCAAAAGCAACAAGCAATGTATTCTCTCCAAGTGACAATGGGTAATCCTTTAAGTTTTCAAGGGGTTTGTATTCTGATCTTTTTGAAGTGCAAAATTTGAAGGTAACACAATTAAAGCAAAAGAAATTTTTATCTAATCTTATTTAGCTAGTTGTGCAAAATGGCAGTGCTAGATCAATTTTGAAATGTTTATTACTCTGATAAATGCAAGTAGCAAAGGAGGCATGTCTTGTCCCAAACATTTAGAAGTATTGTTACATATGATTGTCTAGGATGTCCACAATGCTGAGTTTCATTTGCAGCTCTTAACATTATTACTTCATGATTTTTCTCGGCTGGAAATGAGAACTTAGTGCAGATAGATATATCAAGGAAAAGATGATAGCTAATCTGGACCAGGAAGCCTTAAATAAAAATTTCAACAGATATAAACTGAAGCATGTGCTCTTAACATTATTACTTCATGCTTTTTCTCTGCTGGAAATGAGAACTTAGTGCAGATAGATATATCAAGGAAAAGATGATAGCTAATCTGGACCAGGAAGCCTTAAATAAAAATTTCAACAGATATAAATTGAAGCATGTGCTCCTAATCCATCAGGTAATACATGGTAAGCAGGATTACCGTTGTCTATAGATGAATCCATGTTCGATCGATTATATTGAGGTACACCTTATAAGCAGGATTACCGTTGTCATTGCAAACGTGGCTCAAACATCAATTCTTCATTAAGGAATCAGAGGTATCCTTAATAGTTAGACATTGGGTAGGGCTTAAACATGAAGCCAAGTAATGGAGTAAGGAAAACTTCCTGTGGAACAGGCACCTCTCTTATAAAGCGTTACTTTGAACTTGAAGTTGCAGCATCAGCAAAGCACAATCCCTATAAAATAAGCGGAGAAAAAATATCACTTGCAAACGAACCTTATACAGTTGATTTTCAATAACTAATGCAAAAATAATAGAAATATGCACAGAAAGATTAAAGGACTGACTTTAATTCTCCTTCAGTGTAGCCTGTGTGATGCTCAAGTTTAATAGTCCACTGGGGAGCAGTCCTTATTCTGCATTGAGAAGCATAAACTGCAGCTGCAGCAATAAATGCTGGGGAATATCTCTCCAATTCAGTCAATTTCAGATTGGCAAGGCAGAATGCAAGATTTTTCTCCTGTAGTAACATATACAAATTTGTTAGGAAACAAGAACTAAATAGTAGTTAAAATTATGAAATAAGAGAGGATGATGTTATGCCATGCCTCTTGACCAGAGTTAGCCACTTTGATAAAACGTGTAACGTAATCAGTGGGTGTTGGAATAGTAATTTTGTAATCCAGTGCCTTCAGCATTGCTTGTTCCTGTCCCCAATAGCAACTACCAGTAAATATCCAGATGTCCACTTAATCTAATAAATGTTTGCTTCTCCAAGGATGTTGGAGATTCCAGACTCCTAGGAATATATGAATGTACAGTCGGCACAATAAATAAAACTCAAATTGCCATGTAAGCAACAGAACATTAAAACCAATTATCGATACTTTTATCCCCTTACCGTTAGAAGTATTTCTGAAATTAAGAATCGACGCCCTCCAAATCCATTTGCCTGTAACCAGAAACCATCTCAACTGAAAATAATTATTGATCTCTTTTCATTGGAACAGCACAATGCACAATAGAATGGATCCCACCTGTGTAGGCCAAACTTCCTCATACTTAGAAGCCACAAACAATGCTGTGACAGTAACTAGTTGCCAATTCTCTTCTCTAATCTCTGCAACAGAGCCATATCTATCAAGTAGTTCCTTGGAAAGATTACATGTGGCCAGTTGCAACTCTGCCCTCTCTTGCATCTGAAAGGGAAAATAACCTCTCATAAATCATATCTTCAATAACAATACAATTACCTACAAAGGAATATGTAAAGTTAAAATACATACAGATTTTAAATAATCTAGCATTCGAGCTCTGAATTCCGTATAAGTGTTCCTTTGTATTGGCATGGATTCTGGAGACAAACGACTCCTATTCTGAATTTAAGGACAAAGAAACAGAAATCATAAATAATGAACAGAAGCAAACATAATACCACTCACAATTACGCGAAATTCAAATGGTTACCTCATCTTGAACATGGTCCTCCACTACTGGCTGGTTAGAGACAACTACTGCATCAGTGTCCTGCATAGGTTGGCCTTGAATGTTGGACCGAGGAGCTTCTTGCTGGCTCCCACTTCCATAGTTTGCCCTTCTTTCCATGCCCCAACTCGGTTGGTCAGTGCTCATGGGTTGAGGCCCTTGTGGAATTTCTCTCTTAACTCTCTGCAATTGGGAAAAAAAAGAAAATCATTCTGTTCAGTAAACTAGACTAATTATTTCACAGTCCGATGACAATATGCAATTGCGGTGGCATATTGTATTTCTTAAAACAGATATACATCATACCAAACTAAAGATTTCCTTAATGCTAAACAAGATCAAGCATTTGGTCATTCTTGAAAAATACTGCTTCTTTCATAAACAGGACTCAGATTAACAGGACCCAGATTATGAAAAACATTAACTCCAAAAAATATATTATAAAAAAATCCATCATTCGGAACACATTTGGGCTAGCCTCTGGATAGGCAAAGTGCTATGTTGAAGATAGCGATATTATATATAAAAATATCAACCTCTCGTGGGCGTGCTCTTGTTCTTGTTGTTGGCCGAAGTACAAAATTGCTAGGAAATTGCCGTGTTACTGATTTAACTCTGCATGTCCATTCTCTCCTCTGCCGCTTCTTTTCTTGTGCAGGCCCTGCATTGTTGATAACCTCTGCTTGAGTTTTCTAAAACATTTTAAAGTATAAACATTAATAAATTTATTCAAAATTTCATTAGAACACAAAACAAAATCAATCCACCTCATGGCCGCCCTTCAGTTAAATTTTAAATAATAATTAATCTGGCCAATATTTTATTAAAACAATAAAAAGGCATTTGAGTTTACCCTAGCATCACAACCACCTTCGGATATCACTTCAGTAGGAGCAACTGATTTAGCTGTTATGCCATATCGGTGTAATTGTTTGTGTGCCATGGAGGCCCTAACACAAGAATAACAAATTATTAATCAACCATTCATAGTTTCAGTCTAAATGATTTCAGTTTAATACAAGTCTGACCGTCAAAACTGTCTAATTACTGTGACACTAAAACAAGGGACTATATGTATATTACATTGAAAGAAAAAATCAAATGACTGCTGTTTTAACTTTTATCAACTTTATCTACTCATGAAATAGAAGATGGGACTCATGAAATAGAAGATGGGAGGTTCAAGAGATAAACACTAGACCCCATTGAATTCGAGGGAATATGAATCTTCCCTGCTTAGCAATGACAGCCAGTAGATAATCAAAACTGATTGATGGAAAATAAATAAAGATTAACGTAAACATCCTATAAATAGGTTTCATAATTTATTTTTAACTGTTGTAGCTACATAAATTTCTCACTTCAAGATTATAAAAATTCATCAATGACAGCCAGTAGATAATCAAAACTGATTGATGGAAAATAAATAAAGATTAACGTAAACATCCTATAAATAGGTTTCATAATTTATTTTTAACTGTTGTAGCTACATAAATTTCTCACTTCAAGATTATAAAAATTCATCTTTGTAACCAGTATAGTAAAAGAAAAATTGGATTACATTGAGCAACATTCATTACAATCATGGCATGCTTTAAAAATGAACTCTTTCATGAGTATAGTCATGATTAACCAAGTATATTACTATGGCTATCATGGCTACGAGAGTAAGGTAATTTCAAGGTTGATTGTGGGATTCAAAGCTGATTGTTGGATATGTGTTGTCCTTTTTGTATGTAGACTCATGTGCATCCATCCACTTTTATGTCTTTTTTTGGTTCATTTTAATCTAATTTTAGTTAAGGGATTAGGGTTATAATCTAATCATGGTTAACAAATTAAAGTTAATTCAAGAGGTCAATGGTTGTCACCAAAATAACACCTTTTCCCTTTAGGCTAACTCTCTTGCAACAACATGGGGATATCCCTAGGGTTAGGATTATGTGTTACCACTATAATACTACATTATGTGCGGGATGTTATACCCTCATTTTTTAGGAGATCGAGGCTCAGATTATTTCATGAGGGGTTTTTCATGATTGTTGAGATGTTATGTTGTAGTCCCCAATGTGTTTCCTTGTGATGATTCCATGCCATATGATACTTGCACTATGAGTTACATTTCTAGAAGATTTTGTATATGGAATATATGGTCTATAGTGGTAACCTTACTAAATGTTACTCATGCTGAGTGCACTTGTTTGATTCTTATGAGCATGATTATAGGAATGTTGTGTATGCACAAAAGTAGTCATTTTTTTATGCACATACCATTAGCTTCACATCTCTTGATTATTACATGGACCATAAAATTTATTTGGTTCCACATTTGACCTTGTTAAAATTTCCTTTAAACCTTAGATCTAGATAAATTACTTCCAGTGTTGTTTGCACTGCACTGAATAATTTATTTTTATACCACTCATATTAATTAACAAAAATAAATAGCTGAAAAGATTTCAATGAAAAACAAATCTACTCCATAAAATCAACACACGGAAATTTCTACCCTTCAAATCAACTTTTCATTCAAAGAACTTTCAAGCTTACAAGACTCCCTTATCCGAGAAAATAATATGACTACAACAACCCTAATGCACTACTAAACATCTATACAACATGCTAAACTGTTAAGAATTGTAATCTCAATGGTCATGAGTTGGTTAATTAGTTGAGTTTGTTAGTTGACTAGGACACTTGGTTGTCCCATAGTATTGGATAGTAGGATTGTTGTTATGTAATCCTATATAAGTTTGAGGTTAATAGTCAGAAGGAAATGAATATGCCCATTTGTGTTATATCTTCTATTTGCTTATGTATTGTTTATTTTAACAATGGTATCAAAGCATATGGCCTGATCTATACCTATATCTGGGGTAAGAGTTTTCACATAGTGGAAAGCACACACACACAAGACGGGAACACGCCAGCATGGAGGAACAACTTCATAGCACTAGGGTCACATCAAATATTTTTTGTTTTCCATTGGAAGTGTCGACGCACCTATCCCTTTCGGGAACTGCGGCATGATGCACCTGTTGCATAGAAGAGGCATGTCAACGACACACTCTCTGCACATGTACGAGAAACATCACCGATGCACTTATTGTTAAGGGAAAGCGTATCAAATACTGTTCACTTACATGGATTTTGTCCAGTGCACCCTCCAATGCACTATGTTAGCTACAGAAGTAGTGGCACTCTATTTAAAGACAGTGACACAATATGGAAAGTACGAGCATGAAGAAGATCTCCGTACCAATGTTGACCGGCACAAACTACGAGTTTTGGTCAATCAAGACGAATGCGTTTCTCCAACTCAACAAATGTTGGGATATGGTTAAAAACGAGTTCACAGAACCGGCCACAACCACTATGGCTGCTATGTCTAATGCTGTCAAGAAATACCTTCAAGAAAGTCGAGATCGAGATCCCACTGCAAAATGGTTGATCCAAAGTTGCATTGAGGATTCCATTTTCACAAGGATATTGGGAGCTACCACCACATATCAAACATGAAATCTCCTTGCAACTGCATACAAAAGAACTGACAAAGTTAAATGGTAAGACTTCAAACCCTTAGAATTCATTTTAAAAGTCTTAAGATGAAGGAAACTGAAATTGTAGATTAGTTCATGACTAGGGTTTTGGGTATTGTGACTCAATTCCAAACCTATGGAGAGGCCTTGGAACAAAATTTTGTAGTTCAAAATATTCCTAGATGTCTCACTAAGAAGTTTTCTATGGTTGTTACTTCCATAGAAGAATCTAAAGACCTATCCAAGTTTACCCTAGAAGAGTTAACATGGTCCCTTCTCTCCTACGAAGCTCGACTCAGTCAAGAGGAAGATTCTCTGTCAAATGTATTCAACACTCAAGCTTCATCAATAGAGGTCGAGGTAGAGGAAGTAGAGGACGAGGCAGAAGATGAATAAGTTGTCATTCTACAGAGGATGGAACTACTCATGAACATACACATCATGGTGAGAACTTTCACAACTCTCAGAGAGGGAGAGGCAAGAGATGGACTAATAGGTCCAACATTTAGTGAAACTACTACAAGAAGTATGGCCACTATGAATGCGACTGCAGAAAGAAGCAAGCAGATCAGAACAGTGGAAGAGCCCATGTATCCAATGTTGAAGAAATCTCATCAGAAGTCATGTTTCTCTCATGCAAAGCAACTGAAGAAGAATATCATTCAGATGTATGGTTGATAGACAGTGGCTACAACAATCATATGGCAGGTACCAAATCATTATTTTCTGATCTAGATTCATCTATCACTACAAAAATCAAGCTTGGTGATCATTATATTGTTCCTTCTCAAGGAAAAGGTACTGTACCTATTCTTACCAAACATAATGAAAAGAAGCTTATACATGATGTATTCTATCTTCCTAATCCGAAAGTCAATATGATCATTGTGGGTCAACTAATTCAGAATAAGTATGACACCAGGTTTATTGATTCATATTGTGTTGTCTATGATAAACCCCCCAGTAGAAGACTCTTAGCCAAAGTAGAAATGACCAAGAATAGAATATTCCCACTCAATCTCAGAAGTGATATCCTGTCACAGTCATATGCACATACTGTTTCCAGTCTAGATGAAACCTAGTTGTGGCACTGTAGGTATGGTGATCTACCCTTTCAGAGTCTTAGTCATCTGCAAAAAAAGTCCATGGTTAAGAGGTTACCAGTTATGATTGAACAGTCAAGTTCCTGTGAATAGTATATCTTAGGGAAACATCAAAGGGACAATTTCCCCACTTCTACATATCGATCCAAAGAACACCTTGAGTTAGTTCACACAGACCTATGTGGACCTATGCAAAACCAGTCCATAAGAGGTAGTCTGTATTTTTTTACCTTTATTGATGATTATAGAAGGAAAGTATGGATCTAATTTCTCAAACATAAATTAGATGCCTTCTCCAAATTCAATTAGTTCAAGGCATTGCCTGAAAAGCAGTCAGGTGAATCCATCAAAGTACTCAGATCAGATGGTGGAGGTGAGTATGACTCACATGATTTTGCAGAGTTCTATCAACAGCATGGCATCCAACTTACGTTCACTACCAGATACACTCCACAATAGAATGGGGTTGCTAAACAGAAGAACTGGGCCATCATGAACATGGCCCAAAGCATGTTTTCATACAAGAAGTTGTCTAGCAATTATTGGGCTGAAGCTATTGCATGTTCAGTTTACTTACTGAACATATCTCCCACAGTAAGTGTTAAAGATAAGATACCAGAAGAAGTATGGAGTGAAACTAAGATTAGTGTCTCACATTTGATCATATTTGGATGTGTGGCTTTTGCACACATTCCTGATGAATTAAGGAGAAAAATAGACAAGAAGAGTGAAAAATGTATCTTCACTGGTTTTAGTGAACATCACAAAGCCTACAAACTGTATAATCTTGTTACCAAAAAGGTTGTGGTGAGCGGAGATGTTAAATTCCTTGAAGACAAATGTTGGAATGACACAACATATATTCAGCAGAATGATAGTCCAGTACCACGAGAACCACTTAGAATTACTAGACTGGAGGTACAACACCAGTAGCAAGAAGCAACACCAGCAGATAGTCCACCATAGAACTAGAGAACCAGAAGCTTAAGGAATTTATATGAACATACTCTTGCTATTAATTAGCAACTACAATATGCTCTATTTTCCTGTCATACAACATCATTTGATGAAGCAGTAAAAGATGCACCGTGGATACAAGCAATAAATGAAGAAATTGATTCTATTGAAAGGAATCAGACATGGGATCTTGTTGATATCCCATCATAAAAAAACAGTATTGGAGTAAAATGGGTCTATAAGACCAAACTTAATGAAAAAACAAAGATAGAGAAGCACAAAGCAAGATTGGTTGCAAAAGGATTTGCTCAACAACATGGTGTAGACTATGATGAAACCTTTGCTCTAGTAGAAAGGATGGACACCATTAGAGATGTACTTGCAATAGAATCTCAAAACTAGTGGCATGTTTATCAAATGGATGTGAAATATGCCTTTCTCAATGGCATACGTGAAGAAGAAGTCTATGTAGACCAGCCACTTGGTTATGCAGTCAAAGGTCAAGAACACAAGGTATGTAAGTTGAAAAATGCCTTGTATGGTCTAAAACAAGCTCCATGAGCTTGGTACAATAGAATTGATTCTTACCTCATCAATAATGGGTTCAATAGGAGCAGCAATGAACCCACTCTATATGTCAAAACAAATCAAGAAGGTAACATTCTGATTGTATGTCTTTATGTCGATGATATGATTTATACCAGAAATATGATGCTAGAATAATTTAAGACAGTCATGAAAATGGAGTTTGAAATGACTAATCTTGGTCTCATGAAGTATTTCCTTGGTCTGGAATTTGACCAAAGTGAAAATGGCATCTTCATCTATCAGCATAAGTATGTCATAGACATTCTACATATATTCAGCATGGATAAATGTAAGCCAGTAGAAACCCCCATTGCTACAGGAACCAAGTTAAGCAAGAGTGATGAAGGACCAAAAATAAATTCTACAATTTACAAAAGATTGGTAGGCAGTTGATGTATTCTGTAAGTTTTATCTCTATATTTATGGAGTCTCCCAAAGTCTCTCACTGGAAAGTTGGTAAAAGAATTTTGAGATATGTTGCAGACACAATTGGTTATGGACTTTGGTACTCTCATTCACCAAACAATATTCTTACAAGGTACACTAACAGTGATTTTGCAAGTAGTATTGATGATTGGAAAATCACATCTGGCTATGCTTTCCATTTTGGTTCCAGTCTTATTTCATGGGCCTCTCAGAAACAACCCATTGTTAGCATGTCTTCTGCAGAAGCAGAATATGTCGCAGCAACTACAGTAGCATGCCACGCAGTTTGGATAAGAAGACTTTTGAATGATATGGGACACACAGAAAAAGAACCAACATCTATTTATTATGACAATAGTTATGCCATACAATTGTCCAAACATAATGTGTTTCATAGAAAGAGTAAACACATTGACACTCACTATGACTTTATACGTGAGTTAGTCAATAATGGAGATACTACTTTGATGTTTTGTGGCTCTAAGGAGCAATTGGATTATATTTTTACCAAACCTTTGGGAACATTTTCATTTGAGTTTTAGAGGAAGCACTTAAGCATTAATAGTGTTGAGAATACTATCCCATTTGAGATTAAGGGGGTATGTTAATAATTGTAATCTCAATGCTCATGAATTGGTTAATTAGTTGAGTTTGTTAGTTGACTAGGACACTTGGTTGTCCCATAGTATTTGAAAGTAGTATTGTTGTTATATAATTCTATATAAGATTGACGTTAATAATCAGAAGGCAATGAATATGCCCGTTTGTGTTATATCTTCAATTTGCTTATGTCTTGTTTATTTTAACATAAACTACTACATACAACAATACATATATGATGTATGTGGATATACAATGTGTTGCACTACTATGATTTGTGGAGCACACTTAACTACTATGTGCGCTATGCAAACCTACTACAGAAATATATGTTGCGTAGATCGTATGTAGTTAACTGACCCTATATGTTCCAATTGGCCTATACGACGTTGCTTGACACTGTTCTATTGTACAGCTCTGCTACGCACTGCGGTGTAACCATGTTGTGCATTGCTCTTGTCAACCTATATAGTTCACCTACAAACTAATTATATTCCAACTCTATCAAGTGAAAGTCTCTTCTACATTCTCTCAACTAAATGCTTAAGTGATTGAGTTGTTGTTAGTGTGTCATCCCTTCCACTTCTCACCTTGGCTTACTTGTATACTATAGGGATGAACCAAAACCCTAATATCTCATTTACTTGAGATGATGGTTGAGATTCATTTCATTAACATAGATCCCTAATACCCAAAGCTTAGGCATTTCTCCAATGCACCCTAATTAATAATAAAACATGCACTTTAATAATTCATTTAATAAAGTGTTTCTCCAAATTTATAAGAGGTATTAGTCAAGATATTGTGTGAGCTACAAATATCAACAGTCCCTCTTAGAAAGGAAGGAATTCTCCACCACTCCTAGCATATCTCTAAAGTAGACAAACTTCCATTTCACAAAGGGCTTGGTGAGAATGTCTACAATCTACTCATCTGAGGAAATATACTAGAGCTTGAATGCTCCCTTCTAGACTCTATCTCGAATAAAATGATATATGATCTCAATATGCTTGCATATGTCATGGAACACTAGATCCTTAGAAAGTTTCATACAAATTTGATTATCACAGTGAATAACCATAGGCTCCAACTCTTGATCAAAGAATCATGTACGTAATTCAGAAAGACAAAAATCTTCATAACTTTCCATACTCGTTGTCATGTACTCCACCTCTACTGAATTGAGTGCTAGGAAATTTTACTTCCTACTGACCCAAGAAACCACTACCCAACCCAAGGTGAAGCAACACCCTGATTTGTTCTTCTAATATACTGTGATTTGTGCCCAATATAACTCTCAATAACCCTGGAGCCTCATCCTATCACCTTCTAGATACCTCAATCCATACTCCATTGTAATCTTCCACCATGGAATCTCTCCAAACCTACTATTCAGTTGTTTCTTCACAACTATAAGGCTCAGAATCAATGATGCTACTCATCAATGACATGTATTCTAGAAACTTTCTTGGAGGAATTCTCTTCCTAAATGATCTCTTGGGATCTTCAACATGCTCCTATCCATCCCTCAAAGTCTTCTCTAACAATCTAGGTCTCCTGACAGAACTAGAAGGAGGTAGCTCATCCTCCTCAAATGAAGGTTGACTCCCTGTGATGGAATTTTGTGAGCTTAGTTATTCCTTAGGAACCATCTTTTCCTCATCCTCTACGACTAGAGGTATCTCATGAGACTTCCTAGATACCAGTTCTCCTCGAACTTAACATCTTGGCCCACCATTGTCTTTTTCTATGTAGATATGAATATCCTATAAGCCTTTGTGGTCACAATGTATCCCACAAATAACCCCTTCTCTCTTGAAGCCTCAAGATTCGTCCTCTTCTCCTTAGGCATATGGATGTATGCCATACAAGCAAAGGTCCTCAAATGTCCTATATATGGTTTCAATCCTTTGAATGCGTCCTCAGGAGTCTTGTCCTCCAATATTATGAGGAATCTTGTTCTACAAATATATTGTTGTACTACATGCCTCTTCCTAAAGAAACATAGGTAGGCCCTGATCATGAATCGTAGCTAATCCATCCCAAGACTTGACTAGTTTTTTTAGTAGTGCCTAGTTCCAGTCAATTCCTTGGTCAAATCCATTGATTCTGTTGACCCTATAGATCAATCAGAGCCATCAACTAATTCAATGCCACGAATCAGTCTATCCATTGACTAAGTCATCGACCTAGTCGACACATGCAATATTTTGCAAGATTCATTCATCATACATGCTAGGCAATATTGAAGACTTTGTGGGGCACCCCTTTTTCCAGGAAATATTTTTCTCTTCAGAAGCAAATTTCTAGCCAAACATTTGAGGCCTGTATTTCCTTCTCTTAGGCCTCTCTCTTCAAAAACCAAATGAATGTGATGATAAAAAAATGTGGCAATTTTTTTTATTCTATGCCAGTACCAAGGCAATGATGATGATCATGTAATGGTGTACTAGATGTTTATATGGTTTAGTTGATGAGTATAGATAGTATTATCACACCTTCAAGTTGACAATGGTAGTATATCCTTGAGTTACATATGTACCATTGAAACTAGATAATTTTTAGGTTTCTTGCAAGGACTTGTACCCCCTTATACAAGTCTATATTTTGGAAATCCATCCATAAAATTCACTCCACGAATCTACTATGCATCCTAGTTCTAAGGTTTGATGACCTCGTCTCCATTAAGGATCCATCATAAGGAGACATATATAAGTGGCAACCAATAACCAAGCCAAAAATCTCAAGGGCATCATTTCTCTACAACACTACCCTACTCAACAAAAATGGTCCAGCTATGCTCCACTCCACCAAAATGAGGGTATAGGACCCCATACAAATGGTGGCATAATATGCAGAAGACGTGTGTCAATTTCGATAAATATATTTAGGAGTTTCCGATAAGCAAGTGAAGCTATAGTCTAGGGAAACTTTACTAGTACAATGACCAATGTTGTGACGCATCTCCTTGCATCCCTGTTAGATGCAAGATGTTGGTCATTCCCTCTGAATATAGTTTCATACCCCTACTCAAGTATAACTACATTAGATAGAACTGAGCATGAACTTGGATCCCATGTACCTTGCGTATATCCAGGATCCAATAGGTTCTTGTGTATTTTAACCTCTGATGACTTCTTTATTTCAATGGGATTAGTCATGGTTTCTTTATTGATTATTGGTTCTTTATTGATATTCCACTCTAGATTCCCCTATAGTAACTTCTTATCATTCTTTAGATTCTTAATTTGGGTAAGCAATTTTTTATTATGAATCTGAAAGCAACAAATTTCTTCATTGTTCTCTGGCTTTTCAACTTTGTTCTTAAGGTCAAGGTTTTTTTACCGAGCATCTTTTAATATTTTGATATGCTCAAGCAACCTCTTACAAAGGTTCCTTAATCTAGAATATTTTTTATCTTTCGCTAAAAACTTCTAGCTGAATTCCTTTATGATATCTTGATTCTTTTCTTCTATCTTTTCAAAACTTGCTTCTTCTCCCTACACTTCATGATTTTTGCAACTAGTTTTTTATTATGATTCCTTAGGAGCAAAATATCTCCGGATTTTTTAGTGATGACATTCTCACCTTATTTATGTACATCCTACAACTTTTGTATTGAGTTATGTATATCTTGAAGGATCACTTCTAATACATCCTACAGGTCTTCTGATGAGGGAACTTGCAAGCATTGCTCCATTGTTACACCTTATGATGTTATTTTCATCTTTTTATAGGGAAATGTTAGAAAAAATTTCTCCATATTTAAATTGAATGTACCGAGTGATTCTAGCCATGTTCAACAAAGGATTAGGCCAATGACATTATCAGACATGGAAAGAACATAAAATTTTAATATGAATTTGTAATCATAATTTGTTAGTTTTATGTCTTTAACTTCGTACTCCTTTTCTCCCCATGTGTTTTTCTTTTCGGAGACATTTGAATCTAGAATTAATAATTGATTGGAGATATCAAAACTTATATAACTTTTACCGTCATCTCGACAAATTACGATGTTAATATCATTTTCTTGAATAATCCCTTTAAGTTTTAATAGAACATTAACATATTTTTAAAAAGTATAAGGGAATCTATCTTTTTTCTCGTTATGAAACTCTATTTTTTATTTTATCAAAAAATATACCCTTGATAGTTTGAATAACCCTTTTATAACTTGAATTAGAACTAAGAAACCTTTTAAAATTTATCCAATATATACTTTTAACCTTTCAAATATGATTTTTAATGGTATTTTTTCTTTATTTCTAATTTTTTAAATATTTTTATATTAAAATCCCTTTTTCAATGGAGTTATTTAACAAACCTCTATTTATTACATAAGGAGAACCATGGTGTAGCGTATTTTATTATGTTTGTTTGTTTATATATATATATATATATATATATATGAACTTATCCCTACTTCAAGATGAATTATTTTTTGAATTAAAATATATTAAGCAAGGAGATTTCTCCTAGCCATCATAGTTCTTGTAATCTCAATAGTTATTCCTTCATCAAATGCAACAATCATATCTCTATTTTCTTCACTTATCAAGTTATGTGTTTGTTCCAGGGGTTCTAGGCTCGTGATTGTTTTATAGTTGGTACCTCTACCAATATTTAAAAGCTATGATGAGTTTTTACAACATATATAATAAAAATTGTGTGTTTCCCTGTATGGATTGATACCCTTATTTTTTGCGGTGAATTGTTCCACTTGGTGGTTTTATCTTCTGCGCCATGATTTCCTATTGTTTTCCTTCCAATTAGACCCACAATAGTTGATCAAGCGGACTGACCATATTTGATTGTGTTTGTAGCTTGATTTCTTAGCGAATAATCCATAAGTTCTTAGCAATCTTTAAAAATTATACTAGATAAATTTTACAACCTTGATTCAGAATTGAATTGCATTAGCAATATCTAAGTTTCCCTTTCTTTAGGTTTTATTTGCAACAAAGTGATTACTTATTTATGTACAAGAAATTTGAGTTGTAAATAACCAAGCGTAGAATTTGGTCAATGACTTGGTAAAGGAAGAAACCTTTCAACTGTGAGTGGGAAAAGGTCGAGGTTGAGGTCAAGGACCTAAGGATCGAAGAAAATCCTCAAAGAAATTGTTTGGCCAACATCTGAATTGAGACAAGGCTATGATACCAATGTGACGAGTAAAGATCATTACTAAAGAAACATCCAATGAAAATAGGACAAATAATCCATAAATGGGCAAGTATATAGTAAATGTATAATGAATAAGAGATGATATACAATGTCCATGTGACAATGAACTTATAGAATTGACTAGTCACCATGGTAAGTCATGTCCCTTCAATAGGTCATGTCTTTTAGATGAGATGTGTCCTTTCATTAATTAATTAATTAATAATAATAATAATAATTACTATTATTATTATTATTATTATGTTATAGTTGAGTCTCCTGAGAAGCAAGGCTTGTAGTGGGAAAAGAAAGAGTTCAAAAGTTTGATCCATGAGTTCAAAGATGTTTTTTCATGGTATTATGATAATCTAAAGACTTATAATAGAGATATCATTGAACATGCCATACCATTGAAAAATGGTACTCACCCTTATAGGTAAAAGTTAAATAAAATAAATCTGAAGTTCGCTGCTTTAGTGGAATTACAGAAGATGTTAATGGCTAATATTATTGCTCCGATCATATATTTAGAACGGCTCTCAAATCCCATGGTTACTAGAAAGAATATGGGTGGGATAAGGATTTGTGTAGACTTTGGAAATTTGAATGAAGTATGAGAGACGGATAACTACCCTATGCCTAGCATGGAACATATTTTACAAAGTATAATAGGTTCCCAAATGATATCATTACTATATGGATTCTCTAGTTTCAACGAAGTTACAATGAAGGAAGAGGAAAAATCCAATAAAACATTTACTACACTATGGGGTACCTACAAATATTTGAGGATGCCTTTTGGTCAAATGAATCTTGGATCTAATTTTGAGAGAGCCGTGGATTATCCTTTCAAGGACATTATGTAGAAACTATTGAAAATCTATGAAGATGACCTCACAGTATATTCCAAGAAAAGTGAGGATCACCTTCAATCGTCCCCAACAAGTATTCAAACATTGAATTAAGTATGATATCTCTATGAACCCAAAAAAGTCAATTTGGGGAGGTCTAGAAGGAAAGTTACTTGGTCATATTGTTTGTAAATATAGAGAAAAGGTATGTCCTACGATAATTAAAAGTATTAAACATATTTATTTACCTGGAAATTTGAAAGGTATGCATTGATTTTTTGGAAAGACTACCTTTATTCATACATTCATTCCAATTTTTTTAATATTACTAAACCTTTGAACAAGTTGCTTAAGCGACATGTGTTTTTCAAATGGAACAAATATTCAAAGGATGATTTCGAGGACATCAAATATGCTATTGTGTGAGAACCAATACTAGTAAGTCCTAATTACTCCAGACTATTTCAAATATTTTATTTTTCTTCTATTAATACCATTGCAGGAGTTCTCCTACAAAAGAATGAGAAAAATGAAGAGCATCTAATATCCTTCATGACAAAAACCTTAAGAGATGTAGAATTAAAATATTGCATTATGAAAAATAAGATTATGTTATACTCATATCATTGAATCATTTTAGAGTTTACATTGGGTATTAAAAGTTCATTTCCTACATGCCTCATTTGATAGTAAATGAAATATTGAAGCAAAGGGACAGTCTTGGAACTAGGGGAAAGTGCATCACCAAGATCCAAGAGCATGACTTGGAAATCAAACCCACCAATATAGTAAAAGTACAATGTCTAGCTCAATTGATGGTAGAATGGAATGAAGTTTCCCTTGGTCTCAAAGAAGGGTCAACACCTATGATATTAGTAGCTCTTCAAGATTTGAAAGGATGTGAGTGGTATAAAGACATTGTTCACTATATTAACAATCTTTCAAATCAAAGTATATAAAAAAAGTCAAATTTTCGAGATATTACACATCCACAGATAAATGGACAAACATAAGTATTCAACATGACTTTGGTATAACTTTTGAGGAGTTACAATCGTAAGCATCCAGAGACTTGGGATGAAAATTTGATCTACATCCATCACTTTTGCAATATAGTAGTCCACACTTCCATTGGGAAGTCCCTATTTGAAACTTGGTTTGGATAGTTAACACTTTCACCTCTATATGTTGTTTATGGATGGCACGGGGGAATGAGGGAAGACACAACAGGTGAATAATTAAGAAATGAAAATTTCATTTATAAGATTAGGTAGATCCATTTTCAAGTACATGAAGCATTGAAGAAGTCACAAGAAAAATACAAGGCAAGGAATGACCTCTTTCACCTACTTGGACCTCATTGCAACATAGAAAAATCCTCCTCTAACTCTTCGGCCCTATGAATTCATCATTCCACAATCGATCCTACAAGCTTGGAAAGGGGACATTGAGGGATAAACAACACTTTGGGGTTAGCTGGGGCATGAAGTTCCCCTTTGGCTCACTATTTAATCAAGCGATGCCTTTATTTAGTCTCGTTTTCTATTTTATATCTACTTTGGGGCTTATGTGTTTACCCTAAAGATATTCTAATTTAATGTTGACTCGTAGGATCAAAAATTAAAAAGGTTGATGGTGAAATCATATAAAAAGATCACCTCATCTCATTGTAGAATCATAAGACAAGGGTTCAAATACGGTTTTTACTCTCTTTGTCCCACTCTATGAGTCACTAATGTGATGTGCACTTCCCCTGGGATGAATTCTTTGTCTTGAATGTGAATGAATGATGTTTTAGGGTTTCTTTTTACACATGCAAATGGTTGATGCTAGGCTAGTTGGAAGAACTCATGCATAAGTGTGACCTAAGGTTTATTTCCTTGCATCAGAGAAATTTTGAGGTAAAAAATGGGTCTCAAAAAAGAGAAAGTGTACTTTAAAAATCAACCAGTCACATTTTAGAGGATGAAATCATCCCCCATGGTTGATGTGGCATTGATTGCTTATTTGTCACATTTTCAATGGTAGATGAATACCCATAGTTAACAATTCTAGTGCTTTGAAGTCATAAAGTGAAATTCTCACAATGAAGATCCTTTCACACTTTCTCATAAAATAGTATTATTTTCATTTTTATACTTTTTGAAGGAAACAATACAAATAACTATTATACTTGTGCATCATCATGTCTTTAATTTCAAATTATATATTTATTCCATTTTATCTCATATTACAATGTCAAATGATATATATATATAAGGCGCAATGGAGTTCGGCGCAAAGGGCAATTGCGCAAGTCTGAAGGTTGAAGGTTGAAGGTTGGCATTCAAGGGTCGAGACTCTTAATCATCCGTGGTTTTCTGCTCATCATCGTGCAGCGGGGCATAGCCAATTTCCTTTCCAAGGTAGGTTCACGCGTGGATCAGGTTTCTTCTGTTCTCCCTCATTTCAGAAGAGATGCCATTTTCCAGTACGGATGATCTAGGCTTTAAGGACCCTAATACCTAACAATCTTTGCTCATACCTTTTATTCGGTCGTAACCTTTCATAATGGTTATCGACGCAGTGGATTATGATTACAACACTCCTGGTGTTTCTATATTTTGTACAGACCAGGAAGTGCATAGCACTGAGGACTTGTAAGTATTAAAAAAATTCACTCTGCCTTACGTGGAGGCAATCACTCATCTCCCTAGCCTGTTAAGTGACACTCCCCTCTCCGGCTTGGGTTTCAAGGCCAGCAGTAAATCATGGAGCAATAACTCTTCGCCATCAAGTTCACCTTGTACCAAGAAATCTATGGCCTTTACGAGTCCCTCACCACATGATCCTCCACCACCCAGCCCTAAAACTAATGAGCTCTGGAGCAACTCTCATCACCCTCCACATGCGGAAAAAAAAGCATCAAACCAAAAAAAACAAACCTGAATTATTGGTTGGAAAGGATATCCATATTTCAAAATTACCGGAATACCTGAAACACACTTTGGTCGATCATTTCTGTGGAAAATTGACTGGTAAGGAATCCCTTTCCTCCTAGATGGAGCATCACTGGATCCCTGCAATTGGATACATACCGGATTTCCATGTTCTTCCGCGTGGATGGTTTCTTTTCAAAGCCCATACAGAACACAATGCAGCCACCTTACTGAACCAACACTGGAGGTGGGGCCCTTCCGGCTTAATTCTAAAAGAATGGTCAGTGGAATTTAATGCACACATGGAACCTCATAATCTGCAATAGATATGGGTTATCCTTCTCGGTCTACCTATGGTCTTCTAGTAGGAACCTATCTTAGAATCCATTGGAAACAAAATTGATAAATTTGTTACGCTGGAAGAAGACTGGAGTTCAAAACAGGATAGATGATGTGCACACATACTGGTTGAAATGGATTTAAGAAATGACCTGTTTGTGGAGATCATACTTTAAATGTGGGGGAGCATATGGACGCAATGACTAGACTACTGGAAATTACCATTCCACTGTTTCAATTGTCGGCAGGTTGGTCATCTTCAGAAAGACTGTCCACGACAAAATGAACGACAACATGGTGGCTCCTTTAGACCTCCTTTCAAAAAAACTTGGGTTCAAAAAAACAGGCAGTCGGATGTCATTGTGATTTCTCTTGAGGAAGACATGTTGTTTAAAACAAACCCGCATGCAAGGTGACATATACCGTCCCTTTACCACCGTTGGATACTCAGGACGTTGCATGTGAAAAGGTGGCAATTGAAGCAGTTAATTCGGAAGTTGGGACCTTGGAACCCTACGACAATAAGGAAGGAAGCTCCATCTTAGGACATGACAATATTCCAAAAGGTAACTCTTTAGTCTCCCCTTGTTCTTTTTCAAAGTCAACCCCTCCTCTTTTGGATATTGTTAATCCCGTTTTTGAAACCCCTTCTTCTCCCTCCCCTTCTTTGGAACGCTCGGTTAGCCCTGTAACGTCCCTCTCCCCTCCCCCAAGACAGAAGTACGATCTATGAATTAGACCCTCCAACGAACCCGCCATAGTCTCCACTAGTGGAATCACTTTAGATCCCCCTCTAAAACAAAGGTCGGGCATAAATCTCTCCTGACCAAAGCTCAGTTACAGGTGGCTAAGGATGTCAAGAATGGAAAACGGAGAACTATCGGTAGGGCACTTAGAGTGGACAAAGCCCTTACTAAAGGTTCTTAATGCTAGTGCTCTCCTTCAATCTAAGGGGTCTAGGGGGTAGGCCTAGACAACTCACCCTCAAAAGGTTAGTTGAGTTATAGAAACCTAAGGTTCTTTTACTTCAAGAAACGATGATGGAAGGTCTGAGAGTAGTAGAGGTGATAAAAAGTCTCTTCAAAGACTGGAATGTTGAAGCAACGGATGCTGAGGGCCACTCCGGTGGTTTGATCACAGTTTGGATCCCTGAGCTGAACCTACTCTCCTCTTTTGTTTTCAATTCGGCACTCAAAACATATCTAGAGATCCCGACTTTAAACCAACACTTGTCTTTTCTCAATTTTTACGTCCATTTTCATGATCGTAAGGCATTCTGGGAAAACCTGAACCACTCAAGTGTGATTGTTTCACCCAAGAACATCCTAGCCGGTGACCTCAATCTAACCCTAGGAGTTGGGGATTTTTGGGGTAAGAATGCCCGACCTGATTCTCTAGCCCCTTTCTTCAATAATCTGTTCAAAGAGAAGAACCTGGTGGACATCTAACCGGTTAAACTTACTCCAAGTTGGAGGAACAATAGAGGAGGAGATCAGGCAATTTCCAAGAGGTTGGATAGGTTCCTTATTTCTGATGATATGTTCTAGCTTCGGCTAATTTTCCGCACTTCCGTGGATGTGGGAAGTTCCTCTGATCATAGACCAATTTCTTTGTCTATCTCTACTCCGGAAAAGAAGCCACCTACCCCTTTCAGACTCAACCCCTCTTGGATAGAATCTGAGGATTTTTACAAATTGGTAAAGGAAAATTGGAGAGCTCTAGCCCACTCACCGAACATTTCTTTCATGAAGCAGTTTGATAACAATTTATCTGAATCAAGATACTTTCTAAAGCATGGGAAAAAAATAGGAAGAGGATGATCGAAGGGAACTAAAGGAAACTGAATTCAAATTAATGGAGTTTTTTAACACAACTCCCAACGGGATTTTCTCCAATGAGAAATTACTCGCTCTAAAATATTTGGAAAGGGAAAAAGCCTCACTACTAGAAAAAGAAGAAGCGTTGTGAAGGTTGAAGAGCAGATCTCTTTGGATAAAGGAGGGTGACAAGAACACAAAATTCTTCCACTGATTTGCAGCGCACAGGAAGAACATCAACACAATTTTGGAAGTCAAAGACGATCAAGGGAATCCGCTTTGTCTTTTCAGGAGAAGGCTAAAGTAGCTAAGAATCATTTCAAGTATCAATTCACTGCTCCCCCTGGTTGTCCGATAGTTGAAATACTAGAGGTAATTAATCTCTTTCACAACCTTGTTACTAATGAAATGAAAGACGATTTATCAATGGAAGTTACTAAGGAGGAGATTCTTTCAGTCCTCCAATCTTTTCATAAAGGAAAGAGCCCCGACCCAGATGGCTTTACTGTTGAATTCTTATTAGGGTTTTATGATTTGATGAAGTTGTATTTTCTCAAGGTCGTTAGAGAATATCAAACTTCAGGGAAAATTTTGGGGACCTTTTAACTTAACTTTCATCACCCTAATCCTTAAAAAACAGAAAGGCGAGACCTTTGAAGATTTCAAACCTATAGCATGCTGTAACATGATCTACAAGATAATTTCTAAAGTTATTGCCTAGAGATTGAAACCTATCCTCAGTAAGATAATCTCAGAAGAGCAGTTTGACTTTCTTTCTGATAGACAAATTCATGATGTTGTGTGACTAGCTCAAGAAGTAATAAATTCCGTCAAGAAGGAGATACTACTAGCTCTGGATTTAAAACTAGACCTTTCCAAGGCTTATGACAGAGTTAATTAGACTTTCCTCCATCTTCTTCTAATCAATATAGGAATGCCATTACCATTGGTTGATTGGATTATGGGCTGCATTCAGTCAGCTTCTTATGTTGTCTTGATTAACGGTTCTCCATCCCCTTTCTTTCGTTCAACACAAGGTACTCGATAGGGTTTCCCTTTGTCCCCTTTTCCTTTTCTCCTTGTAGTCAATGCCCTGAGTAGACTGATTCACAAAGCCAAGTCAGATGGGGTCATAAAAGGAATCAGGCTCTCCAACTCAGTCACTCTGACTCACACCTTATTCATAGACGATGTATTACTTATCGGGGACGGAACCCTTGGTAATTTTGTTGCCTTTTCAAAAATTATGGATTTATACAAGAGTGCAACAGGTATGGTAATCAATATGGAAAATTCTAGACTGGCTTACAACAACATCTCAGAGGAAATGAAGGAAACCCTATCCCTTTCTTCTCCTTTCCCTTTATCCCCTCTCTCTGATGGTATAAAATATCTAGGCTTTTCTCTCAAGCCCAATGCTTATGCTTTCCAGGATTGGCTCTGGTTATACAAAAAGATTGAAAATCGAATTTCTATATGGGCTAACCATTTTCTTCCAAGAGGAGGCAGGTTAATCCTATTAAAGTCAGTCCTCCAAAGCATCCCAGTTTACTAGACTTTGATAGCATACATTCCAAAAGTGATCTTAGTCAAGATCAGGAAAAAATGCTTCTCATTTCTATGGATGGAAAGCAAGCAAAAAGAAGGAATTCCTCCGGTTAAATGGATGACCCTTTCCATGCCTAAGTCTATGGGAGGATAGGGGATTGAGAATCCGGATCTCTTATGTATATCACTGGCAACAAAAACCCTGTGGAGACTAGCAGAATCCCCTAATTCTCTCTAGGGAAGATCTTTGATTTCCAAATATTGCCACCCTCTTTCTATAACTGATTGGTTCAGACAACCCACCCAAATTTTCAAAAACTGCTCAATAGGATGGAAGGCGTTGGTATTGGATTTTCCACTAATGGGGAATTGGGTGGCATGGAGAATCGGGGATGGTCATTGTGTTCGGATTGGGGAGGACCCCTGGGCTAGGGCCAGTGAACTCTTCAGACTCTCTATTGATCTACTAAGGTATCTGCATTCCAAAATTATTTCCACGCTAAATAATGCATGCGACATACAGAACAGAGAAAGAAGCAGAGGAGGTTGGAAATCGGCCTCACAGTTGGGTTTGGTAGGAGAGAAGGAAGAAGAATGGAACTAGTATATAACCCTCTTAAACAAAGACTATATCTTTCTCATAAAAGGAGAGCCAGACAAACTAGTCTGGACCAAGAACAACAAAGATGGTTCATTCTCGTAACAAATTGGATACGAAGCAACAATAGATTCTTTGGAAAGAACGGAATGTCATCCATGGTGGAAAAAAAATTGGAAAATATCCGCCCCCCTAAAAACCATTATCAATCTCCGGTTGGCCTTAAGTAACAAACTTCTCACTTGGGATAACCTATGGAAAAGAGGTTTTCAAGGACTTGGTATCTGTGTTCTCTACAATATGGATGAGGATTCGATCTCACACATTTTCTGCCATTGCACATATTCAGGATATGTCTGGAAGAATGCTGCTGAAAGTTTGAACTGTCTGATTCAGCTACACCAAAGCTCGCTGGAAAAGAATGTACTTGACTGGTGGAACGATCACAAGGTATGTTTGTTCAAATCCTATCCTTCTCTTTTCGTTTTCACTATCTAGGAAGCCCGAAACAAGATGATTTTCCACGACATTTTCATCCCTCTAGACATATTAGTTTTGATTTTGCTGTAGAAAACAAAAGAACATAAGACCTAGCCTTTAGAAAAACTTCCAAGAGTTCTTTCCCACCCAAACATCAATAGAAAGCTTCCCTGGGCATATTTTGATGGTGCCATTCAGGGTTCACCACCTCTAGGTGGAGCTGTAGGAATCATACATTTCTCAAACACCAGAAAGTGGCATATCAAATTTGCACCAGGACATTCTTCAAATAGGAAAGCAGAACTAGCAGCATTATGGGTAACCCTCTTGATTGCATCGGAAAATCAGGTGAAGCATTTAAAGCTATTCGGAGATTCCAAGATGAATATTGATTGGGAAAATGAGAAAATTCAAATTAATGATCCTCACCTACAACACCTCCTCCATGCCATCAGAGCTCTCATCACCAACTTTGAGCATGTACAGTTCTCACATGTTTATCGGTGTAAATTTTCTTAAGTTTTCTGCTAGCTGGTTTATGTCAACATTTCAGTGGTTTTCATTTACAGCCGGTTTTGCATAGGCTGCAAACTACTTATGAAAAATTTCTAAGACAATTAAACACGCAGAACATTCATTCTAATAGACAAAAAGAATAATTTTAACATGCACACCATTAAAATTTGAGACTTAGAATTTTTGGCAACTATGCCCTGGAAAAACCCCCACGAGGAAAACCAGTAAGAGAGAGAGAGAGAGAGTTTATTATTTCTTCAGCAAATATCTCAATACAAAAATATTACAGTAAAAAATGTACTTATCTCAACCACCCAAAGTCACCCAGAAATATGCCTTGATTTTTGTGCCAATCTATAGCTTGAAAACTAAACCAAACCACCTCGATTTATGTGCCACTGAATGTCTCGATTTATGTGCTAAAACAACACCTTGAAAATTATGCCAAGAACCTCGAAATCAGTGCAGCAAGACTGTCTCGATTTCTGTGCAGAAAGGTACAGTCCGTACGGAATGTACGGACTCTAGACATTTGTGCCTATCACCTCAAAGTGCGTGCAACAAATTTCTGCCTTGAAACCTATGTCTGTTTCTCGGTAAATGTGCCCAGCTGAACCCTCGTAGACTGTGTTGTACAGACAGTAGTAAATACTTCCTGTACGAACCTCAAGAATCGTGCTGAATGCCTCGGTATTTGTGCTGAGTGTTTCCTTGGTAAATGTGCCCAGAAAAACTGTTGTACGGATTTATCTCCTTTCCTTGGAATCTGTGCTGTGCATTTAATGCTCAGCTAGTGTTCTTGAAATCATGCCAGCTGAAAATGCCTCCCTCGATTTCTGTGCCTCTCTCCATTTTTCTCTCTCTTGCTCTATCTTCACTTGAATCTCTCAAAAGTGAGAGTGAAATGCCTTCCTCATGCTTTTTGTTCAAACCCTAGGGTTTTCTAAATCCAATGGGTGAGATTGACTTAGATCAACGGTTGAAATTAAATGCTCCATTTATTTCTCATAAATATTAATTTCACTCACCCACTTAAATTTATCAAAAAGTGACTTTGAGTTTATAAAGTCTCATTAAGTGATTTTAATGTGAGGGTCACTTTTTCCCCCCTTCTAAGTGACTTAGGCATAAAGTCACTAGGGGAACACTTCCCTAGGTACAAAAACTAACAATCGGGAACTAAACTTTGAATCTGATCACTTGTCAAAATTGGCCCTTGCTCTACCTCCTGGACAGATCGAGGTGGAAGGACAAACAAATGATGAGACATATTTTCACCATGTGTTGGAGGTTTAGAAATAGACAGGAAGACTTTTTGCAGTTATACAAAAAGGAAAGACAGTGTGTGTCGTGTTTTTGTAAGCCTATATGGAAAGCATATTTATGAATATGTGAAACAGTAATGTAACCCTTTTGATATATAATGAAGTCCCTCGAGGACAGTTCACGATCACTCTTTATTTAGAGTGATTGATATTTTCCTTTTGGAATATATATATATATATATATATATATATATATATATATATATATATATATTCAAAACAAAGGATAAAAAAAAGTACATATATATTATGCATATGAATAACCTTGCGTTTCTAAGATAAATTAATATAGTATTGAAAATATAAGAAAACATTATTTAAGTTATAATAATATTTATGTGTAATCATTTCATTATACTTGTGAAACACGTATAAAATACAAAACGTTGAAATAAATTAAAAAATAGCTCATAAAAAACGTATTTTCATTATAATATATTTTTTATTATTTAATTTCATTTCCAAGTTCAATGCATATAAATGCTAAAGGACTGTATTTTGGGGAATTTACAATTGAATCTTAGTCACATCAATATCGCTTTTTTATTAATTTATTTCTGGTTAATTTTGAAGTGTAACTCAACCATTTTTATTTAGATTGTGCACAGAATGAAGTGTAGGAGGTGAGCTGTGAAATATACCTACTCCATAAAATCCCCAACTCATAATTTTTTAATATGTCTATTAGGAAGCCCATTTTTTAACTCAAAATGTCTATAATGGATCGTTATTGTTAAATGTTGGTAAGTTATGCTACTAGCTTAGTTGAATGGTGCTTTTATGGTGCATTTTGTTGATTTACTAGGGCTTTTTGTCAATATTTTGTCAATTTTTTTAATGAAGAGGATTGTCCCCCATTGCAGTTTCCCTATTGCTATTTGGGGCCTTAGAATTCTTCATTTTCCCTAGTTAGGCTCTCCTACTGAACCCTAGAGGTTTTTAGGTGATTCCCTAGCTTGCAAGTATTAAAGGACATTTCAAGAGAGGGACATTGATCATTGATATCTCAATGCCCTAGGTATTGAGACAAAGATCATATCCCATTAATTGTCATTTAATTACCTTTTTTTATCAATTTACTTGTACTTTATTTTGCTGCAATTTTATGGATAAAAGCCTTGAAAATTTGAAAATCCTAAAAACCCTAAAAATCTAAAAAATACAAAAATACTTGGAAGTTGGAATTTTTGATCCACCTTACAAATTTTGCCTAGTGTATATAAACACACATCTCTGAGGTTATCTTCTTTTACCTTGGTAAAAAACCCTAAAAATCATATATTGTTAAAAAACCCTAAAAATTCAACTAAATTCAAAAACCTAAAAATATTTGCAACTTAGAAATTATTGTCCACCAATCAATTTCTCCCTAGTGGATTTATCCACAGATCTTAAAGGGCATCACATTTTTCCCTAGTGCAGTAGGAAGTGTGAATTTATTGAATTAGGGATTCTAATAGGTTTTTTGCAGCTTTGTTTGGGCCAAAAGGTGTGCTCCATACCACTTATCCCTCTCCCCTCTTGAGCACACCTTTCGTAGGTATTTCCTTGGGATATGTGATTCCCTTGCATGGGTATTCGTGAAGTATACTAAAAGTTGTGATATTGGTTGATAAACTAAATTAGCTCCTTTATTTGGATTTATGAGTCTATCTTATTTATTGTTGACTCCATATAAGACATTAATCTAGTTACGAGGTTGTAGAGAGGTATTTGCATGTATCTTGTTTTTTGTAGGTATCTTTAAGGGCTCTTCCCCATGTTTAAGAGTTACCCAAATAATTTGAGAGGCTAGGATTTGGTGATAGTTTAAAGGGTAATAGTTAGCCTTGATCACTTTTCATGTTGCAAGTCCAGAAGGAAGGACTAAGAAATGGCCTTTAACTCGATAGTATGTTCTCCTAAATTAACCCTTCCAGAAATTACAAGGCCAAACAACATTCCCTCTCCCAACAAGATTTGATTTGGAGCCTTGTTTCCTTGTCACATACTTCCATAGGGGGTATTTTTTTCGTGTTCTTGTTGTTGTGATTGTTTTTTTTCTACAACAGGTTTGTATGAGGGTATGGAAGCACCAATAGCTTCACTTGAAGAACTTGGATAACTATCATCAGTACACAATCTTAAACTAGGAGAAGGGGAACCACCAATAGTTATATTCCTCCCTTTATTTTGACCTTTACTAGGTTCCTTTGAGATTGAGCCATTCCTTCTTTGAATCCTTAAGCTAAATGAAAAATATGTTTTTCTATGGTAAAAAATTAGTTCCACTATGTAAAAAATCCAATCCCCTAGCTTCGAAATGTGAGCTAAATCCACCTTCAATCCCTTCTTTGCACTCCTAAACCCTTCACTGAAAAACAAAAAACACCTTTCACATCTCTCAACCTAAAAAAAATGAATTGAATGAAGAGGGTTTGATGTATTTAATCCCATGAGCCTTTTTTCTGTAGGAAAGTGTCTAGAAACTAGGGACACATTAGGGAACATGTCCAACATGTACCCATAATGTTCCCAGCATTCAATACATGTTGAAACCTATGTTTGACACATGTCAAGAAGTGTCACATGTCCAACACATTTGACAAGGACACAAAGGCCTATATTGTAATATCATGTTGCATAGCCCGATACTAGGTCAAAATAGCCAAAAACCTTAATTAGGAAAAAATACAAACTCCAAGGCTCATAGTGGAGAGCTCCTTCAAGAGGAAGGTCTCCTAAAAAAAAGTTGACAATAACCAATAAAAATTTATAATTTACCTTGACCAAGGTGCGAAAGCAACATCAAACAAGAAAATCGAGAGATCTTACCAACATCGACCAAGAAAGAGGGAAAGATATACTTCTTCCATGAGTTATTACAACCATTCTTGGGATCAACCATGGAATATAGTGAAAACCCTATAAAATTCATCATTCACCATTCATCACATAGAGACCAATCCAATGAGAGATGTGTGCATCACTCAAGTGCTCAAATAGACCAATAAAAAAACGTTATAAGTGCATATTTGAACCCGTGTTCTTTTTTACAAATGAAAGTTATAATCCTTATTTATATGATCCTTCCTTAACTTTTTGAAGTTTTAGATCCTACCTTACTAAAACGTAAAAATAACTTAAAACTAGGGTTTGCCACCCACAACCTAGGGACTAAGACATGAAAGACTAATAATGATAAAAATGATGATAATGGCTTCATACAAATGAAGTGATGAGTTGAGGGAGGACATCATGCCGCAACTAACCCCAACAATGTAGAATATCCCTCAATGTTCTCCCCTTTAGCAAGGTAAATCTCTTCGTATGACAATGACGTCACCGTGATGTGAGCACATATGTGCCAAGAGAAGGGGTCATACAATGGAGAATAAATTCCAAGTGGGAATAAAGGAAGTGTGATAAAATTCGTATGGAAACCCTTACATGTGTAATCACCTCGTACATAGAAAACCACAAGTATGCCTAGGATCCCCTAGGCAATGTGATGTAATGGGCCCATCCCAGAAATCACTGAGCACCAACCCAGGGTGCAAAGAGGCTAAACAAGATGCGGGATATCTTCCCATCAAGGGATAGTTAGCAATGTCTCTAAACCAATACTCCTTAGAATGAAAATCAAGAGGACCTTCATGACCATACCATGGGTCTTGAGTCTCGCTAGGCCAACACTTTTATATTATAAACAAGCCCATACTTGACCTTTTACAATAGAAAAAGACCCCTTCACTCTTTTATATCCTAGTAAGCAAAACACAAATTATCTGGGGCATAACAAAATGTACAAACAAGAATCTTGAAAGAGAGAGAAATCATTCACCTTTTCCTCATATGATCCACTATCATTTCCTGATGAACCCTAGTGCATCACCAAGAGAGCATCGAAAGAAGAGATAAAAATGAATGTGCAATGTGATGCGGTTTGGAAAGACTCTCTCCTTCCTCTATTTTTATGAGAGGTAAGGGAGGCTAACAATATTACATAGGTTATCCTAAGCCTTACAAATGAGTTTATTAAAGATAAGTAACTAGACACAAGTGAAGTGCCCCACTCCTAGAGTACATGTCTAAAGATTTAATGATGATATTGTGCACAATAGTCACACAAGGTGACATAGCTTGTAAAGAAAGTCCACACCACTCCATACAAACCCTCCATGGGCTCCATCCATCCAAAACCAAGTACTCCACTTTGGCATCTACCTCGTGTAAGGACATTGTTGAAGCCCTAGGGTGGAGAAGCCAGAGTTAGAAATTAGGAAGATAGAAACACACGATTCTATACAAGACATATCCAAACAATGATACATATCTATACAATTGTACAGACAAGCCATACAACAGGAAACAACCAATGGGTAGTTGTTTTTGTTTGGTAGGCGTATTTTTTCCTTAATGTGCATATATGTTTTATTTTGGTATATTGTACAGCTGTTAGTTTGAATTTCATTTTCATGTCTCGGAGAATTCACAATAGCCATGATTGTCATCTATAAAATACGTTTCGAATCCAAAACATGATTCATCTTCACGACGGTTTGTCAAGTTTTTTGAAGAGTTGCTTGATGAAGAGGTATTAATATTCATTGTTGGGATGTAGAGAATATGAGTTTTCGGCTTAGGAAAACTAGGATTAGGGTTTTCTTATTTAATTTGTTAATGTATTCCTAGGAACTTATTAAGTCAATTAGTCCTTAAGTAGAAGTATTAATTAGTAATTAGCTAATAGATTTTTAATTTTTTTTTGTATTTAAAAACTAGATAGGTATATAGATTAGGAGAAAGACTAAAAAGATAAAAAAGAAGTATTACATTAATATTATTATAATAATAGTTGATTAAATTTTTAATTTTATTATTAATATTAATTGGTTTATAATATTGCATTTATTATATATATTATTGGCTTTTTTTTCATTAAATAATAAAATAATTGAGGGTAAAAAAAGGCGTTTAGGACGGTTTGTCAAGTTTTTTGAAGAGTTGCTTGATCAAGAGGTATTAATATTCATTGTTGGGATGGAGAGAATATGAGTTGTCGGCTTAGGAAAAATAGGTTTAGGGTTTTCTTAATTAATATGTTAATGTATTTTTAGAAACTTATTAAGTCAATTAGTCTTTAAGTGGAAGTGTTAAAGTAATTAGCTAATAATTTTTTAATTATTATTTTTTGTATTTAAAAACCAGATAGGTATATAGATTAGGAGAAAGACTAAAAAGATAAAAAGGAAGTATTACATCACTATTATTATAATAGTAGTTTATTAAATTTTTAATTTTATTATTAATGTTAATTGGTTTATAATATTGTAATTATTATAGTATTTAGTATACATATTGTTGGCTTTTCTTTCATTGAATAATAAAATAATTAAGGATGTAAAAGACGTTTTGAATCCAAAAACTCAGGAGGTATTAATATTCATTGTTGGGAACATAAGGACAATAAGGACAATAGTCACCTAGGATTTGTAAAATGCACAAAAGATATCTAGGTATGAGAATGCATGCAAAGGCCTCCCTGCTAGTAACTTTATTTTTAGTGTTTTATTAGTAGTCACGAAAACCTAATAACCTAAAACTACTCCACTTCATATCATAGAATAGCTATTGATCCTCTAAATAACATTAAGATAAATGTTTCAATTTATCTTATTTTCCAAATTTCATATATGAAGTTGGTTCCTTAAGCCACACACAAACCCGACTTTTATATAGTTATAAATAAACAATTGCATGAAACAATCTAAAAGTATCACCACTTGGCTCACAATTAAATAGGAAATACATTGAACTCCATGTCTAAACTTTGCATGCCTTACTATGTTAAAAAAAAGGATAAGGCCCTCTTAGGAAGGAAATTCTAGAGTATATTTTAACAAGGAATGCAAGCACCTTAAAAATGAGTCATGTAAACTATCTACCACAATACCAACAAAAACATGAACTATTGTTTGAGTAGTAGTCAAATTTAACCCTCAAATATTGTAGGGAAACATTTAATTGTGACTATAATGCTAAATGAAACATGAACTTGCTGTTTGAACTAGTAACCAAAATTAACCCTAATCTACAATTAATAACATGCAATCTAACTTGAACTGATATCTTACTAGCATGTGCATTCGTCATATGCCTCTTTAATACTTCAAAGGATAACACAAGCATTAAGTTCCTACATTCTTTGAAATCAAGTGATATAAACATACAAAATGATCAAGTTATATCACATGAAATTTGTTTCAGTAGACAATATTTTTAGATTTGTAACAAACCTTTGACTGCATTTGATTGTGATGTTTTTGCTTATTTGTTGCAGTGACAAGTTGCTTGAAAATGAGGGTCATAGCTAACAAAAATTACTCCATTTGATCTAGGTGAAAAAAACGTCATTCCAATGTTTGTATTGGACGGTGGGGACTAAGGTTAAGTTGAACCACTAAACATAGACGATTTGGCACGAAAGACGGTGGCCGTCGCCGATGTCCGGCCAAATCGCCCTTCCCGTCGATGTCTTCCCGGGCTAATCGTCTATGTTTTAGACTACTCCCATATCAATACATGTCTTTAGAAATTCATTGATAAGAAACAATGTGCCTCCATCTGTTTTAGGTGGTTCATCTCTTTATTGGAAGAGTGACGATAGGAACAAGACCGTGTATGTTGAAAAAATAGATAAAATAATCGAGAAACATAAATAAAGGGAGTAGTCTAAAACATAGACGATTTGGCCGGGAAGACGCCCCGTGGCCGATGTCCGGCCAAATCGCCATTCCCGTCTAAGTCCCTCCTCGTCAATTTTTCTCGTCTCCCCTTCACCGGAAACAAGCTCGTTTGCATGCATGATTGCCATCAAATCCATTCTGGTTGCAGCGATAGGAAAGGTCCGATCCACGGGCATGCAGACGAGCTTGTTTCCGGTGAAGGGGAGACGGAAAAATTGACGAGGAGGGACGTCGACGGGAATGGCGATCTGGCTGAACATCGGCGACGGCCACCGTCTTCCAGGCCAAATCGTCTATGTTTTAGACTACTCCATTGATATGTACTTTGATGTTCCAAATGGCACTGATATAAATAGTCAATCACTTAGCTCCAAATTCATGAATATAGTTGATCCATTACATGAAAATAATAATCTTGGGCAAAATGTGAGGAAAACAAACATCTATCGAATACAAAGTGCATTTAGATGTGGAGCTTGCAAACTGGCAATTATTTTACAATCTCTTGAAGAAAAGACTGCTACAAAACTAGATTGTTTTTAACCCATTACTTGGGAGAGACATTCAAATGTACAATGTCCAGATGCTCCAAACTCAATATCACAGGGGGATTGATATCCAAACTTTATGTGAAAAGTACAAGCCTCATTGTGTTTTCAGATTCAATAGGTGGGAATGAAAAGTTTCCCTTACAAGCTTCATAGCCTCCTTTCCAGTTGTTGTTGCAGCTCTCCATGCCTTAACAATTGAAAACAAGGGGTTCTAGTGGGCGAAGAGTTAGAATAAAGTATTTGAAGATATCACATGAAAGATCATTCAAGCACCAGATCTTCCATTTCCTAATTTGCAGAAGCCTTTCGAATTGGAGACATATGCAACTGGGTATGTTATGGAAGTTATTTTGATGCAAGGAGGGATGACAATATGCTATCATTCTAAAATGGTCCATGATGGTGTCCTAAAATACCCTACATATGATAAGGAACTATTTTCCTTGATTCAAGCTATTAAGAAGTGGAAACATTATCATACATGGGAAAGGAGACCATCACCCACACTGATCACTAGTAGTTGCAGTATTTGCAGGCCTAGAGTAAGCTATAACAAACACAACACTACAATTGGATAATATTTCTACAAAAATTCCATCTAAATCATGAAATATAAGTAAAGAAGCATAAAAATGTTAGAAAACATGATCTCAAGGCCACCTTCAACCAAGATCACAACTTTGGGTAGTCATATGCGTGATATGGAACCTTTCACCGATGATGCATACAAAAAGGAATTTCATTCACAGTCAGATGGGCAAACATAAGTAGTGAACATGACTTTGGCATAAATTTTGAGGAGTTACAATCAAAAGCATCCAAAGGCTTGGGATGAAAATTTGATCTACATCCATCACTTTTATAATATAGCACTCCATAGTTCCATTGGGAAGTTCCCATTTGAAACTTGTTTTGGATACTTGCCACCTTCACCTCTAGATGTTGTTTATGGATGAGATGGGGGAATGAGGGAAGACAGAATAGGTGAATCATTAAGAGATGAAAATTTCAATGATAATATTAGGTAGATCCATTTTCAATTACATGAAGCATTGAAGAAGTCACAATAAAAATACAAGGAAAAGAATGACCAACACAGACTTGAAAAATCATTCAAATTGGGAGACAAGTATGGCTACACCTGAACAAGTAAATACTACAAGGTCCTATAAGAAGATCAAGGCTTTGAGGTATGTCCCGTTTTAGGTACTGGAGAAGGTAGGAGATAATTCCTACATACTTTTATGGCTATCAGAATAGTAAGGTACTTTCAAAGTTGATTGTTGGCTTCAAAGCTGATTGTTGGATATGGGTTGTCCTCTTTGTAGGTAGACTCATGTGCATCTATCCACTTTTATATCTTTTTGGCTCATTGTAATCTAATCCTAGGTAAGGGATTAGGGTTGCAATTTAATCTTGGTTAACAAATTAAGGTTAATTTATGCTATGAAATATTTAAACATTGTGTTACTGCTCAAATTTACACTTAAGTTACAAAGGCCCAACAATAGGTGCAACCATAAAGGTAACTCAAAAGGGCAATCATTTTCACCAAAATAACATCTCCTCTCACTTTAGGTTGACTCTCTTCCAGCACAATGGGGTTATGTCAATGGGGTTATGTGTGGAACGTTATACCCTCATTTTTTATTTTAGCAGCTGAGATTATTGCCTAAGGGGTTTTTCATGATGGTTGAGATGTTATGTTGTAGTCGCCAATATGTTTCCTTCTAATTATCCCATGCCATTATACTTGCACTGTCCATTACATTCCTAGAGAATTTTTTATATGGAATTTATGGTCTATAGTGGTGATCTTACTAAATGTTACTCATGTTGCTTTCACTTGTTCGATTCTTATGAATATGATTATAGGAATGTTGTGTATGCAAAAGAGTAGTCATTTTTTTTATGCACATACCATTAGATTTACATCTCTTGTTTATTATATGGATCATAACATTTGTTTGGTTCCACCTTTGACCTTGTTAAAATTTCCTTTAAACCCCATATCTAGATAAATTACTTCCAGTGTTGTTTGCAACACAGTAGATAATTTATTTTTATACTTCTCATATTAATTAGCAAAAATAAACAACTGAAAATATTTCAATGGGAAACAAATCTACTTGATAAAATCAACACACATAAATTTATACCCTTCAAATAAACTTTTCATTCAAATAACTTTCAAGCTTACAAGAACTCCCTTACCTGAGAAAATAATATAACTACAGCAACCCGTATGCACTACTAAACATATCTGCAACATCTACTATGTGTGACAATACAAATATCATGCATGTGGATCTACACTCCGTTGCACTACTATGCTTTGTGGAGCACACTGAACTACTATGTGTGTTATGCAAACCTATTACACAAATATATGTAGCGTAGATTGTATGCAATTAAATGACCCTATAGGGTCCTACTGGATTATACGGCTCTGCTTGCAACTGTTGTACAACTCTGCTACGTAGTGCAGTATAACCATGTTGTGCACTGCTCTTGTCAACCTATATAGTACACCTGCAAACTAGTTATAGCCCAACTCTATCAAGTGAAAGTCTCTTCTACATTCTTTCAACTGAATACTTCAGTGATTGAGTTGTTGTTGGTGTGTAATCTATTCCAGTTTTCACCTTGGCTTACTTTTATACTATGGGGATGAACCAAAAATCTAATATATCATTCACGTGAGATGATGATTGAGATTCATGTAGTTAACATAAATCACTAATACCCAAAGTTTAGGCATTCCTCCAATTAACCCGAGTTCATAATAAAACATTCACATTAATAATTCCTTTAGTAAAGTGAATCTCCAAAGTTATAAGAGGTATTAGTGAATATTTCCATATGTAAGACACTTACTGGTGGAAATGTTTGTGCGAGATACAAACATCAACACTCCCTCTTAGCAAGGAATGCATTCTCCACCACTCCTAGCTTATCTTTGAAGTAGAAAAACTTCCCTTTCACAAAGGGGTTGGTGAGAATGTCTACAATCTGCTCATCTTAGGAAATATATTGGAACTTGAATGCTCCCTTCTAGACCCTATCTCGAATAAAATGATATATGATCTCAATATGCTTGCATATATCATGGAACTCTTGATTCTTAGAGAGTTTGATACAACTTTGATTATCACAATGAATAATTGTAGGCTCCAACTCTTGATCATAGAATCATATAAGAAATTTTCAAAGACAAAGAGCTTCATAACTTTCCATACTCACTGCCATGTACTCCACCTCTACTGAATTGAGTGCTACGAAAGTCTACTTCCTACTGAACCAAGAAATCACTACTCAATCCAAGCTGAAGCAACACCCTGAGTCGTTCTTCTGATCTACTTTGCTCCCTTCCCAATATAAGTCTAAATAACCTTGTAGCCTCATCCTATCACCTCATATATATCTCAATCCATACTCCCTTATGACCCTCAAATATATGAGTACATTCTTCATTGCTTCCCAATGCACTTTCCTTGGTTCCACCATGAACTAACTAAAGGTGTTCACAACAAACATTATCTATCCTGGTGTTGACCAAATACATTAAGGATTCTATTAGTGATTTGTATAATATAAGATCCACCAAATTTTAATCTAAAGAGTCAATCCTTCTCAAATTGGATACCATAAGCATGGCCATCGGCCTACACTCCTCCATCCTGAACAGTTTAGGATTTATGTTGTGTACTTCCATTGGCCAAGGAAGATCTTACCCGATCTCTGCCATTATTCTAATCCCAAGAAGCAATGCATCAATCTAGTGTCCTTCATCTCAAACTCAAAAGCTAAGTCTAGATAGCACCCTGCTATAAGTCCCTTTGCACCTATGAGAATCAAATCATCTATGTACATCACCAAGATGAGTGCCTCAGATCCAACAAGTATGAAGCACAAGTTGGGATCAACCTCACTCTTGGTGAATCCATTTCTCTACAGGTATCCATCAATCCTATAGTACAATGCCTTGGGTGACTGTTTGAGTCTATACAAGGCTTTCTCAATGCTATGCACATGAGGCAATATATATCATAGCCCAAATGGAATCATATCTAGAGACTAGAGTGAATGTATCCTCATAGTCTACTCCTCTCTTAGAGAACCCTCTCACTGTGAACTTCAAATTGAACTTATCCACACTACCATATCCATCATGCTTGATCTTGAAAATCCACTTGGAAGTCACCACAAACTTCTACTCTGATCTAGGAACAATGTCTCACACATCATTCTTCATGATAGAGGTGTACTCCTCCACAAAGGCATCCCTCCCAACTTGTTGCTCAGTCGTTTCCTCATAACTGGAAGGGTCATAATCAACGATGATACTCATCAATGACATGTAGTCTAGAAACTTTCCTAGAGGCATTCTCTTCCTAAATGATCTCTTGGGATGTTGAGCGTGCTCTCGACCATCCCTCAAATTTTTCTTTTACAATCTAGGTCTCCTGACAGAACTAGAAGGAACTAGATCCTCCTCCTCAATTAAAGGTTGACTCCCTGTGCTGGAAGTTTGTGAGCTTTGGTCTTCCTTAGGAACCATATTATCCTCATCCTCTACCCCTCGAGGTAGCTCATGATACTTCCTAGATGACAATTTCTCGTCAAACTTAACATCTTGGCCCACCATTGTCTTTTTCTATGCTAGTATTAATATCCTATAAGTCGTCGAGATCTCAGTGTACCCCACAAACACACTCTTCTCTCTTGAAGGCTCAAGATTCGTCCTCTTCTACTTAGGCGCATGGATGTAAAACAGACAAGCAAAGGTCCTCAATAGTCCTATATTTGGTTTCACTCCTTTGAATTCCTCCTCAAGATTCTTGTCCTCCAATATTATGAGGAGTTTTTTTCTACAAATATATTGTTGTATTACATGCCTCTTCCCAAAGAAACATAGGTAGTCCTTGATCATGAATCGTAGCGAATCCATCCCAAGACTTGACTAGTTTTTTTTACTAGTGCCTAGTCCCGGTCGATTCCTTGGTCAAATCCATTGACTCAGTTGACCCCGTAGATTAGTCATATCCATCAACTAAGGAAACCCCATGGATCAGTTAATCCATTGAGTAGTCATTGTCCTAGTCGACTCATGCAATGTTTTGCAAGATTCATTCATCATACATGATAGGCAATATTGATGAACCAGACGCATGTCAATTGAAATTCTGAGTAGTTCGAAATTTAGAGAAATGCCATTGATGTGGCATCGGTGTCCCTTCTTCTTCTTTAATTAACAGATAAAAGGAAAGCGGTTGGCCTTCTTACTCAGTTGTAAATATTCTGTGTAACTGAAATGTAGTAGGTAGACACACAAGCATCCCTCAAATTGTATAAATATTTGTAATATTGAATATGAAAGGATTCTCATTCCTCATTCCTCATTCTTCATTTTGCTAAGACGATTCGTGGAAGAGAAGGTTTGATTGGTTGCTCATGGTTCCTGCATTCAATCGTTATACATTTAAATGAGTCTTTTGACTTACTACAACTTTTTCTTAGAAAATGAGTTGCCAACAACCTATGACAACTACTCAATACAATCGGAGTTTTCACCCATGGGGTTTCTCCATTATCAATTCATCTCTAACATTTCTCTGTGATGGGATTTGCTTATATTTTTGTAGTCATTACCTGTATGTTTTTTTTTATATCTAGTTTCATTGTTTGGTCTAGCAAAGTTAACTTCCACCATAACAGAGACCATTTCATTCAATCGAATATGTTGTCCTCCTATCGAATTCTTGGGAGACACAAATCATTGGTATCATAGTACTCTAGTCTTCTCTATCCTTGATTAAACACTTCTTGAGTAGTTAAGCCAACTTATGCATGTTCGGACACGCTCAAAGTCTATGTTATTTAACTTTCCTAAATGCCTTCGACTTTTGAGTATCTCTCTACTCGAAATCCTAGACCGGAGATGGAAGGTGGAACGGAGGACACAACTAATTGCATTGAAATTGAACAACTCATAGATCAAGTACTTGCTTGATATAGAACTTAAATGTATACGCACTTTAATGAGATTCTTGCTCACCTTACCTATTCATTGGGCTCGACTTTGGTTGGAAACCCAATGAGAAATTCCTTCGTCAATGTTAGCCCTTTAAAGGTATAAATGAACTTAGATATACCAAAGCTTGAAGGAATGATCAATGCATAATATGTAGATAAATGGATACATGAATTAATGTCCTACATCTTTGTGAATTAACATTATCAGGCTTAGAAATTCATCTCGCGTCTTTGAATATTTCGACTTCTATACACTACTTGTGGGAAAACCTTTAGACTAAATCAAAAGAAGATGGTAACCCCATCGATAAATGGGAAAAAATAGTTGAACATGTCCAAAAGGAATTATATCCACCCAAGTACATAGAACAATAGTCTAAGAAGTGGCAGTTGTTGAGACAATGGAAGGATCAAACTATACAAAGTTATACTCCTGAATTCCATTAACTAATGGATTGACTTGGTGTTAGGGAGGAAGAAAATTTACTTGTTTTAATTTATATTAGTCGTTTATCTCCCTATATCCAACTGGAGATGGAATTTATCACTATTAGAACTCTAGAATAAGCATTCCATTATTCCATTAATCTTAAGATAAAATTGACCAAGCCAACTAGTATACCTTTCAACAAGAAATCTCAATCGACTTCTAACCCTGATAAATCAATATTGTCTTCTCAGACTTCTTCCTAGAAACTGGATCAGGGTAAGAATCCTTTCAATAAAGGAGAGAAAAAAGATCAAACAACCCCCTATAGGAAAATGGTGTTATTACTGGAATTCATATTTGCATGACACATCCAAATGCAAATCTCAGATGACATTCTTAAGGCAAATGTCTACCACCGACTCAGGTACATCTGATGGAGCTATAATGGAATCAGATCTAGACTCCTTGACTCTATTTTCATTGACTTTGCCAGTCCTCGTAAAATTGACCATCATTGATGAAGAGGAAACAAAATGACTATTCCTTACACGAATATGGGTTTAGAATATCACATTGCATCTCATTGTTGACAATGATAGTCAAAAGAATTTTTTTCTCTCGAAACATTGTGAAGAAATTGTGTCTCGTTATTAATCCCCATCTACAACCTTACAACATCACTTGGATGAAAGATGGAAAAGAACTTCGAATCACCTAATAGTGAAAAAATTCCTACTTTATTAATCCCTCTCGGTAAGAGGTGCTCTGTGACGTGGCACCACTTTTGGTAGCTGATGTACTATTCGGAAAACCTTACTTGTGGGACAAATATGGAAAGTATCAATCAATACCACAGAAAGAAATTGTTAGAATCCAGAATCAGTGGTATGGAATTCCTAAAAATTGACCCACACCGATAGTCAAGATTATTTTAGAAAAACATGCCAAAAATATAATCAATCATGTGTAGAAATCCATGTTCCTTATAATGATCAAACGTCAGCACTTCCAAAGGATCACAACAACCAGTCGAATCTCTAGCGACCATGACTCTCGATAGCAGTAGAAAGTCGACAAAGTACTTGACGAATACAAAGAATAATTCAAATCTCTCATTGGATTACCACTAAATTTCTAAGCAATACACTCCATTGATCTTGTTCCTGGTTCTTCACTACCAAATGTATATGTTTATAGAAGTTCTATTGTAGAAAAGGAAGAAATCCATAGAAAACTTCAGGATTTAATCAACAAAAGGAATATTTGACCTAGTTCCACTCCATGTGGAAGTATTTCCATCGCAGTTCTTAAGAACTACTAGACATGGTTCTATGGAATTTTGGAACACAATAGATCATTGAGCCTGAGAATACTTCATAGTGATAGAATTAGCAAGGAGAAAGAATTACAATGAAATCTACCAAGAATTGAGCAGTAAAATTAAACATGCATTGAAACTCAGATATCCACAGAAACGTGTGTCATATTCCATTAATTACTATATTCAACAGATATGGTACAATAAAGGAAATTTGAATACCCATAGAGAATTTGAATCCATGTCAGTCTAGCCTAGGAAATATCACCACTACAGTGCTCTGGAGGTTCCAAACTCAATTGATTGTCAGTGAATTGAAGCTCCTCTCAGTTAACTAATCAAGAAGGGCACATAAGTGAGTTTGTCACACAAAATATCATGCAAAAATGCTAGAGAGGGAACATTAGATCACAATCAGTGGGAATAGGAGCAAAAACCCCCCACTAGAGTTAGGAACTGAGGTGGACTGAACCAAATCACTGAGTTACCTCCTAAAATTTAGGGAAATAACTCTAGATGTCCTAAAATCATGCATGCAGGGCGCATCAAGTGAATAATGAGGCCTATATGACCTATGCACACCACTAGAGGGAAATGACATCATCCAATACTAGGAAAAGACTAATAATACTAAGGTGGTCAAGGTTAGTGTATTAATTATCTTAACACTCCCTTTAATCCAAACTTAGACAATATTAGGCCCTGGTTACTGAGACCAAATGTCACCCATACAATCAAATAATAAAAAATAATTGTTCATGAAACTAAGGAAATGGGAAAAAACCTCATGGGAAAAATACCACCCCACAAAAAAATGAACAATAGGGAACTCAAACAACCTTCACACAAAGTAGAGATCTAAGATGGGAAAATATATTTTGATTGAAAAAATCCCTGATGTAGTCCATGTGAACCTCAATATGTTTGGTTCTTTGTTTCTTAACTAAATCACTCGAGATCCTTATGGCACGTTGATTATCACATAAAAGTTCTACAGAAGGATAAGTGCGAATTCCAAACTTTGTCAATATCCCATGTAACCAAACTACATGAGTAGTTGCATTCACAACCCATTTGTACTCTACCTCTACTGAAGAGAGTGCGAGTGATGCTTGCTTCTTGCTTGACTAATAGATTGGTCATGATCCCAGCATGAACATGTATCCCAAAGTAGATTTCATGACAATGTTTCCTCCTTCCCGATCTAAGTCAGTAAAACCAACCAGATCTAACTGAGCACTAGCAAAATAATGAATACCAAATTCTCTCATACCATTCACTTAGTGCAAGACTCCCTTTGTTTCCTTCCAGTGCAACTCATGTGGCTCCTGCATGTACCTTTCCAAAACACCAACAACATATGATAGATCTGGTCTCGAATGTGTCCAGTACAATAAGCTACCAATCAACTATCTGTACAAGGTGTTTTAAACCAAAGGAGTAGAACCACCTTCTTCTAATCTGATGCCAGATAGGAAGGGAAAAGTTGCATCTTTGCAATCAGTCACGTGGAACGTTTTTAGCAAGTCAGATGCATACCTAGACTGTGAAATCAAGATCCCTGGAGCATTTTGAGAAACTTTGAGTCCAATAAAATGTTTCAACGGCCCTATATATGTCATGGAGAAGGCTTTGCTCAAAGTAAACTTTATTATCTTCAACCTAATAGATTAAACTTTGGTGATGAGAAAGCTATACACATACAATACAATCAATAGTAGGAAACCTCCCTTTTGATGCATGTAGACATTGCAATCAGATCTGCATCTTTTGAACTTTTGTGGCAATAAGAAAGAATCCATCTTGGCATACCATGGCCTAGTGGTTGGCTTGAGCCCATACAATGATCTCCTTAGTCGGCATACCAAGTATGGATCATCAGTGTACCCCTCAAGTTGTTTTATATAGATTTCTTCTTCTAAGTCACCATGTAGGAAGGCACTCTTCACATCCATGTGATGTACTTCCCACTATTTTGAAGCTTCAATGACCAAAACAAGTCTTACATAATCCATTCTTTGTACACTAGTGAATGTCTCATTGTAGTCCAAACCATGAACTTATGAGTACCCCTTTACAACCAATAGATCTTTGTACTTGATTGTATATCCATCAGAAGCAAGTTTTTTTTGTAGATCCACTTGCACTGAACCATCTTTCTCCTTGGGGGAAGAGAGACAAGATCCCATGTCTCATTGTTGTGCAGTGACTCATATTCTTCATCCATGGAAGCATTCCATCTTGGATCACGGAAAGCCTCTCTGAAGGAGTGTGGATCAGACCCTACCATCATGTAGCACCTCTCACGGAGAAGTGGATCTATATGACATAGTGCAAGGTTTTCATCTTGGTACTAAGATCTAGTTCTTCTATGGTCATATGGATCTCCAACTATGTTCCCAGTAGATACAAGGACTTTGTCAGCCCATTTTGGCCTTGGATTGGGACCCGTTTCTGGATGTGGATCTGGATCTAGATACTCAACATCAAGATTTTATTCAACTTGGTCCTTATCTTCGGATTCTAAATCTTGATCATCAGAAGAGAAATCATTATGATCGTTATTAGGTGCAAATGGAGTAGGCAGAGAGTATGGAAAAACATTTGAGAACTCGTATGCCTTTGAGGCATGGTTTGCAACACCTTTCCCTATTAACTTCCCAAATGGGATCTCTGCAATATCAATTGTTTCAGGTCCAAAAACAACTTTCTTTGGTGGACCTGTGTGTGTCATCTGATAAACATATAACACGTTTGCTGCCACATAAGTCACATACAGAACATTATTGAACTTTCCATGCTCCAGTTGTATTGTTCCCTTCCCTTCAACGGAGATATGTGAATCATCGCCCATGTGAATACTAAGACCATCAGTGAGATATAGAGAAGAAAATGATTTATGGAGGCAACCATGTGGTTGGAGGCTCCAAAATCAATGAGGAAGGCTTGTGATTGTGAGAATCCAGCCTTCGGTGCATGGCATCTCTAATGATCATCTGTCTTACTTCCATAATCATTCTTCCTTGCACCTTCTAGGAGGGAAATATTGTAATGTTCAAGAAGTTTGTTCATTTGATCTATATTCTTCTTCATGCATCAACTCTCTGGATTGTTTCCTTTATTGCAATAGGTACACTTGGTCTTCTCAAACCGCTTTTGGTTATCCTTCTTGGAGACGGAGGCTCCTTCTGATGGATTAGGATTCTCCTTTGGCTTGGATTCAAATTGTTTCTTTTCTTTTCCTTTCTGATTCCCTTTAGCATTCAGAATTTTTTACTCCCCAGCCATAAGAGCTTGATTTTTGGAGGCCTTCAAGGAGCCCATTTGAATCAATTTGTCTTGTTCTTGGATGAGATATTCAGTGAATGCATCTAAAGAAGTAATTTTCCAATTGGGGATTGACAAAATCCGATAATGGAAGGTAGAAAAAAATATTGAAAATTTAGGACCAATATTGCGTAGGATGGATAGCACCAACTACTCATCCTTCTTGTCAATGCCACATATTTTGCACTGCATAACCAAGGAATTCAACTTTGAAAAGAACTATTGTATGGTTTCTAAATTGCTTGATTCAAGAGAAATTAATTCATTCTCCAAAACATGGCCTCTCATCTCAACTTTATTTCCAAAGAGAGTTTCAATATTCAGCCAAACCTCTCTTGGTGTCTTCAATCGATCAAGATGGAAGATAAAATATCTCGAGATGTGAATACACATAAAACCAAAAGCCTCATCTAATATGTTCAGGTACTTTGCTTTCTCAACAGCTGCTTGAGGTTCGACCTCCTTTCCCATTACGACCTTGTATGGACTCTTGTTCCGCAACACAATCTGCATATATGCCCTCCAATCCATATAATTGAAGGGTTTCAAGGTTCTTGGTGTCAAAGGAGCATTTGAATTCTCCATGTGTAACTGTTGGAGCGAATACAAACTGCTACTACTGCAATGAAAATTTCTCACAATACTGCAAAAACTCTCAAACTGAAGATAAACCGGCCCTATTGGGCTTTGATACCATGTGAAATTCTTGAAAATAGTAGATCATTGAGCCAAGCATAGCTCGCAATTATATGATTAGCAAGGAGAAATAATTACAATGAAATCTAGCAATAATTGAGCAGTAAAATTAAACATGCATTGAAACTCAGATGTGTACAGAAAAATGTGTCATATTCCATTAATCAATATATTAAAAAAATATGGTACAATACAGAAAATTTGAATACCCAGAGATAATTCGAATCCATGTTAGTTGATCCTAGGAAATATCACCACTACAGTGCTCCGGAGGTTCCAAACTCAACTGATTATCAGTGAACTGAATCTATTGTCAGTTAACTGATCAAGAAGGGCGCATAAGTGAGTTTTTCATGTAAAATCTCATGCAAATAGGCTATAGATGGCGCATTAGACCACAATCAGTGGAAATCAGACCACAAACCCCCCACTAGAGTCAAGAAGTTGGGTGGAATGAACCATATCACTCAATTATCTCCTAAAATGTAGGGAACTAACTCTAGATGTCCTAAAATCATGCATGCAGGGCACATCAAGTGGATAATGAGGACTAGATGACATCTGCACACCACTAGGGGAAAATGACATCATCCAATACTAGGAAAAGACTAATAATACTAAGGTGGTGAAGGTTGGAGTATTAATTATCCTAATGGATGCATGTTCATTGAATACATGGCTTTTAACAAGATTTCAATAAAGAATCGATATCCTCTTTGTGAAGAACCTGTAACAATTAATTAATGAAAATACATGAGATAGCAGAAATAATAGAACTCAGAATCGCTTTTATTAATCACAAGCCACTTCGAGGGGGAAACCTCCTTTGAGAAAGCTCAATACAAATAACTTCATGGTGCCTTCATTGGTCTCAACACAAACTTATGTACTAATTCTAGGCACCAATACCATGTGTCAATACAAACCATGGGCCTAATACAAACTATGGATCAACAATTACTATGGGCCGACTTACAAAGCATATGCGTCCAACAACAATAAGACAAACTATGGATCAACAAATACTACGAGATGACTTACAAATCATATGCGTCCAACAACAATATACTAACAAAGTAAATAGAAGGGTTGACATGGGTTCCTAACATCCTCTCTCCCTTAGAAAAAGCTTTGTCATCAAAGCTTTAGATTTGGAAATTGATGCAGAATCTGAAGGAGTGGTTCCCCTGTAGCATCCTCGGGTTGCATTTCGGGCCACTGACGCCTTTTGAGTTTCAGGGAGGATTTCTTGGAAGGATGTAGATGAAGAAGAACCATATCAAATGCGTGAAAAGTGCACTCAGAACGGTGCTAATCGGCTTGTTGTTTCAGTCGAATTCTTTCCATGTGAAGATTGTCCTGTAGAATGAAAAGAATATGATCATGGTTTCAAAGAACCGAGTCAATTTCCTGAACTGGGAAACTGTTGAGGGTGTATGGAAGAAGAGCTAGCGGTGCCTGTCCATAGACTGCTTCATATGGTGTCCTTTTAGATGTGGTATTGTACCACTGGAGCGCTTCTAGGAATTCCATAGAAATAGTTGTCCAAATCTGTGTAGGGATGGGAAAGGGTTCGAGCAGTCCCAAAAGGAGTGTCGTTTCACCCTTGTTGACCTGGAAAGTATCACAGTCAGCCACCATCTGTTGAATTGTCATTTAGAGTCCCTACCAAAAGAAGTTACATTGTTCCCGGTCATACATTTTGAGGAACCCAGAGTTCCCTGTTGATGAGGAAGCATGGAGTTCATAGAAGATATATCCCTATTGAATAGATTGCAACCAATTTGGAACAAGCAAAGAAATAGCTGTAAGAGAAACTGGGTCATCAAATGTGCGAAAAGGAGCATCTCCCACCATATTGTCTTTACCCTTCTTGTAAGTGATTGCATAGGCATAATCCATGAGTTGAATAACCCATTTCAGGTGTGCTGGGGAGGAGACCCATTATTTGAGGAAATTTTCCAGACTCTAGAGATCAGTCTTGATGCATAAATAATTCCGTAATAGGTATGGTTGCCACTTCTGTACTACATGCAAAATAGCCATCATTTCCTGCTAAGATGTAGATGCGGCTAAATTCTTACCAGAAAGGTCTCTTGAAGGCGACAAGCCCACTGGTTCAGTAAGGACACATGCATATCTATCTAAGGAAGTAGCGGAGACCGTGGATGGGTGCATCTGAATGGAATGGAGTTGAGCGATGACACCATGTGAATTATTCAGAAGGATCTTTTCCAGGCGATGTGAACTGATGATGCAGAGAGACCCTTGTTGTAAGCCCTTAAATTTGTGTTGTTTTCCATTGACTGAAAACTGCATCCAAAGTTCAGCAAAATCCCATAAGATGGGGCCAAGTGTGCGTAACTATTGAATGCCCAAAACCACATCACATCCTCCTAGGGACAAAGAAAACATGTCAGAGCGCAGGTTATAATCTTCCAGAGAGATACACATATTATGACACTTCCCCTTGCAAGGTAAGGTTCCCCCATTGGAAACCATGACTTCAATGTTGGATCAAGGATGGACAAAACAATCAACATGTTTGGCGATCCGAGGGTCAATGAAGTTATGAGTGCTACCAGAATCAATGAGTATTGTAAGAGGAAACTTCTTGAAGTAACCCCTGACTCGCATTGTTTGGAGGGTGGTGATGCCAGATTAGCCATGGAGAGATATCTCTGGCTGTTCATACTGAGATGGGGGGTCAATAGGAGGCTCCCGAATGTTGACCTGATCATCCATTGTATCTGGAGCTTCTTCGCCAATTTTAGAGGTAGGCGGAGAATCCATATCCAAGAGATAAAGATTTTGTTGAACACATCTATGTCCCCGAGTGAATTTCTCATCACAATTATAACAAATCCCTTTTTCTCTGCGTGCCTGAATCTCTGTTTCAGACAAATGCTTGATAGGAGTTGGCCGAGGAACTGGCGGGATGGGAGGTCGTTGAGAACCCATATTTCGGAAGGGAACAAAAGTGGGTTTGGAGCGTTGTTGGGCTGCAATCTTGTCTTCTTCCAACTTAGCCAACCCTAGGACTTCCATCATTGTGTTGGGACAGAACATTTTAACCTCTGAGCGGATTTCATCCTTAAGACCACTGATAAAACAACTCCTGTAGAATTCATCAGAAAATCCTTCTGTGTGATTGGCTATTTTCTCAAATTTTATCTGATACTCTCTCACAGTGCCACTTTGATGAAGTTTAGTGAGTGCTCCGGGGAAGTCATCAAAAGCACTAGGAACAAATCGTTGCAAAAGGAGTTGGAAAAAATTTGTCCATTTTGGCTCGTCATGAGCCTTGATGTACCAACGGTACCATTGAAGGGCTTCCTGTTCGAAATCAAAGGATGCAAGTGGAACTTTTTGGACATCAAAAGTATTATGCAAACTGAAATATTGTTCTGCACGATAGATCCATCCATTCAGATCAGTACCATTGAAGCGGGGAAATTCAAGCTTTGGACCACAGAAAGTAATGGAAGAAGAGAGCACATTGGCTGCAGAAGATTCTTGCTGTCTGTTATTGTTCATGGTTGAATGTTGAAGATGGAGGCTGATAAATTTCTTTACTAACTCCACATATTCATGTTTGAGTCTATTTGCAAAAATATGCTCAGCATAGTACTCAAAATACATTTCATTTTGTGTATTTTTGCTCAAAGCAAGATATTCTTGATATTTTTGATATTGTTGGGGAAAGGTTTTATATGTTGCTCTTTATCTTTGTAACTCATTCATAGAATTATCCTTGGTTGGTTTGACACACTCATCTTCATCAGATTTAAATTTATAAGAATAATCTTAATTGATCCTAAAATTGTAAGAAGGGTTGCATGATGGCACCTCTTCCTCGTACCATTCACATTCTGCTTCATATTGCTCATAAGCATCTACATATTCCTCATAAGAATTGTACTCATAATTCATCATAACTGTAAGACATGGTTGCCAATTATTCTTAAATGTATGTACCTAATCCACAGGTGCAAGGACCATGCTCTGATACCACTGTAATGAACATTGTTAGGGATTTTATTAAAATGACCAATTTTTCACTTTTTTTCCCTAGTTCGACCTTTGACTAGTTTTGAGTTCTAGGTCTCCAAATTGCTCCAATTGCTCCCAAATATTCTGAGAAGGTATATGGAAGATGTTAGAACAGAAATATGTGTTTCATGGATGCTTTTGAACCTTTAAAATACTTCTGCAAATCCTCTTTCGATTCTGGCCAATGTAGGGAACTTTACTAGTAATTTCCCTTTGACTAGTATTGGTCTCTAGGTCTCAAATTGGCTCCAAATGCCTTCAAATATTCAGAGAAGGTGTATGAATTATATTTGTACTTGATTATGATTTCCAAGGATGATTTATTACCATCAAAAGAATTCTGCAAACTCTCTTAATATTCTGGACCAAGTATGCAATTTTACTAGTAATTTGGGGTTCAAATCCCTAAGGATAAGTACTAAAAATGGCTTCCCAAATGCCTCCAAACCCACTTGAAATTATGAAAATAGGTAGGGGATGTATAAATTACATTATTTATGTCCCATGTGCACCATTAATCAGTTATTAATTATGTTCTAGCCTTCTCCCAAACAACAACAAAAATAACTAGTTCGACCCTTGGGGAAATGGCACCAAATCTTCTCCAAATGTAAATAAACTGAGCAAAATGACTTCAAATGCTTGATTAATGAACATGAGACTTGTATAATACATCAATAAACCATAATTATTTTACTTATCCATTCGAATCCATCAACATTACATTGGTTCACAACAAGGTAGTGGGGAAATGGCACTATTCTTTCATTAAAAATGAGATTTATACATTTCTACTTGGAATTTCGACCTGAAACTTTATGGAGTTTAAGAAAAGAGTATTTACTTCATATTACAAAATAAATGGGGCATTATAAGCTCCCCCAAAGAGTACAATATCTCACCGAAAACGCCCTCCCTCAAGGAGCAAGAATATGCCTTCAAAACTGGAAATGGTTGAGAGAATGTGATGCATTAGAAGAAACCATGATCTTATCTATAGATTACACCTACAAAAAATAACTCCATTAAATCTCCAAATGAAAGTTCTGAATGGCCTTTCCAATTACCAACTTGGATGGGAATCTTTCACCCTCGAAATTGGCTAAGGCAAGAAACTAGTCATCCACTAGCTCTCCCTCTTCACAAATGCAATTGCAAATTTCTCAAATGATCAAAAGTTGGTTTCATTCTTTGTTATTGAAATTTATAAACTTCTAATTTCCTCCATGGGTCGAATTCCTTCCAAGAGACTCATGCCAACTCAAGTTGGGAAGAGATTCCAAAGAACGCCACTTGTACAACAACTCCTAGTCTCCCACTTCCACCAAATCACATGTGGAAGCATCTTAGCTGCCCTAACTCCCTTGAGTGCCCTCTTGGAGGCTATTTTTAGCCCTTACATGTCATATATGTCATATGTCATCCTTCAGGTCTGATTTGTGTCATAGGTGTCTTAGCATCTTCATCATTGTTGTCATAGAGCTAGGGAATCTAGCCCAAGTGTTTCACTAGCTCCAAATTGCTTCTTCCTTTTCCATGGGAGTTACTCTTCTTCTACACTTAGACCTTGGATGAGTCATGAAATGAATAATACCTTTTGAAATCCCCCAAGTATGTTACCATTCACCTTGAATTCGAATTGGTGAGAGAATGATGCCAAGTGTAGTGGGAAATCTAGCCATATGTGGGTCCCACCTCCTCCATGTGTATTCATGATCAAATGCCACTTTGATTTTCACTTGTATATATTTATTTAGATCCTTTATTAAATATTTATGCCATTCTAATATGCAACCATCATTTAATATTCTCCTTATGTCAAATCCCAAAGCTTCCACCCTCAACCTAGGAAACTAGTAATTTTCCTCCTAGGCAATATTTTGACCCTTCGCAACAATTTGACAAACTCTCATGAATATGACCAATGGGCTTAAGCTATTGTGACCCAATGCAAAATTTGGGACATGACAATCAGGGTATGGAATCACCAACAACTTCACTTGAAGCACTTGGAGAACTCTCGTCAGTAGACAATCTTAAACTAGGAGGAGGGGAACCACCAATCCAATGACACATGTGTGCATCACTCAAGTGCTCAAATAGACCAATATAAAAACGTCATAAGTGCATATTTGAACCCTTGTTCTTGTTTATAAATGAAAGTTGAAATCCTTATTTATATGATCCTTCCTTAACTTTTTGAATTTTTAGATCCTACCTTACTAAAACGTAAAAATAGCTTAAAACTAGGGTTTGTCACCCACAACCTAGGACTAAGACACAAAAGACTAATAATGATAAAAATGATGATAATGGATTCAACCAAATGAAGTGATGATTCGAGGGAGGACATCATGCCACAACTAACCCCAACAATGTAGAACATCCCTCAATGTTCTCCCCTTTAGTAAGGTAAATCTCTTTGGATGAGGATGATGTCACCGTGATGTGAGCACATATGTACCAAGAGAAGGGGTCATACAATGGAGAAGAAATTCCAAGTGGCCTTAAAGGAGGTGTGATAAAATTTGTATGGAAACCCTTACATGTGTAATCACCTCGTACATAGCAAACCACAAGTATGCCTAGGAGTCCCTAGGCCATGTGTCCTAATGGGCCCATCCCAAAAATCACCGAGCACCAACCCAAGGTGCAAAGAGGCCGAACAAGATGGGGGATATCTTCCCATCAAGAGGTATTTATCAATGTCTCTAAAACAATACACTTTAGAATGAAAACTGTTGTAAAGATGCCAGCAATAATTCTCACTTCGGATTCTCAACCATTTCAATTTCCAACCGGTATGGAGCGGACACACTGAGAAACCTAAGATGCCTAGAGAAGCTTCGGATCTCTAAGAGTAAGAAGATTGCTCACCTCTCATTTCTGAAACAATGTAGGAATAGTCAAATCGTCCCCTCTTTTGCTAAAATTTCACACAAGCTCAAAACCGAACGGAATACTCATCTCTTCAGGAAAATGGGCCTCATGCTAATTCGTGATCAGATTCGTAGTCTGCGTTTCTCTTTGGATAAATTGGATCACCAACTTCTTAAACTGCATATCGAACTCTCCAATTTGCTGGACAAAAACGTGTGGGATTGTTGGGATAGGTGTTCAATAGGGAGAGTTGATCTCGTGTATAGGAAATCAATTGCCAAACACAACGCCAAATTGGACAGGTTAGAACAACAACAACACACAGACATCCAACAGATAAATCCTCCAGCTGATGATAATAATAATGTGGATATCATATATCAAGACACATCACCGCAGATACACCACGAGGAAGCTGAGCATCAACGTTTGAACTCCACATTATCCCACAGCGTATCAACAACACAACAAGTGTATCCTCCAGCTGATAACAATACAAATGTGGATATCTTTCAAGAGACACCAGCGAATGTATACCACGAAGTAGCTGAACCTCAACAATTGAACACCCACAGCGTATCAACAACACATCCCACAGGTATACCACGCAACATATCATCAACGCCTGGGCAGCATATCATCCCACAGGTATACTAGACCGTAGCTGAGCATCAACGCCTATCAACGATAGAGAAGTTTGAATTTCTCATCCATGCAGGCAATAAGGGAGACAGCGGTGACAACGATGAGCATCATCACACGTTATTAACACATATGCAGAATGCTACTAGGCAATTCAACATTGATACCAACATGAGCAGCAAGGGGGATATGAACGCAGAACAACATCGCACAAATTCAACACAAGCACCAACGAATGCCATCAAGATGGTCACGAATAGCAGAGAACCTAAAACCAGAGGAAGGGATCTAGACAGACTGGTGGTCAACCTCTCAAGCATAGTACTTACTTCACCCTCCAGAAAACTATTAGAGAAAGGTCTTAACTTCGCTATTGCCCCCAAAAAGATTCCTGTTGAGGACATTATTTGTAGCATTGAAGAGAGCATAAAACACCTTCCAGAAAATGAAGCTGAGGAAGTGTGATAGGATAGTGCCCATACCCTAAGAAGAGCCAAGCCCCCAAAACCCAACATCGCCAGAGAAGAAAGCAAAGCGCTCAAGGAGCTGAAGAATAATAATGACATTGTTATTCTGAAGGCTGACAAAGGAGGGGCAACCGTTATTCTTAACAAGGAAGACTATGTGGATAAGATGATAACTCATTTGCATTCTAGTGGTTGTTATAAGAAAATTGACTGTAATCCTCTCAATCGCATTACTAAAGAGGTAACCGAGGCCATTAAAACATCATCCCTGGAAAATGAACTCAAGAAAAAACTCATTATTTTTGAGCCATTGGTTCCAAGGATATACGGCCTACCCAAGATTCACAAAGCTGGCGCTCCCCTCCGACCCATAGTGGATACCATAGGCTCCCCAACCTACAGATTAGCTAAATACCTAGCTACCAAACTAAAACCCTTAGTAGGCAACACAAGCTCCTTTATTAAAGACTCTTCATTCTTTATTGAGAAAATTAAGGACAGACATATGGAGGACAAGGAGGTATTCGTGAGCTTGGATGTTATTTCCCTCTTCATAATGATTCCAATTGATGAAGCCATCAAGGTCATTAATGACCTAACTGACCCTGAAACAGCTAGGCTAGTAGGATTGTATCTCAAATCCACATTCTTTAGTTTCGAGGGTGATCTTTCCAAGCAGACTTGTGGAGTGGCAATGGGTTCTCCCCTTTCTCCTATTATTGCCAACCTATTTATGGATAACTTTGAGCAAAAATCTCTCAACTCAGCTCATCCAAAACCAGAATGGTGGTCCAAGTTTGTAGATGATACATTTCTAATATGGTCCCATGGACAAGAAGAACTAGATAAATTTGTTGAACACCTCAACAAACAATCTGACTCCATCAAATTTACAACTAAGTTGGAAGAGAATAATGCCATTCGCTTTCTTGACACCTTGGTCATCAAAAAGGATGATGGGAGCATAGCCCACAAGGTCTATAGGAAGAAAACCCACACTGAGCAATACCTTCACGCCCTTTCCCACCATCACCCGAGCCAGAAAATGGGGGTTTTAAACACATTGATCACCAAGGCCTTGAGGATTTCTGATATAGACCACATAGATGCTGAGAAAGAACACTTACGCATTGTCTTCCTAAGTAATGGATATAACCTTGCCCAAATTAACAGAGCCTTTGCAAAAGCTGAAAACCACCGTAATAGACCTAAGGCTTCATCCAAAGAGAATAAGGTAGGTGATCACAAGGCATTCCTTCCCTATATACAAGGAGTCACATATAAGATAGCCAAACACCTAAAAAAGAAAAACATTGACTCAGTGTTCTCACCCCCTAATAACATTAAAAAAATTCTGAAGTCAGTTAAAGACCCCATAGACCCACACCTAAAAAATGGTGTTTACGAGATTCCGTGTGATTGTGAGGAATCCTACATTGGTGAAACTGGCAAGTCCTTTCGAACAAGGATTAAAGAACACTGTGTAGATATCCGCCTAGATCGAACCCACAAGTCTGCACTAGCGAAGCACTCCCATGACACAAAGCACCTAATCAGGATGGACAACATGAAGGTGTTGGCTCAAGTTTCTAATTGGTCCAAAAGAAGAATTAGGGAGGCAATTGAGATAGTTAAGAACCTTAAGTGTCTAAACAGAGATGACGGCTTGACCATTAGTAGAACCTAGCTCCCTAACCTCACAAAATAAGCTAAGTTTTTAAGAACTAAGTCTAAATAACCTAAAGTATTAAAATAAACAATTTAAAATGAAATAAAATAAACCTTGAATTTAATCCCTAAAATTAAATTTAATCCCTACAAAATTTTAACCCTAAAAAATTTAACCCTAAAAATTCAAATTTAATTAACCACAAAAACAAAATTAAAAAACAAATCCCTTGGAATTAAACAACTTAATAACAAACTAAAAACTAAAACCCTAACCCTAATAAAATAAGAAATTGTAATTAATTAATTTATTAATTAAAATTAAATTAAACCCTAACCCTAAAAATTCAAATTTAATTAACCATAAAAACAAAATTAAAAAACAAAATCCCTTGGAATTAAACAACTTAATAACAAATTAAAATTAAAACCCTAACCCTAATTAAAATAAGAAATTGTAATTAATTAATTATCCTTTAATTATAATTAATTAATTAAAATTAAATTAAACCCTAACCCTACTTAAAAATTTTAAACTAATTGATTATTTTTCAATTAATTAAATTAATCACTATTGTAATTAGTTGGTTAATAATATCAATTAATTAAATTGATTGATTAATAATTGAATTAATTATAACTAATAAATTTGAAACTTTTAAACTAACAAACATCCAAAACTATTAAATTACTAAGAAGAAACTAAATACAATTTATTGAAAATAAAATTAAAATTAACTTTAATATAAAATTACATAGAATAAAAATAACAAATCTTTAAAACTAAAGAATTTAATTTAACAAACCCTAAAAACATAAGAACTTACCAATAATTAAATATAAACTTAATTGTTCTCCAAACTCTAGAGTTGGCCCATAAAACATTTTTGACTATTCTATATTTCAAGCTATGATGAGGGAGATAATCAACTTTAATATAAAATTACATAGAATAAAAATAACAAATCTTTAAAACTAAAGAATTTAATTTAACAAACCCTAAAAACATAAGAACTTACCAATAATTAAATATAAACTTAATTGTTCTCCAAACTCTAGATTTGGCCCATAAAACATTTTTCACTATTCTATATTTCAAGCTATGATGAGCGAGATAATCAACTCGGCATCGCTTATGTCCTGATGATGAGCCAAGGATGGCTCGAAACGTAGACAACATAAATTCATCTACCGCAGACTCTCCACAAGATACCAGCAATAATTCTCACTATGGATTCTCAGCCATTTCAATATGTTGATCTTCAATTTTACAAAAGTTGATAGCATTTGATAATATCTTCATCTATAAGCAGCAATGGGTGATATTACTTGGTTCCATGTTCCACATAAGTTAAGTTTTTTTTATGTTTTTGTATATTATAATGATTTGTTACATGATCCAAACATATGTAGATTCTAGTAATTTGTTACGCATCGACCATCCAGAAACATAAATAAATAAACAATTGACCCTCGGCAGGTGAAACCCGATAGGAATCGACATTCACAAAATGAGAACTATGTTTTGGATCTACCTTAATTGAGACCTATAAATAGAAGATGTGCATTCCAACTCAGTGTGATAAGCAACAGGCTGATTACATTAAATTATCTTAGAATCTTTATATTCTTTAATAACAGAGGAGAGGAGAGTTGAGCAATTGAGTAAACAAGATGGTTTCAGTTGCTAATAAAGACGAGCAATGAGAGCCTCAGATGTGCATTAAAGGCTGTGGATTTTTCCGAAGATACGCAACGGAGAATATGTGTAAAGACCATGTTCTCGAACTTAAATTAAAACCAAGGCTAGTTTCGATGATCAGACCGTTGATCATCCAAATTTATTAATAAAAAATATTAATAGGTTAATGATCTTTCATCGATTAAGTAACCTCGAACGATTGAATAAACCTGAGACGATTGAACTCTTGTTTAGGGTTAATTTAATCGTTTATTCAATCATCATAAGTTAATTCATAGTCCGAGGTTTATTCAATCGTTCCAAGTTAATTGATCGACCAAATATCATTAACCTATTAATATTTTTTATTAATAAATTTGAATGATCAGCGGTCTGATCATCAACGACCGGCCTTGGTTTTAGTTTAAGTTTGAGAAGATGGTCTCTATACATATTCTCCTTTCTGGAGCTTCGAAAAAATCCACACCCTTTAATGCACATCTGAGGCTCTCATTGATCGTATTTACTAGCAACTGCATCCATCTTATTTACTCAACTCATCAACTCTCATATCCTCTGTTATTATAGAATATAAAGATTCTAAGCTAATTTAATGTAATCAGCCTGCTGTCTATCACAGTGAGTTGGAATGCACATCCCTTTCAGTCTTCTGTTTATAGGTCTCAATTGTACACATTCAGATAGATTCAAAACACAATTCTCACTCTCTGAAAAGGCTGATTCCTATGGGTTTTTACTATCCGGCCGGTCGACTGTGCTAATTTTTTAAATTTCTGTAAGTTATAATAAATGAGATATTTTGTGACTGTCATCACAACAAGAAAACCCATCTTTTAGCACCAGAAGTTAGCCCCATTTATATTTTTTGGTGTTAATGTGGTGGTATTGGCACCACTTACATTTTTTTGGTGTTAAGATGGTGTTATTAGCACCACTTAGATTTTGTGGTGTTAAAGTGGTTTTTTTAGCACCACTTATATTTTATGGTGTTATATGATTGGAAATAGAGTTTTTCCTCATTTATGAAGAAAGAGAAATGCCATGTTGGCAAGTACCATAAAGTGGCGCTACCCTATTATTTGTCACATGGACATGTACAAGTAGGATTTAGTCATAAGGATTTGCACCATAAACATAACAAATTGACAAATAATTATTATGTAAATAACTTAATTCAATATTTGTTTTTTGTTTTATCAATTCAAATAAATGACCAAAGATTAATTTATGGGTTTTTCACCACAATCACAACTATTTCAATTCATTGCTTTTAGAATATTTAAGCAAACAAATTCACACGATTCATTTATGAGGCTTTGCACCGCAAGCACAACAAGTTCACAACTAATTATTTTCTATATAGCTCAATTCAATTATCCATTATTAATATCATTTAAACAAATAAATACATTTGGCAAATAAATAAAAACAACCATTTTTAATTTATTACTATTATAAAGTAGTAATAAAAAAGATTTAAATTGAAATTTGATTGTTTAATTGCTTGAATATTTTTATATTATTAAATTTCATGATGGAAATTTGTATCATTATTAGGTTTTTAGCACAAGGCACGGGTCTCAGACACGGATGGAGAGAACCTCTACCTAGGGCACTAAAAGAATTTTTTGGGAACCTAGATCCAAGAAGACACCACAAAGGTCACCGCACATCTTCATAATAATATTCTTAGCCTCTACATATATTGGGAATTCACACTTATAAGGTTTTAATCACTAGGGATAGGTCTAGTGGCCCTCAAGATGGTTGAGAGAAGAATCATAGGCCTTAGGATAAAGGAATCCTAAGTGTAGAGAAATGTCATGTTGGAAAGTACCATATAGTGTTGCTAAGCTCATATTTGTCACATGGACATGTGCAAATAGGATTTAATTATGATTATTTGTGCCATAAATACAACAATTTCATAAATAATTATTTTGTAAATGATTTAATTCAAATTATTTCATTCAAATAAATGCTCATGATTAGCTTATGAGGTTTTACCCCACAATCACAACAAATTCGATTATTTGATTTTATATTATTTAAACAAACAAATTAACTTACATGATTCATTTATGAGGTTTTGCACCATAAACACAACAAATTCACAAATAATTATTTTGTAAATAACTCAATTCAATTATTCAAGTAAATAAATACCTATGATTATTAATATTGACAAATAATTAAAGACGACCATTTTTAATTTATTACTATTAAAAATATTAATAAAAGTGATTTGAATTGAAACTTGATTATTCGATGGGGTATATTTTTATTGATATTATTAAATTACTTGATGGATATTAGTATCATTATTAGGCTTTGAGCACAAGGCATGGGTCTCAAATCCTTGTACACGTTTGAGGGAGGAAAACTCTTCCTTGGGACCTAAAAGAATCTTTTAGGAATCTACGACCAAGAAACATGGTTAACATGCATGCCTTCCAAAGAGTATTCTTAACCTTCTAGCCATTCAGGGCTAAGAAGGTTGCCTCCACCAACAACACATGACCTCTTGAGAATATCGTTAGCCTATGATTGATGATGTTGGTGTCATTAGGTAGTTTTGAGCAGTATGTACATGTCTCAAGGCCTTGGGAGTGATGTTCTAGAGAAGAATATCATGCCTTTATCCCTAAAGAAATCATTAATTCATCCAAATCCATGAATTATAATGCCTCAAAGCACCATGCATGAATTCGAATCGGTATCCTTTGTACTATGTATCTAATTCTTGTGGCCTTGGGGCCTTCAACATGGTTAATGGAGGATACCTTAACGTTCACCCTGAAAGGAAGCTTGTACCCATCCAAGGGTAAGAATTTTTCCTCCACCAACTACACACAACCTCCTAATTGTATAATTGGCATATGATTGAGGATCTTGTTACCATTAGGTTGTTTTAAGTTGTATGCACATGTCTCAAGGACTTGGGAATGATGTTCCAGAGAAGAAGACCATGCCTTTGGCCATAAAGAAATTGTTGAGGCATATAGAGTCATGAACACTACCTAAAAGCACCATTTATTACTGCATAGGGGTATCTATGGCACTATGTATATGAATCTTGTATTTAATAATTGAATCTCAAGCTCTAAAATATTATTCTATCCATCTAGAGATATAGATATTTCCTCCACTAACAACACATGGCCTCTTGATGTTATCATTGGCCTATGATTAACTATGGCATTTCCATTATGTAGTTTTGAGTAGTATTTACATGTCAAGCATGACCTTGGGAATGATGTTTCAGGGAAAATGACTATGCCTTTGTCCCTAAAGAAATGATTAAGGCATCGAGAGTGACGAACAATGCCTGAAGCACCATGCATAACCTTGCATGGATATCCATGCCACTATGTCTCCATGTCATGGGGCCTTGGGGACTTGAACATGGTCAATGGAGGAGACTTGAACCTATATCCCTTAAGGAATGTTAGTATCCATCAAAGGATAAGAAGATTGCCTCAACCAAACACACATGGCCTCTCGAGGGTATAATTGGCATATGATTGAGTATATTAACACCATTATGTGGTATGTAAGTGTCTTAGGGCCTTGGGAATGGTTCTCTATATAAGAAGTCCATGCCTTTGGCCCTAAATAAAGCATTAAAGAATCTAGTGCCATGAAAAATACCTCAAAGAACCACACATGAATTTGCAAGAGTATCCATTGAGATTTTTATCTAGGCCTTGGGGACTTAAGGGATTGGACATGGCTAGTGGAAGAGATGTGAACCTTGTGCCCTAAATAAATCTTTTATCCATTCAAGGCTAATAAGGTTGACTCAACCAACCACACATGGCCTCTTGAGGTTATCATTGGCTTGTGATTAAGGATGATGATTCAATTAGGTGGGTTTGTTAAATGTGTATGTGTCTTGATGCCTTGTGAATGACATTATAGTGTAAATAGCATGCCTTTATCCCTAAAGAAACCATTGAGGCATCCAAAACCATGAACAATTCCTTACAACACCATGTGTTACTTTGCAAGGGTATCCATGGCACTATGTATCCAAGTCTTGGGGACTTGGGAAATTGGACATGGTCACGGGAGGAGGCATGAAGCTCAATCCTTAGAGGAAACATCTATCCATCTAGGCTAAGAAGGTTTCCTCCACCAACAATACATGGCCTTTTGAGGGTATCATTGGCCTATGATTGATGATGTCAGAGCCATTAGGTGGTTTTGAGAATTATGTACATGTATCGAGGTGTTGGGAATGCAGTTCTAGGGAGGAATACCATGATTTTTTTCCTAAAGATATCGCTGAGGCATCTAGATCCATGAACAATGCCTCAAAGAACCACACATGACTTTGTTGGGGTATCCATGGCACTGTGTATCTAGGTCTTGTGGCATTAGGGCCTTAACGTGGTCAGTGGAAGAGAAGGTTATCTCCACCAACCACACATGCCATCTTAAGGGCATCAATGGTCTATTATTGGGGATGTCGATGCCATTAATTGGTTTTGAGTAATACACACATATCTTGGGGTGGTAGTAATGTGATTTTATAGAATATGACCATGCCTTTGACCCAAATGAAACCATTTAGGCATCCAAAACCATTAAGAATGTCACAAAGTACCACACATCGCTTCAAAGAGTATCCATGGTGATATGCATCCAAGTCACTGGGACTTGGGGCATTGGACATGGCCAAGGGAAGAGACCTCAACCTTAGGACCTAAAGGAATCTTCTATCCATCCATGGATAAGAAGGATACCTCAACCAAGCATACATGGCCTCATGAAGTTAGAATTGGCTTATGATTTAAGATTTCAGTGCAATTAGATGGTTTTGAGTAATATCTATGTGTGTCAAGGACTTGGGAATGATATTATAGGGAAGAAGACTATGTGTTTGTACCTAAATTAATTGTTGGGGCATTTAGAACCCTGAACAATGCATCAAGGCATCATACATGAATTCTAAGGGGTATCCATGGCACTATGCATCTAGGATTTTGGCCTCAGGGCCTTAGACATTGTGAATAGAGGACACCTAATTCTCAATTCCTAAAGGAATATTCTAGCCATCTAAGGCAAAGGAGGTGGCATACACCAACCACACATGGCCTCTTGAGTGTATCATTAGCCTATGATTGAGGCTGCTAGTGACATTAAGTTGTTTTGAGCAATATGTAGGTGTCTCAGAGCCCTAAGAATGATGGGCCAGGGAAGAATACCATGCTTTTGGCCCTAAGGAAATCATTGAGGCATTCAAAGCCATGAACACTACCTCAAAGAACCATGCATCAAATTGGATTGGTATCTATGGCACTATGTATCTAGGTTTTGTATCCTTGGGGCCTTAGACATGGTTAGAGAAAGAGACCTAAAACTAAGGCTCTAAAGGAATCTTCTTAACATCTAAAACTAAGTAGGTTTCCTCCACCGATCACACATGGCCTATTGAGGGTATCACTCGCCTATCATTCAGTATTTTGGTGCCATCAAGTGGTTTTGAGAATTATGAAGGTGTCCTAGGGCCTTTGGAGTGACATTATAGGGATTAAGACCATTCCTTTGGCTCTAAAGAAACCATTGAGGCATCTAGAGCCATGCACAATTCTTCAAACAATCACACATGACTTTCCATGGGTATCCATGGTGCAATGTATCTAGGTCTTGTGGTATTAGGTCATTGGACATGGTAATGGAAGAGACTTGCAACTCAATCATTAAAGGAATCTTCTAACCACGTAGGGATAATAAGGTTTCCTCCACCAACAACAACTGGTTTTTCATTGGCGTATTATTGATGATGTATCAGTAGTAGGTATAATTCTTGGGGCCACGGAGATGATCAAGCATTGAATCGCATATCTTATATCATAAAAGAATTTTTGAGGCATCTAATTCATAAAGGATGCATTGAAGCACCACACTTGACCTCCAACAGAATCCTTTCCCTCCAAGTGGGGATGTTAGCTCCTTTAGAAGGTTCACATCATTAGGTATGGACTTGGTTCCTTGACATGTTCATGCATGGAAACCAAAGCCATGACCACTAAAATAAGCTTCTAGGAATCCAATGCTAAATGACACCTTCAACCACTAGCCATGAGATCTAAAGAGTGTCTCTATCCTATGAGCTAAGAGATATCTTTGTCATTTTGAGGTTTAAAACTAGGCATAGGCTTTAGGTCCCCAAACATTCGTAAAAGAGGAAATGTGGGTCTTATTCTGTAAAGGAATATTTTAGGTATCAAGGGCTAAGAAAAATACCTTGAATAATGAATCATAACCTCCTATGATATATTCTTTTTAAGTGGGGAAATGTGTGCCATTAGGACTTTTTAACCATTATGTATGGATGTAAGCACCCTAGACATGGCTAGTGGAGAAAAATCAAGACTTGGGTTGTAAGAGACTTTCCTAAGCATACAAAGCGATGATCAGTGCCTTAAAGAACCACACTTGACCTCTCGAGGGCATGATTTGTCTCCGGATATGGTTATCCATGTCATTAGTAGGTTGTGAGCACTAGGTAAGGTCCATGGGGTTTGACATAGTAAAGGGATGAATCCTAGGGCTCATGCCATAAACAAACATTCTATGCATCTACGAAAAACAATGTTGTCTCAAACCACAACACATCCATAGGCTTCTCCCAATGGATGATATCAAGCTAAGGAGATAACTTAGGCCTTAGTTCCTGGAAAAAAAATAGGGATCAAAGGCTAATAATAACACCTTAAACCACCACAGATGATATCTTCAGGGAATATATGGCCTCCATATAAGAATATTCAAAAATAATTAGGAGGTTTTGAACACCAAGGATGGGTCTTAAGGCCTTGTATATGGTTGGGGGAAGAAACCCAAGCCTTAGGCCCTAAAGGTAAGTTTGAGGACTCAAGGGTTATGAATTAAACCTTAGACCACTCCACACAACTATATGGGGAATATTTATCTTATAGGCGGGGATATAGACATTTTTTGCTTGTTAGGAGAACCAAACTTATATCTCAGGATATAGAAATTGTCAAGGATGAAACTTGGGCCTTAGCTACTAAGGGAAGGTTCTAGGGCTTGAGGGCCATAATTAAGGCCATGATCGAGGCAAGTAATATATCAGAATAAGCAAGATCTAGACAATTTTTCATCATATCAACACCATTCTTGATGTCATTGCCATGGGTACAGTCAAATCAATCTCATCCTTGCAAGCAATCCATTCCTTAGTCAGCGTGACACTTCATATCCAATCAATTTACAATTAATCTTCCCCTCTCTTTGATCGAGGGATAACTTCATGCTGGTTAAAGCATCATCAATTCATTTTTAATAATAAAAAGGGTGGAAAGGACAAATATGCACATGTATTGTACAATCCTCTAGGTCGTCCACATGTTGTTGTTTGGGAAAAGGTGGCTTGTTGTCTGTAGAGGTAAAATTTGTAAGCTTACTACACTACTATGCTTCTCAAGTAAACTTTAATTTTATTATAATAATCTTTTCTAACTATTTTATTATTGTTTTAAATTCTAGTTATAAGTATTCAATATGAAAATGTGTGAAGATGATAAAGATTTTGCTTCATGCTATGGCGTATATTCTCTCATCCATCAAAAGATTAAAAAATGATTTCATCGTTTCACTGCTTATGGGGTAATTTTTCACCTAGAAATTCTTTGTTCTAAATAAAGTTTCATAATATGAAACAAATATATGCAAATGAAAGTTTCAATGAACACAATTTGTAGGTATGTCAATCTTATCTTGTATGTTTCTTAGATAATTGTTTCAGAGGATGAAAGGGAAGAGGGAAATGAACTTCGAGTCATGCTTCAACCTTATCATATGCTCAGATGTTGAATCCACATCCCTTCAACAATTAGTTCATTTCAAGTTTTTTGCAATCAATAGCATACTTTAGTTATGAAATGTCATTAAATTCATAACATTTTTATGGTTTACTGCAATTGAGTTAAAGCTATTGTTTGCATTTTTTTCTCATTCATTTTTTGTATTTTTATTGTTTACAAAGAGAAGTCATCAATACGATAATTCATAATTACACAAACTCAAGTTTATAATTTTCTTTTATGATTTTGACAAGTGATGGGAAGATTTGTGGAAAGATCAAGGATGAATAATACAAGCAACTTCAAATGAATTACTAGCTTCCTCTCTCTTATTTTTCATTAAAAACAAATTTCAAAACATATATAGTCGTCCATTATATTAATATTGTGAGAGTCATTTTTTTTTATATTATCAATTACAAATTTTGTTAGAACAATATTATAGTTTTTATTATGTCTACTTAATATATTGAATTATTGATTTTTTTAATGATGGATTAAAACCAAATAAAATATAAGAAAATGTTTTAATACATATATTTTGACCTTTTTAATAAACATTTTTAATAAACACTATAAAAAGGCCCAAAGAAATATCCACCTCAACAAGTACCCGACCCATATGGCGGTCTGTCTCTCCTTCATAATATCAGGAACCCATATGGTCTGTCCGGTTTTAAAAAACTATCCAGTTTTAATAAACATTTTTAATAAACACTATATATATGGTCTGTCTCTCCTTCATAATATCAGGAACCCATATGGACTGACTTATTGGTTACAGTCCTCCGATTTGGGGTTGGTAGGTGAAGACGCTTACTCTTGGGATTCATATATTAGTACTCTTGGTTCGGCTGGTATAAATATTTCAGAACATGAAGATAGATTGCTGTGGTGTGGGAATGAAAAGCATGGTATTGTTACAGCAAAATCTACATATTCTAGGATCATGCAGGCAAAGTACATTTTTCCACAACACTGGTGGTATAGAAAGATCTGGAAGTGGAATATAGCTTTGAAACATAAATGTTTTTTATGGCATTCATTACAAGGTACTCTAAAAACCTGGGATAATCTCTCTAAGCGTGGATGGTGCGGACCGAATTGGTGTATCTTATGCAAGGAAGAGGTTGAGTCTATAAACCATTTGTTTGTTTTTTGCACCTTTGGAAAGAATGTATGGGACCTTTGTAGTTCAAAGTTGGTATGTTTAAAGTCATGGGATCAGATTGATTTCGGGGGAGCTTTGTTGAATTGGTCTCGTGATTCCAGTGTCACTATACAACTCCCTGTATTTATTGCTTGGGCTATTTGGCATTTCAGGAATTTGTGTACATTTCAGGATAAATTGCCGGATATTGTAGCATGTGGTCTTCTTGCTACTAGATTAACTCAACAGTATTCTGAAAATGTTGCACCTGCAGTGGAAAGAAGGATTGAACCTTTCACTTTTTTGGTTAACAAACCTATTTTGTTCTTTGATGGAGCGGCTCAGAATGGGTTGTGTGCTGCGGGTGGTATTATCTTTCTGAATGTGGATCATTATTATTCCCTGCGCCTAAACTGTGGAAATGGAAGTAATATGAAAGCGAAACTTATGGCACTGTGGTGTGTTCTGAAGTGTGCCAATATTTTTGGGTTAGTTAATGTTATGGTTTATGGTGACTCACGGGTCACGATCAAGTGGGCTGTCAACGAGTTTGACATAAATGTTATAGCACTTTCACATTGGTGTTTGAGGATAAGATTGGAGATTGACAAACAGGAACAGATCTCTTTTGCTCATATTTATCGGGAACACAATGAAAAGGCTGATAACTTATCAAAGCAAGCTTTATCTGGTATTGAAGGATTCCTTCACTGGGAGGAGTGGCTGGATTCCAGCTTGCTGGATTGTGGCGAAATTTATTTCTTCTAAGTCTGCTTTTTGTTTTTTTGAATATTTCTTATAAGACTCTGTCTATTCTGAAGTGTTTAGTCAGGACTGAAAATTTGTAAATTCTGATATGAATTTTGGGATCACGGATGTGATTATGCTGATAGTACCTTTTTGAAGAAGGTGAAGATCATTGTACTATTTGATTCAATGAATAGCAATAGTACGCTTTTTTTCGGTTGAAAAAAAAAAAAAAACAATCCTAATAACACATTTTATTAAAGATAAGTGTGTTGGAATTATCTTGATTAAAGTCCCCCACTACTTGTATTGTATCTATATAACTTACTTTTATTTATCAAAACTTTTGAATTTGATTTATATAATACTATAAGAATCCTAATAACACATTTTTTTAAGATAAATATAATTATCTTGACTAAAGTCCCCTACTACTTGTATTTTGTTTAAAGGCCCCTACTGCTTGTATTTTATCTATACTACTTACTTTTATCTATATAATTATCTAGACTAAAGTCCCCTACCAGCCCTACTATTTGTATTTTGTTTATACTACTTACTTTTATTTATTTATTGAAACTTATGTATTTCATTCTCTTACACAACAATTTTCATTAATTAGGAAATTTGACGAGTGGATGGCTAAGTGCATAAATCCAAATTGCATCTTCGTATTATTTATGAATTCAAATTATACAGCTCCATATATATATATATATATATATCCAAGCTTATTTAAAGGGTTATGTCCCGTATGATATTTATTTAGCTATGGTTTTTTATGCATCTTGTTGAAATGCGGTTGACATGGTGTGTGAGGGACAAAATCTAAAGTCCATTCGAACTCATGGTGTGTGAGGGAAAAAGGTTTATGCATACTGGTATATTTGTGCACTTTTAATGTATTTTTGAAAGATAATTTGTTCAAACAAAATTAATTGAACTAAACCAAAAATATGTTTTTATTAAACTATACTTGTAGATTCTTAGATTTTTATAATGGAGCAGGTATTAAAGTTCATGCATCTTGCTAAATAGATTTTGCAATTTTGAATATTAATAGCTATACACATATACATAGAAGCATAGTAGTATAATTCGGCTATTGGTACTTCTTGTAAGGAAATTCAAAACAAATTCGAATTCGTAGAATATTCACTGTACGTGTAATATGGATACATATTATTAGTTATTATTAGTGGACAATTAAATTTTGAAAACCAATTTAAAAACAAAACAATTTTTTTTAATTATTTAAATACTATAAAATAGAAATACCATTCAATTTCATACTTTCTTATTAAAATAACTATTAATAAGTTGTTGCCGACTCTACATTTCCATATCCCAAGTTGTTGATATTTCATATTTTTATTTTTTAAATATAGATTAAATTTTATTACATAAATGTTTATGTATATTTATGGTATATTTATAAATATTTGATTAAAAATATTATATATAAGCAAGCTACTTCCGTTATTAGTACTAGATATTTTCATTATGTATTTTTTCCAATCGTATTCGTATTCGTACTCGAATTATGCTACTATGCATAGAAACTAATTGAAAAATATAAACTAAATTTAAATTAAATGAATACTCATAACACCATGTCCATGTCCAAGGTTTGATTTCTCTTATGTTCATGCTTCTTTTGCTGTAAGTGGCTTCTTATGTTCATGCTGCTTTTGTTGTGATGTGTGGTCCTTGAATGACAGATTTTGGGAGTGAGCAACTAAAAACGGTGGACTTTGAGAGTTTCGACAATGGCGTTTGGGCGAGGGTTTGAAGCTGTTTTGTTAGGCAACTGGCACAACTTAATATCTAAAACAAGCTGCCGGAAGTGACGATGAAAGGGGTTTAACATGAACTTTGGAAGCCGATGCCAGCAACGTTGTTTAAGGGGGGTTTAGGGCCGTTGCTGCTGGAACACTCTTATAGGATATAACACTCTTACAGGCTGTTGGAACTAACACAAATCGATGCGGTTAGTATCGGCTCGTTAGAACACATCACTGTCAGTGTAACATTTCTATCTAAAATACCCTACTTTTTTACCCTTCTGGCTGCCGTTTGGTGTCTAAACGGATATTCTCATACGGTCGTTGCTGCCGTTGGTATTGGAACAGGGCATAGATATGGTGCCCTCTTTTCTCGGAAATGTGTGAGTTTTTTTTTAGCATTTTTCAGGTGTGACACAAACTGACAGGAGTATTTGTCGGCCATTTGATTAATAGAACCCGTGACTACAAGAAGCCCTGTTTTTGTGATTTTTGGCTGCCGAAAATGGGGGATAACATGCCAAATACCGTATTCCCAGCGGACAATAATATGAACATCTCGGACTTCATGATTGAGGAGGTCGGTTAATTCAAACCGGATAGTTTTTTCAAAAACCAGTTGAAAGGGAAATGGGCACTTAGCACAAACAACAGACATGTGGCGCCTCGTGTCAAGTCGTCAAAGGGGCATCTGTCAGTGGGGGGGGCACTTGTTGATGCTTCGGGTTTGGACCCATCTGTTGGTAGTGCTAGGAGAACGACTGGACTGGGTAACTGTGGCAAAACAGTGCCTTCCTCTCGCGCGGCTAGAAGGCTAAATGAAAAATACTTCTGTAGACCTGGGGAGGTCTGGTTAACGGTGGGAAGGGATGTAGGTCTGGAAGAAATTGTGGATTTCAACATGGCGGTACTTGTAGGCAAGTTCTTGTATCATGCTATGAATCGAAAAGATATTGTTAAATGGGTTATGGAGAAGTGGAACCCCATTCTAAATTACACCCCCCAAATTTTTGCAATGGCTTGTGACTGGTATGGCTTTAAGTTTGAACAAGAAGCACATTGCACCATCATTCTGGAGAGACTGTGGCTTTATGGTACGGGTGGTTTAATGTTACAGAAGTGGCAGACCGATTTTGATCCAGAAACTGTGTCGGTTCGGCTACGACACTTGTGGGTACTCCTTCTTGGACTTCCACTGGCACTTTGGAACTGTGGGGCTTTTGAAGCCATTGGTAATTGTATTGGAAGGTTTCTTCATGTTGATGAGGATCATCTTACTGGATTTGAACGCCATATGGGTCGGGTACTTGTTGAGGTGGATATTTCTTTGGGCCTTATTGATGTTCTACACATTAACTGGCGTGGCCGTAAGCTCTCACAGATCATTGACCATTGGGGCATCCCCTTTCGTTGTTCAAACTGCAAAGGGGTGGGGCACTTGTGGTGTTAATGTAAGGCAAATGCATCTTCTGGTCGTCTTAAGGAGGCGAGACCTTTCTGGTCATCTGATGATGGTAGCGACATCGATTTGGATGCGTCGGGCTCACTGGACGGCTTCTCCAACAGGGTTCCCACCCATTCTGCTCCTGACTCGGCCTTGCTTCGTAAGTTGGAAACACAGGACCCTATTTTCTTCCATTCTTTAAATGATTTGGATATATCATTTATAAATGCTTTAGATTTAAACAATGGAAATAATGGAAATTATTTGAGTCGTCGTCATCACATTCCTATGGCAACAAAATCCTCCGAGCCTGAGAAGGTTTCTAATGAGTCATCCGAGGACGATGTCCCTGTCTTTGAGAATGAGCCATTTGTGGGAACGACATATATAAGCCCATCCAATTCCTCCCTGGTTTTGTCTGTCTCTCCCGGTCTCCCTACATCTGTTTCCCCGACTATTATTATCTCCACTGATTCTGAGCTACCTAACACTGGACCGGATGTATTTGTGAGTGTGGATAATGAGACAAATCCTGGTGTGATGGCTTTAGACTCTGATGTAAGGGTGCAAGGGACCATTGGCTATAATTCTGTGAATCTGTCGGGAGTAGATTGTCACACTGTGGGACCTGGTGTGGCATCGGATTCAATGGATAAAATTTTACTTATTCCATCATATTCAGATATGGTAAAAAAGACACCCATCCCTACTTTTTACAAAAATCGGATGGTGGCTGTGAATGAGCCGACCTGTGGGGATTTGGGGAGTATTTCGGGTCTGCAGAACAGTGTTCCGGACGGGGATGTTGATAAAAATAACTCTGTGAATCCTCCTGAAACAGTAGGAGACAGTTGTGTACAAAAGGGGGCACACAGGGGTGGACTGGCCCTGGAACTCTCTCCATTGAAAACGAGAAGTGCCAGAAAAAATAAGAAGGTCACTCTGGGGGGGACGGAGGATGACCGATGTAAGGTGGATTCCCCCAACACTTTTGATACCCAGGCTCTTAGAGGATTGAAATCCCTTGCCAGGGTTCGAAAATGATAATTTTCTCTCTAAATATCCGGGGTGTGGGGGGTCTGCCCAAACAATTGGCCCTCAAACATGTACTACATATTAACAATCCTGACTTGGTCCTTCTTCAGGAAACCATGGTTTGTGGGGAGAAGGCTCGCATTGTTTTTAACAAAATTAAGCCGGGTTGGATGGTGTGCTCTGTGGATGTTGTTGGTCTTTCTGGGGGTCTCTTAGCTGCTTGGAATCCATTGGTTTTGAGGCTAAACCCATCTATCATTTCTTTGGGTATTTTATTGTCTGGAAATATCAGGGGATCGAAAAAGAACATAAATATCATCAATTGTTATGGCCCTTATTGTGATAGGGTGGCTTTCTGGGACATGGATGTCTCGAGTCATCTGCTGGAATTGGAGAACTTAATACTTGTTGGGGATTTGAATTTCACATGGGGGGATGAGGAATTCTAGGGCAATTCGGATAGGCGGGATCCCCTGGGTACCTATTTCAGTAATCGTTTCACAAAATTCTCCTTGATTGATGTTGCCCCGTGGCCAATGTCCCCAACTTGGTCAAATGGTAGGAAGGATGAAAATCTGATTCAGAAACGCATTGATCGATTCTTAATCTCGAAATATCTACTTGATTGTTTCCAGAATTACAGGTCCTGGATACAGCAAATTAAAATTAGTGATCATCTTCCTATTATCTTTCAGTTTGATGTGGAGGCCTCTCACCACTATTTCCCATTCAAATTCAATTCCACATGGCTTTCGGATGTTGAATACACTACGAGGGTGAGAAATAAATGGCAACATATAGATGTATCGGGGGAGAGATCTGCGATGGACAAGCTGGCGGTGAAACTCAAGGCCATCAAAGATTATACTATATTGTGGGAAAAAAATAAAAAAGCATTGCTGGGAACAGAACTTGTTGAGATTGAAAGGGAAATGGAAACACTGATGCAACGATCTGTGTGTCCTGGACTTAGCCTAGTGGAAACTACAAAACTCTCTTCAATGGAGATTCGAAAATTGAATATTCTTCTTATTCAGGAGGAAACCTGGATATTGAAGAGCCGTTCCATATGGCTCAAAGCTGGGGATCTAAACACAAAGTTTTTTCACCATTATGCGGATTCTCAGAGGATGCAAAATACTATTTGGGATCTTAATGATCACACTGGTCAGCAGATCAGGGGGGATGAGGAATTGATGAATGAGGCAGCTCGTCACTTTCAGGAATACTGTTGTGACCCCAAAAACACAACATTGGCAGAACAATTTAAGATTATTAAGGAATACCCTCGGATGTTTAATGAATTGGAGGGGGACTGTATTTTTATGGATGTTACTTTGATGGATGTGGAAAACACCTTGCGGGGTTTTGCTAAAGATAAATCTCCTGGCCCGGATGGGTGGACGGTGGAACTATTTATCCATTTCTTTGATATTATGGGGGAGGAACTCCGAAGGGCTGTGGATGAGTCTCGGAAATTGGGCACTGTCTCTGGGGCATTAAACTCAACTTATTTGGCACTCATTCCAAAAACATCCCATCCAGATAATTATAATGAGTTCAGCCTATTGCTCTTTGCAACTTAGTCTATAAGATAATTTCCAAGATTATAGCTGATCGGATCAAACCAATCATTTCAAGACACATATCCATTGAGAAATATGGTTTTTTACAGGTCCGTTAGATCCATGATGCCATGGGAGTGACTCAGGAATTTTTTCACACTATAAAGCAGAAGAGACTTGATGCGCTCATCCTTCGATTGGACTTGGTGAAAGCATATGATCGGGTTGATTGGAATCTTCTGAGATTAATTCTGATCCAGATCGGCCTGCCATGGAAGGTGATGAAATGGATTATGGCCTGTGTAACATCGGTAAATTTTGTTGTATTGATTAATGGTCATCCATCGAAATTCTTTAAAGCATCCCAGGGTCTTCGTCAGGGTTGCCCACTATCGCCGCTTCTTTTCCTGTTGGTCATTGAAGGACTGAGTCTCTTCATTCATAAGGCAAAAAGGGAGGGGCTGATTGTTGGCATTAAAATTACAAGAGATATAACTGTTACACACTCTCTTTTTGTAGATGATGTAATGCTTTTTGGTCTGGGTATCCTTGCTGAGTGGATCCAATATAAGAAGATTCTTGACTTTTTGTGCTTGGTTTTTGGTATGATCATCAGTTATATAAAATCACAATTTTTGAAACATTCCCTGTTGGAGGATGTGGAACTGTCGATTAGGTCTTTTATGCCTTTAAATTCAAGGATATGGATGCTGGAATGAAATATCTGGGATTCTTCATTAAGCCTTCTAATTGCCTGATAAATGACTGGTCATGGCTTGTTAGACGATTTGAAAAGCGTATTGGTCATTGGAGCTTTCGACATTTATCCATGGGCGGCAGACTTACGCTGGAAAAAGCAGTTCTGCAGAATATTGGTGTCTACTGGTTTTCACTGTGTAAAACTCCAAGATCCATCCTCGGTCTTATTTGGAGGAAGTTGTTCAGTTTCTTATGGTCGGGTGGTGGAGCGCAAGAAAAATTTCATCTTATGAAATGGTCTGTATTGGCTCGACCATGGAACTTGGGGGGATGGAATATAAAGGAACTAGATCTATTTGTCACGGCCTTACATGCAAAAAGCCTTTGGCGTGCACTCTTTGATAATTCTATTTGGGGGAGGATTATCAGAGCCAAGTACCTGAAAAATACTTCTATTGCAAATTGGCTTTGTAAGGGTCGTCCTGCTACTATGGGTGTATCAAATTTTTGGAATGGATTGATGGGATCTTTCAATGTTATTGCCCAATGGATTACATGGATTCCTGGTAATGGTCATGATATTAAATTGGGACTTGACCCGATCTTAGGGGGACCATCTGATCATACCTTGTCATTGGAATTAAGAACTCACCTCAGATCAAATGGATATTGCACTCTTGCACATGCGGCTGGTCAGTATAAGGATGGGCGTTCTTTATGGATCTCGGCTCCATAGCTAGGATTGACTGGTGTTTTGGGGAATGAATGGGAAGAATATATCAGGCCTTTTTATCTATCAAATATTCAATTATCTGAGGCATCGGACAGACTAGCTTGGTCGTGGGATGTGTCTTGTGGCAAGGTTTTAGCGAAATTGGCATATGATGCAATGTTTGTTGAGTCTCATACTGAGACTCGTTGGTGGTATAAATCTATCTGGAAGCTATCCCTTCCACTCAAGATAAAATGTTTTATTTGGCTAGCGTTGTGTAATAAGATACTTACTTGGGACAATTTATGTCGTCGTGGTTTCATTGGCCCGGGATGGTGTCCCCTTTGTTGTTCACAGGAGGAATCCATTGCACATCTCTTCTCCTCTTGTCCCCTCATTCGGGATCTTTGGAAGCAAATTGCATCTATCTCTGGTATACAATTCCTCTGGAGGCATCCTTCTCTTTGTGAATGCTTGGATGCCTGGTCCCGTCTTTCCAATGGATGTACTGAACTCCCACACTTTATGATCTGGGAGGTGTGGAAAGCCCACAATTCTCGATTATTTGAGAACTATGTACCTCATCGTGATTGGATCTGCTATAGAACCCTTGCTGCACACAAGGAATATATTTCAATTCATGGAGTTGGTGATGGTAGGAATGCTCTGAGTAAGAGATGCCAGATGGCTCCACCGGTCCTGGTGTACCCATGTGGCTTCTTTGATGGGGCAGCTGTGGGTCGACCTTGGGTGGGAGGGTGTTGGCGGGCAAATCTACCCTATAGCAAGGAAAATAATGCTATCAATTGGAGTGCGGTGACGGGTAAGTGTATTGATGATATTACAAAGATATTTATGAAAAGAAATAAGTTATGGATCTTGAGAACACACCTTTCAATCGAAGTTCGATCCTAGCCTTTACTTGATCTTGTGCTCAACCTTCAAATCCACCTTCCTTTCAGTAAGCCTGCAATAACAATACCTTTCTCAAAGCATCTTGGACAATATATAATGTTTAAAAGAAACAAAAACAATGTTAAGCATTTGATATTGACCAAAACAAATCCAAATTAAGATGTTATTTCAGAAAACATTCAAATTGGAACAAGAAAGACACTTCAACCTTTATTGTCAAAAGTAAATTGATGTAAAAGTATACTTGACTTTGAGGCAGGCTCCTGCAACTTGGTTCTGGGCTCTTGCTCTTCTCTGGCTTGGATATCTTCAGCATCAACTCCTCCAATGCAAGCTTCTTCTTTAGATCTCTATGTTTCTAATTTTCTCCATTAATCCATCTAACCTTTCTCTTTAGTCTTCTCTGTATTTATAGGATTAGAGAAGTAGTTCAGGTCGAGATATGGTTATGGAGGAAGTTGGGGGAGTTGGGAAACTACCAGCAACTAATCCTCCTCGAGAAATTAATTTATTTTTTAATCATCTTTTGAGATGTACACGACTATTATTCAGTGAAGTAGCGTTTAGGGCGCTACTATAGTGCTTGTCAACTAGCGCTCATCGAGTTTTAAATGTTGAGCGCTACTATGATGAGAAGGAGTAGCGTATAGAAGGATATGGGCGCTACTATTATACACTGGAGTAGTGTATGGGCGCTAGTCTCTTTAAGTAGAGTAGCGCTCATATCTCAGAATGATATTTTTGGGGTTTTTCTAGTAATGTCAGGAAATGGAGTGAGTCAAAGTATCATCTAAGGTCAACATGCTCCTCCATCCAAGTTGTCCTTTTGTGTGATCAACAGCTCAAGGTGATCACGGACGGAGAGGTGCAAGTTTGACCTATAACAGATGCCCCCTAATGTGTGAGGTCAGAGGGAAACGATGGTCGAAATACATTATAATCCAAAGCCAGAGGAGGAGCAAAGAACCGCAGAAAACAAGTCACAAGAACACCTGCAACAAAGATCAAAGTCAGCTAGCAATTACATCTTTGACATCATATAGATGTGCAGTGTGGTATAACATGATCTCCGATACATAAAAAGGAGATGTATATAAAGCATGGCCACTTGGAATACAAGCGTGGATCCATGTCAAACTGAGAGATCATAGCCATAACAACAAACTGGATCTATGTCTCATGGAGAGCCGAATATAAGTGAGGCTCAGTCTTGCGCAACTTGGGTGATAACAAAATGAGTTATTGTCATCCAAAATCCCAAGGTCTTCATCCAAAACAACTCTAGGTACAAACCCTAACCATGTGAATAGATGAGTTGACAGTCGAACATGGGGGGTATCGTTTGATTACCGGTCATTGATGTATACCGTTAACAAACGCGAGGACTTCCACCGATAATGATGACGGGGTCCAAGGTACCAAGTACGATCTGCCAAATGTGAATAAATGGACTTGGAGTCAAACACTTGGGGATCCTGTCGAAGAAGAGACATTGATGTATTCTCATCATTCAACAGCAAGGAAAATTGCCACTGGTGACTGCAATCTCCAAGGTACTAACCGAAACTCTAAACTTCATTGCCAGAGTAAAATGAGTTGATGTCGATTGGGAAGAAGTCCGTTGGAAAGGAGGCCTTAAGGCATCCTCCATCATCCAACTCGAGAAACACTCAACTGGTAAGCGTTGATATGAAATAATATGTAACAAGACTGACACTAGGAAGGCCGACACATGAGGTCGAGGTAAACTGCAGAATGGCTGACACATGGTATATCCTTGAACATTGAGCACGACACAAAGTGACTCAGGCAGTTTCTGACATAATGGGGTAAATAATAAGTCTGAAATGTAAGAGACATTATCAGACCCTCCATATGGTTGGAAGAATAACCAACCGGGGGGGTAAACAACTCGGAGGAAAGGTTCACCCTGAGGTCAAAAACTAAACCCAACCGACAAGATAGACTCAAGTAGGTGTTGTGTTCAAGGATAGAACTGACCGAACTGCCTTTGACAATGAAGATATGATACGTCTTTCCCATTCCTTATTCTTTTTAGATAAAAGAATACCATTCTTGTTGTTTTAATGAGTCCAAGAAAGAATGAAAACTCAATAGATCCAACCATGTAAATAGTTTAACGAGCCCATGGGAGGAAGACTCAGGACCTTCTTCATTATTTATAGAGTTCGAAGAAGAGATAGAAGATTACTCTATATTACTGATCTCTGGATTTTAATATCGAGCCGAGATTTGTTCTTGCTCGCCGGTGTTTTCAATTTTAAGGAGTTTGAAAAACTTAAACAATAACTCCATATATCTGCTCGTGGATTTTAGTATCGAGCCCAAGCAGATTAATGCTCGTCGGTGTTTTCCTGTTTGTAGAGTCTGAAAAACTTAAACAATCCTATTTTCACCTATCCGTGGATTTTATATCGAGCCCGGATTGGTCTGTGCTCGACGGTGTTTTCTTGTTTATAGAGTTGAAAAACTTAAACAGTCCTCTACTTACCCTCTCATGGATTTCACATCGAGCCCGAGTAGGTGAATGCTCGCTTGGTATTTTCATGTTTAGAGAGCCTGAAAACCCTAAAGAAAGGATCCAAGAGGTTCTTTTTCGTGCAGTTAGTATCCTCCCCCGAAAAAGTATAAAACAATGGAAGAAGAACTCTTCTAGCACATACAGAAGTATACCTAGAGTATACCTTTTCTGTAGTTAATCCACCTAGACCCGGAAAAGGGGTAATTCTATACCTGAGTGGATGAGCCTTCAATTACTTTAACAAGCTCGAAGAGGACAAGCTTGCTCGGCAATCTTGTTTAGGTTTAAATAGTCCAAACAAGGGCTTAAAATGACTTAAAGGTCAGCTTCTAGGATCATAGCTTCATACTCTGCCAAAACTAGGTCTTCAACAAAATATTAGTCGATGCGGCAAAAATCTCGAATTCTATATGAATTTGAACTATTTAACTAGTTGACAAGGTCTAACATCAAGAGTTTTTGAACTGAGGAGATTGATCCTACAAAAATTAAAGGAAAAAATGAGCTTGGATTAGTAATGCACCATATGTGTGTTCCAATTGATTAATTAGGTCTTTTTGAAAAAATTTGAAACTATAGAAAATTAAACAATGGTGGGTAAAAATCAAACTTCAATTCATATATATAATTTCATTTTAAAAAATCAATTTCCAATTTGTTTTGTAGGGCAAAGATTGGGGCAACCTTTTGCAAATTTCAAATCTCTGTGGCGATCAAACCAAGCATCCAAACGTCGTTTTTCCTCCACCAAGTAAGTTAGAATTCACCTTACTTGCATTTTCATTGTTTAGTTTTCATTTTTTGAGCAAAAAATAGCTTGCAACGTGATGCTCACAAGCGTTGCTGCGCGGGCGCTACTGTGTAACCACAGCAGTAGCGTATAAACGCGATGGGCGCTACTGTGCTCAAGCAGAGTAGCGCCCATACGTGACTGTGTAGTATACACAGTAGCGCTCATACTTGAAAACCTATATACAAGTGCCGAGACTCAAAAAAACTTCATTTTTTATGCAGGATGGTTCTTCAATGGAGGGAGAGGGAACATGACGACATGGATAGGTTGGTTATGCAAGATCCGGCCACCCTCCACGCTCTCCGAAGATGCGGTTTATTGAAGTTTTACCGAACCGTAAACATGAGGGCTTTAAACAAACTGTTTCGAAGACTTATTCAGTACTGGGATGTGGATACCAATACTTTTGTCATCCGTGGGAAAACTTTGGAGCTTACAGTTGATGACATATATTTCATTACTAGTCTCTCACGGAGAGGAGATGTGATTAATCTGAAAGGGTCTTCTCGTGTGGGTGTAAGATCTGTGCAAGAGTATGTAAATACATATTGTGTTGCTGGAGCGGAGAAATCGGGAAGCCAAGTCTTGATTTCAACCATTGACGACCTCCCTTTGAAAGTGATAGTGAGCATGATCAACCGGGTGGCGGGTAGTGCCTCACAACACTTAGCTTCCAGGAACTCTATGCATATTGGTGTACAATGCTTACACGGTCATGTCTATGATTGATGTACTAGTTTACTGGCGAACATGAAATCTCAATTGACAGGTTGCAAATCCGGCTCAATGAAGAATTTTGGGTATGGTAGTATTTTGTTTACTTTCTTCTTTGAGAGGATGCCTGCTATCAGTTTGGGGATGCCTCTAACTCAGGTTAACCCTCGTGAGCCCAGACTAGGCCGTTGGGGTGACATATTCCTCCACCAGGGTGGTGGGGAAAGTCACTATTGTTATCATACTGATGATTTCTGGGGGTGGTGGGAGAGGCAAGTGCCCGCTTTCGAGCAGTTTCCATATGTTGGATTGGATTTCCGTCATGATCCAGAACTGGTGCTTCCTCTAGGTGGAGCCTGGGGAGATATTGGTATGTTTTAAATTTTGACAATTATTTAATTTTTTCAAACTTTTTCAAGTATTTGATTTTTATAAATGAATTTTGAAGTTCTAATCAAGTGTCATATGCAGATCTGGGGCCTGTTCATCATGAGGGACATCCTACCATCTTTGTGAGGCCAGCTGATATTGCTGCAGCAGATGCTATGTTGGGGACCTTAGAGAGAAAAATGAGTCGGTTGACTCATGAAGTTCCTGCATGCCGTATGGATCAAATACCTATTGATATGCAGGAAGATGTTGTTGGGGTGCCCCCGGCATGGCTTTGGGTGCTGCGGAAGATAGCTAGGCTAGTCATATGCTATCGCAATGCAGTAGATGATGATGAGGTCCCTCCTTCTCCATAGGAGAGGAATACATTCTATGTATATATTTTTGAGGCTATTATGCCCAGTTTTTGTACTTTTATGACTTGACTTGATAGACTTGTGACCCAAAACTCATATATTTTTTGATACAGTATCGGCTATATACAGTATCGGTTATTTACATGTGTATGTGTTTTATGTGTGCAATGTTGTTTATGACAATGTATGATGCAAATGACAGTCTAACACATAGTTTGGTAATGAATCAACTAATGTGTTTAAACTTCTTGGAATGTGTTCATATCTAATAGAATCAAATTGTCTTTCCAATAGTCTAACTCGTAGAAACTGACGTAGCAATCCTGGATCTCTAATCTGATAGACACTTGTTAACTGAAATACAATTAATTGTGAGTCAAGCCTTACCTCCAAATGTGAAATGCCATGACTGAGAGCATCTCGGATAAGTTCAATAACTCCACTGTATTCAGCCACATTATTCGTGGTAGGACCCAAACAAACCCCCCGTGAAGAGACAAGTTGGCCAGCGGGTGAATAAATAACCCAAGCTGCTGCAACCAACTGACAGGTGTGGCGACTGGCGCCATCAGCAAATCCTAAGAAATGTTCGTTTGACATCTGGTACACGAAACGAGAACACACATAAGATTAACTAACGAGCATAACAAAACTAGCTTTACAAAAAATATACAGCTATGTTACAAGAAAAAGTACTTCAGCCTAAGCGTAGTACTTCTTCAGGTAGAGCCCATTTCTAGGCTCGACCAACTTATTACCTTCGTAATCAATCAGTTCATAGGCACCTTTCTTCAATACTTTGGAAATAATAAAAGGTCCAAGCCACCTGGATTTGAATTTTCCAGGTCCTAAGGGTTCTTTGTCTTGATCCCAAAGTAGGACCAAGTCTCCTTCAATGAAAACCCTAGGTTTGACGGATTTGTCGTACTGTCCTTTGACTTGTTTTTTGTGGACCTCATTTGTTGTGAGCGCGTCGCAGCGCTGTACATCCAAATGTTCTAAGTGTAACAAACATTCTTCTAGTATTGAAGTATCTGTTAGTAACTGAACTGCTAGTTTTAACGAAGGAATCTCGCATTCAATCGGTACGACTGCTTCTATCCCATGCACAAGTTGGAAGGGAGAGAAACCGGTAGTAGTCTTAACATTGGCTCGGTAGGCCCAAAGAGCCGAGTACAGCATGATGTGCCAGTTGTTTCGACTAGCATTAACAGTTCTCTGCAATATAACTTTTAGAGTTTTGTTCACTGCTTCAACTTGCCCATTCGCCTGTGGATAGTATGAAGACGAATGTTCTTGTCGAAAACCAAGCATTGTATACAACTCAGTCATCATGTGATTTTGGAAATGACTTCCATGATCGATCACTATCTCTTTAGGTATGCCAAACCGTGCAATAATTTGATTAAACACAAAATAAGCGGTAGTTTCTCCATCCGCCTTAATAGTAGGCATTGCCTCTGCCCACTTAGTAAAGTAGTCAATGGCAACAATGATGTAATGATGTCCTCCAGCCGAAGCTGGATTGCATGTCATGTAATCAACCCCCCATTTTGTGAAGGGACCCGCTGTAATTATAGGATGAAGAGGAGCTGGGTGTGCCCTCATTTTCTTAGTGAAAAACTGACACGGTCGACAGCGTTTCACTGCTTCCACACAATCTTTAAAGATTGTGGGCCAAAAATATCCGGCACGCAGTATCTTCTGAGCTGTTGCTAACCCGTAAAGATTCCCCCCACAAGATTCACTGTGGGCATCATTTAATACTGCTTCGGCTTCTTCTCGAGTTAAGCAGCGACGTAAAATGGAATCTACCCCTCGTCGATATAAAGTATCTGAAATGATAAGGTAGTTCTTCGCATGGCTTTTGAGCTTGCATCGCTCTTCTCGAGAAAAAGTGGTAGGACACCTCAGAGTCTGGAGATATACTAAGATATCTCCGTACCATGGGTCAGAGGAACCAATGAGGAAGATATGTTCGTCTGGGAATGATGATTCTTCCTCAATGTATTCTATGTCACTTGGAAATTATGAGATTAGCTCAGCGAACACTAGTGATTTCTTCGACTTGGCTGATTGGAAGACCACATCGAACTCCTGTAGGATTACAATCCATTTATTATATTTCCCACCGATGATTCGTCGGGTGAGAACGTACTGAAAAGGATTGACTTCTGCTATCACAGTAGTAGTTCGTAAAAGTATATAGTGACGAAGCCTCTGTACCGCATAGACCGCGGCAAGTGCTAACTTCTCAACGTGCGAGTATTTAACCTTAGGGGCTATCAATGCGCGAGAAAGATAGTAGACAACATGTTCTTGGAGCATATCGTCTTCCTGAACCAAAACTATACCAATTATATTAAGAGACGCTGCCAGATATAAAAGAAAATCTTTTGAGTAGTCTGGTGGACTCAATAAGGGTGCTGAAAGGAGTGCCTTTTTCAAGGCTTTAAAGGATGCTTGAGCAGCCTCGTCCCACACAAAGTAGGAGTCTTGTTTGAGTAGTCTCATAAAATCTTTAGTGATTTTAGCGTAGTTTATGATGAATCGCCGTAAGAAATTAGACATGCCTTGCAGACTTTGAAGTTGTTGCAACGTGCGAGGAGGAGGCAGATTTACAATCGCCTCTACTTTAAGCGGGTCGACCATTATGCCACGATTGGAGACAATGAAGCCCAGTAAATGTCCTGATTCGACACAGAACACACACTTATTCGGATTCAAACGAATCTTATATTTTCTGCATCTTTCAAACACCTGTCTAAGATGAGCTGGATGATCCTGTCTCTTTCGAGATCGCGCCGGGAGATCATCCAAGTAAGGTTCTACAATGTGTTTGATATCATGAAAAGCAAAATTCATCGCGCGCTGGAAGGTAGCTCCAGCATTCTTCAAGCCAAATGGCATTTTCCGATAAGCGAAGGTCCCCCATGGGCAAATGAAAGTTGTTTTATGCTGGTCTTCGGGTTTGATTTCTATTTGATTGTATCCCGAAAAACCATCCATGAAAGAGAACATCTCATGTCCCGCACAAGCATCTATAATTTGATCGATAAATGGTGTGGGATAGTTTTCTTTCGGACAAGCTTTGTTTAAATCCCGGAAATCAGTACAAACTCTAATGGTACCTTGCTTCTTATCAACCGGAACGGGGTTTGAAACCCATTCTGTCATATCAATCGGATAAATGAAACTGGCTTTGAGCAACTTCTCAACCTCCGCCTTGATGGCAAGCACTTTTCTAGGGTTCACGGGACGGAGCTTTTGTCTCACAGGTTTTGCATTAGGGTATGTCGTAATGACATGTTCCATGATGGCTGGGTCAATACCTGGCATCTCCTCATATGACCAGGCAAAAACATCGCGGAATTCTTTAAAAAGTTTTGTATACAGAGCGATCTCTTCTGGAGAACAGTCTGCACCAATAAAAATGTTTTCCATGACCCCGGGTTTGGTGGAAATGTTGATTGGAATTGTTCTCGATATATTGGCCATATTTCCTTCAGTATAAACAACTCTCGAAGTAGAAGGAAAAGATGACAAATCAACCAATCCACGGGTCTCACAGGGAATTCTCCTCTCTCAATCCTGTCTAGATCTGGAAGCATGTAGGACCTATGATGCATATGTTCCCAAGGTTGGTCCAGGCCCATCATGACTTCTAAGATGGCTTCATCAGATGGAAAAACCGTATCTAAACAATCGAATGAGTGAGTGGAATTCAGTGACCATGCCAGAGCATAGTCCATATCTGACTCAACAGAGACTGGTGGAGTCATGATATGTTCCATTGCAGTGTGTTGAGTTTCCATATAGGCCACTTCTGCAATGGACGGAGGCACAAAAGGTTCTGATGTAGTAGGAAGGATCCAAGGATCAGTTCTTAAACCAACCGTGAATGTTTCGGTAGCAGTACCCACATCAGAACGCATAAAAAGAACAGGGGAGGGGAGGTCGAAAGTGCCTATTAACGACCCATACAGCCCTGCTCCTAAACTCTCATTAACCGGGGCGGTTTGATCAACCAATGGAACTGTGGTCTCTGAAGAAGTCTAGTTGTTTCTCTGAGTGAAAGAAAGTTGATCGACTGTAACGATCTTACCTTCAAATGGGAACATAACCACTCGAAAAACTGCCGATGCAATAGCTCGCATGGCATATGTCCAACTCCTACCCAATAACATATTGTAATCAAGCAGAGCGTCCAGAACTTCTACTTCTACAGCAACTGTCTTACCAGCCAAAGTGACATCAAATCATGGCAAAACTCCATGTGGACGGAAAGTTCTGCCATCAAATGCAGTAAGCAGTGTGTTAGAAGGGGCTAACTCGGGAGAACCTAAAGCTTTCCAACAGGAAATTGACATTACGCAAGTCGACGCACCCTCATCAACTACAGCTCGTTTAATGGTCATTGGACCATGAACGACTTCAATCTGAAGGGCAACGTGATAGGGAAACCAATATTTGACATCAGTCATATCAAATCGCGCAGACATGTTAGAGGATTCCATACTTCCAATATCTGCCAGAAGTGCATTCCGTTGCAGAGGACAACTTTGCAAGACTTCTAAAGTAGACATGGCACAAGGGGTCTGGGCTAAATCTTCAACCATGTTGTAGTTGGAAGCAGCCCGAGTGTTGGGATTGTGCGATGTCCATTTCAAGACACCTTTCGGAATCTTGGGCATTGGGTCCACAGGTATGTGAAGTGGAGTGGAGGATTCTGGAATCTCCTTATCCTTTTTCTGTGCGTCCGGGGTATAGTTCCTGGCTCTAGTTTGTAAGAGTGCATCCGAATTAACCATGTTAATAAAAGTTTGATCAACCGTAGCATGTGTAGTGCCCCCAGTGTTGGAGGTGCCAGAAGTTGAGCTCTGCCCTTTAGGGAATGGATCTTTCATGACGGCAGACTTCTTTTCTCTTAAGAGCTTCTGGGCTTCTTCAAGCAGAGGGCATTGGTGAGTAAGGTGGTTCTGCTTGCAAAGTTTACAAGGGAACTTAACCTTCTTTTCCTCTTTGTTACCCTCTTCGGCATTCTATTTTTTGGGCTTTTGTTGGTTCCCCTCTCCTTTCTTGCCCTTCTTTTTGTTATTGGGCTGCCGAGGGCCCTTTTGATTGTTCTGAAACTGGTTGACAGGCTAAGAAATAGAAGGAGAGGTTGTGACGGATGAAACATCTGCAGTCGATTGTTTGACAGATAAGGCGTGAACCTGTTTGGTCAATGCTTCTAAAGCTACAGAGTCAACTGAACCCACTATGTCGTCAGCATGTGGTCCAGGCTTGGGTCTACTTAGATTGGTATTCGATTGCGGTGCATCAGGTATAATCTCATACAATAACCCAGATTGTGCATAAACGAGATCTAACTGCTGGGTTCGTAGGATGGCTTCTTCCTCGTTAGATACTCTAGATGTTGCTACTTCCTTAGAAATATAAGAAAGGAGTGATTTCAAATACCACTCAAGAAGGAATTATGGAGTTATGTTGGCCTTAATGAGCCTCTTCCGTCTTCGCCACTCCTGAATGTGGTCAGATAAATGAGTGGCTTTATTTTGCCTAAATGTAGACAAAAGGTCTGTTCCGGCATCATACCGAACAGGAAGCTGGAAGTGATTCAAAAAGACAGTCGCGAGATCCCCAAAATTAGAGAATGTAGCTGCAGGTAACTCAATGTACCATTTGGCTGCAACACTGGTTAAGGTCCTTTGGAACAGTCTCAATCTAATGGAGTCTTCATTTAATGAATTCGAGGAACACCATAAGTGGAAAGTAGTGACATGGTCACGAGGGTCTTCACCTGCTTTTCCTTCGAACTTTGAAATGTCCAAGGGTAACTTGGTGGGAACTGATGGCCATGTAGCATTATGACACACTGGATCGTTGGTCAATTTGGAAAGATCTGGCAAGTTTAAAGTTGCCAGAAATGGTAAACGAGGTCGGTAAGACGGTACTTGATAAGCTGGGGTCGAAAAAGGGGAACCACCCATAGTTTGACCCATGAACTGCTGGTAGGGATTTCCCCCAGCCGTCTGCTGGTAGGGGTTTCTCCCAACCATCTGTTGATAAGGGTTGCCCCCGGCCATATGCTGATAGGGGTTTCCACCTACCATCTGTTGATAGGGGTTGCCCCCAGCTACTTGTTGGTAGGGGTTGCCCCCTGCCATCTGTTGTTGTACGAAAGAATTATTGAAATTTCCCCACCCATAAGAAAGTGGATTAGTGCTCTGTGGGTTCGTCCACTGTGGCTGGGTATTAGCCCCGCCATATTGCTGGTTAAAAATATTACCCCCTCCCCCCGAGAATAAGGAAAAAGGGACATTACCTGCAGGCATATTACCTTGATTCATGTTAGGGCCTGCAAAGGTATTGAAACCAGTGGTAGCTAATGTAGACAGTGCAGTCATGGTACTCATGACCGGCACGGTTGCAGAAGCACTTGGTCCTACAGCAGGTGTGGAAATCCAAGTACTAGGTATCTGATATAGCGGTTGAAAAGCAGGAGGTGGTGCAAAGTTGGCTGTACTGCTAGGTCCAACCGTAGGTGTAGGGATAGATGCCATCGTTGTTGAACTTGGCATACCTAATGTACCAGTATTAAAACTGAAGGACGGAGTAGGCACAAGGGTTGTCTGTGCCTGACTCGGTGTAGCAGTAAAAGAAGGATTTACCATGTTAGTGTTCATACCTAAGCTGGGAGTTTGGGGAACTCCCTGTTCACCTCCTAGAGTAGACATCAGATGTCTGGGAAAAGAATTGTGTGCACTGTAATGAGGCTGCTGGAAACCAACAGGTGACAGAAGCGGAATTCTAGTATTGGTCAGGGGAGGATTGAAAGGAGTGCCATACTCCGCAAAAGTAAGATCTTCAACCTCAACTAAACTAAAGTGTCGTTGATCTGGGGTACTTGGTAGTGGTTCCTCAGGAACCTCTATTTCAAGGTTTTCTATTGTTGTTTGTTGTTCTTCAGGAAATTCAACTTCAGGTGGTAATTCCTCAGGAATTCCTATTTCAGGATTTTCTATTGTAAGAATTTCCTCAGGAAATTATGTTTTAGGAGTAGTTTCTGAAGAAATACCGGGGTTTACCCGCTGTCGTCTAGCTAGCTGTAAAGGTTCTGTTCTAAGTGGTGGAAGGTTGTGAAACCTTCTCGATCTACGAAGCTCTTGATTCTCCATGATTATATATATAAAATAACAGACTAGAACCTAGTGGCCACTACAACTAGGGGGCAAACAACACGCCAACTAAAAAAATCCTAAGTATGCAAACCAGGCAAACAAGGTGCCTTCTGGAGAAGAGTTTGGGATGATGAGGGCCCATAACAGATCAACGAAGGAAGAAAGACAGTTACCCGGGGTCCACAATACAATGACTAAGGGTGCAAGCGTTAGAATCACCCAACCTCCCTCCCAAAGACCTGCAAGGGATTTCCTCCCACGTCTGTCTTAGGTACAACAGATATACCCTCTGCTGTCACCTGTGTATGAAACTAAAGTTAGATACTAAGGATACCACAACACCGAAAACTCCTGGGGGAACAGTCACCGGTCGAATCAGAAAGCGTGGACAGGGTAACTAAGCCCGAAACTCGAAAGAGTCCCCAAACGCGATCCAATCCTGGCGTATGCTCGAAACAGAAAGTAGGAGTATTCCCAACAATATGATCTCGCAATGACCTACTTCATAGATCCCAGACAAGTTTTGAGTGAAATGGATTTACCTATGATAGTCGAACTACGATTTTTGCGTAATGTGTGATCTTGAGTAGTTTAAGGTGATTTAAACTCAAGATCCTAACCAAAACTAGTTGGTGTAGTGTATCCCTAAAAAGAAAAATTGTTTCTATTTCATTTTATTAAAAAAATTTAGGGTTGTTATTACTCAAAAGGTAGTGCTTTTGTGTGGCGTGGTTGCAACAAGAAAACAAAAGTGCATAAAATCAAAACTTTCTACAACAAAGCTCTGTTCATTTTTTCATTTACTTCTTTTCAAAACTGAAAATATGAGCAAAACTACTAAAAATTTTTTTTGTTTTCTTTTTGGAATTGTACAAAATATCCTATGCTATCTTGTAACAAAAAAAAAATTAAGTCTTATTAAACTTAAACTACCAATTTTTTTTTGCTTTTTCTATAAACAAAAAACAACTATAAAGATGGAAAGCAAAATAAAACTTATGTGCAATGTGTAAGTATGGCTAAGAATGGTTCCTAAGCTTATAACTGTCAAGGCACTAGCTCAAAAAAGACTTGATCTACAGGTTTTTTGCAAAGAAAAAGCCTCTAAACTCGGAAACAAAGTGGGAGAAAACAAAGGAGATAGATACAAAAGGACTAACCTAAAGCATCTAGCCCTAGCAAGACCACTATGCCAAGCAAAAAGAAGACAAGCAAGCTGCCAACTACTGTACTAACACAAAGAACTAAGAAATGAATCAGTCTAAAGCCCTTTAAATGCACTTGAAACCATAAAAAGACAATAAGTCCAAGAAGATTGGAAATCAACAAAATCGGAAGACACCCTAGAGGCTCTAAAATGGACCAAACCCTAAAACAAAGGATAGGATGAGTAAAGAGCAGACAAACGTTGCCACAAACAACAGATACAAAAGTACGCAGGTTTGCAAACCAGCAACATACAGTCAGGGCCTAAAAAAGTGGAAGTGCTCACCACAAAACACAACCTAGTCTTCCAAAAAAGTCATAAACAGTCCAAACGTTCCAAAGGTAAACAAGCGATTCAAAAGATGGAAAAAAGACTCAAAGAAAGGTTCTATGACTTAAATAAAAGTTAAAAACCTCATACACCAGTCAAGGAGACCTAAAAGCAAAGTTAGCAAACCACCAAAAGGCTAAAAACTCAAGCAGACCATTAACAGAAAGCTTCAGGAAATGTACCCTACTGTGCAGTAGGGAAACTCGCGCCCCTGCAGAGATGGGCGCTACTGTATGTATAGCACAGTAGCGTATGGGCGCTACTGTATGTACAACAAAGTAGCGCTCATATCTCAAAAGTTTAAAAACTGACTTTGAAAGATACACAAAGACTGATGGAAGCAGAGAAAAACAGGCAATGGATACCTACAGGGTTTCTCAACACATCAAAGAAGTCAAAACAATTCTGGGAAGACAAACAAGAACAAGTTTCCTAGAGCAAAAACTCAACTATCCCTAGCGGAGTCGCCAGTCTGTTGGCGGGAAAATCTACCCTATAGCAAGGAAACTAATGCTATCAACTGGAGTGGGGTGACGGGTAAGTGTATTGATGATATTACAGAGATATTTATGAAAAGAAATAAGTTATGGATCTTGAGAACACACCTTTCAATCGAAGTTCGATCCTAGCCTTTACTTGATCTTGTGCTCAACCTTCAAATCCACCTTCCTTTCAGTCAGCCTGCTATAACAATACCTTTCTCAAAGCATCTTGGACAATATATAATGTTTAAAAGAAACAAAAACAATGTTAAGCATTTGATATTGACCAAAACAAATCCAAATTAAGATGTTATTTCAGAAAACATTTAAATTGGAACAAGAAAGACACTTCAACCTTTATTGTCAAAAGTAAATTGATGTACAAGTATACCTGACTTTGAGGCAGGCTCCTGCAACTTGGTTCTGGGCTCTTGCTCTTCTCTGGCTTGGATATCTTCAGCATCAACTCCTCCAATGCAAGCTTCTTCTTTAGATCTCTATGTTTCTAAGTTTCTCCATTAATCCATCTAACCTTTCTCTTTAGTCTTCTCTATATTTATAGGATCAGAGAAGTAGTTCAGGTCGATATATGGTTATAGAGGAAGTTGGGGGAGTTGGGAATCTACCAACAACTAATCCTCCTCGAGAAATTAATTTATTTTTTAATCATCTTTTGAGATGTACACGACTATTATTCAGTGAAGTAGCGTTTAGGGCGCTACTATAGTGCTTGTCAACTAGCGATCATCGAGTTTTAAATGTTGAGCGCTACTATGATGAGAAGGAGTAGCATATAGAAGGATATGGGCGCTACTATTATACACTGGAGTAGCGTATGGGCGGTAGTCTCTTTAAGTAGAGTAGCGCTCATATCTCAGAATGATATTTTTGGGGTTTTTCCAGTAATGTCAGGAAATGGAATGAGTCAAAGTATCATCTAAGGTCAACATGCTCCTCCATCCAAGTTGTCCTTTCGTGTGATCAATAGCTCAAGGTGATCACGGACGGAGAGGTGCAAGTTTGACCTATAACAGAGGGGTGGGTGCAATCATTCACATTTCCAATACTGTTTCTTTACATATCTGGCTTAATCTGGGTATTGGATCCAATACACGCAGTGAATTATGCGCTCTATGGCTCTTGATATTTATTGTTCGCTCTCGACAGATTTCCTCACTTGTGATCATGGGTGACTCGTTATCTATTATCCCTTGGGCTAGAGGCATTTCACCTCTCAATGTACTACTACTCACTCACTCACTGGTTGGAAGCGGCTCGAAAGCTAATACTTGAATTTGAGCATACTCATTTCGCTCATATCTTCAAAGAGGTAAATACGGAGGCTGATATGCTCTCCAAGCGAGCTCTTTACTCTCAGGCGGGGGTCATCATGTGGCAGGAATGGCGGGAGGATATTCTCTTTACCCATGGTTCTTATCATTTGCATTGGACATGATACTTATAGTTTACTATTTACATTCTCATTTTGATTACATTTCAGTTTTATGCGGCATTGACATTTTTATATGACTAATATTACTATGTGCAGATCCTTAATTTGCACAGGTTCCAATTCCTTGTTGGGTGTTCCATCTTCAAAAACATTTTGCGGCTTATATATTACAGCCTCTTTCAGTAGCTGTTTGTATATTTTGAAATCGGATGTATTAACGTTTTTAAAAAACTTAGCTATATGCTGTTGTGTATTGATTAGAACGACAGATACTCTTCAGTCGTCAATGGCATTGGATGGGCTATGGTAATTTTGGCCTGCTGATCATGGGACTTATTTATATTATGTTTTTTACATATTAGCTTGCTGAGGCATATTTTGCTGGTCATCTACAGGATGTTTTCCTATTTTGCATATTGGATACTTTAGTGACTTGTGGCACTATGTGTATGGGACTCTTCTGAACTAGTTGTTGACACTTTGCTGTCTATACGACAGATTTTTCCCTGGTCTTACTATTGACAGGAATTGTTTGCCTATGTACGGAATGACAGCTGGATATATTTACTATTCCGCATATTAATAGTAAGTTGAATTTTTCTATGGAAAAAAAATGCTGCTTTTGCTGTAAGTGGCCTCTATGCAAGGTTGACGAATGTTCATGCTGCTTTTGTTGTAAGTGGCTTCTGATGCAAGGTTGCCATCAATTTTGTTGCCTTAGTGGATACAAAAGCAATGCAAATAGTTTTCGAACCGCAATAATTCAACCCCACGGTGATTAGAAAGTGCTGCTTCTAGAAGACTGGTGAGCTATTGTTGCTCACCTTTGAATCTACCTCACACTCTTGTTCACATAACTGCTCAACCAACCCCGCTACCGTATTGAACCCTAACCCCAAAATTGTGAGCTAAATAGTAAATAGATAGCCTTAGTAAAGAGTTAAGAGCTACGATGATTGCTACAGCGTCTTAGTTTGTCTAAGAGTTAGTCCGTGTCAAATAGAAAACGATAGCCAATGTATGAAACGTTTTCCAGGAAGTTGCCTGAAGTTACTCAGTAATGTTACCATTGGCAACAGGAAAACCATAAATATTCAATCGCACCGTATTAATGGCAAAAGTTGTTGGATGGATACGTATTTGAACTTGCCTCAAAGGACTAATTAGTTGTCCTTTTCAAACACTAAATATTCAAATCATGCATAAACTTTTTAATGTGATGTGTCGATTTGGTGGAGTTGGGCGTGGTGAATTCTATGTGAAATTTAAGTTTCTTTCATCTACGCAAATAAATTCTATGCATTAAGAATTCTAAAGTTTAGTCATGGCATTAAGTGTAGGCACTTTAGGTTAATTTTGGCACCATAGATTTTTTTTCACAGAAAAATATAACTTACTATTAATATACGAAATAGTAAATGTTGCCAACTGTCAGAAAGAACCATACATCTCATCACTGCCGAGCAGTACATGTGTCTAAATAAATCAACCGGCCACAGTGCCAAACTGCCACATAGAAGAGACCATAAAAAGTACCCAATGTTCATACATAAAAACGTGAACCCCTCCCGTAGGAGAAACAGGTTCAACGGCCCCCAAGTGCCAGCCAAGAGTCCCAGCAAAAAACCAAGTTCTCAAAAGTAACCAACAGCCAAAGCTGTCATCAAAAAGAAAAAAGTCCAGTATGCTAAGGAACTAAATATGAACATAAAACCAAACTATATAGCCGCACATAGGAGTATACAAAAGGTCCAACAAGGAGTTGGAGGCAGCCCCTATGTGATATCTGCACATAGAAACTAACAAGGAACATAAGTATAACATCTCAAAAAGGAAAACAAAGCAGCAGCATCAAATAACAACATAAAGTAAAGAGCTAAGAAAATCAAGACCAAAGAAGGTGATGAGAGCCCTGAGCAAATAAAGAGTCATCCCGCCAATCCTGCCACATAATGACCCCAGGGGCCGAGGAAAGTGCCTTTTTAGAGAGCATGTCTGCCACCTCGTTAGCCTCCCGGAACACATGGTCGAGGTGAAAGTGAAGGAAATCCTTCAATAATAACTGAACCGCATCCATCCAGTGTTTGAGAAGCAAAATATTTAAGGAGGATTTGCCATTCACCCAGGAGATGATGGAGAGGGAGTCGCCAAAAACCATAAGTTGAGAAATATTCCGCCGACGGGCCCAGAAGAGTAGTAACCAAAGAGCACATAGTTCGCTTCTGGTGTTGGATCCACAGCCCAGATTAAGCCAAAGATGAATGGAGATAGAATTAGTAAGGTGTATAACAGCCCCAGCACCTCCCCTTCCACCACCACTTACAGCAGCACCATCAAAGAAACCACACGGGTATGTCAGAACTGGAGGGGCAGAACGACGATGTCTGTCCAGATTATCGCAAACCCGGGCCCGGCCATTGATTGAGAGAAATTCTTGATGTGCAACAATAGTTTTAAAGCCAATCCCTGCTAAGAATGGGGCATGATCCTCAAAAATATATATGTTCCGAGCCTTCCATACCTCCCATATCATAAAATAAGGAAGCTCCCTAAAACCGCAAACATGCTGGGCCCAAACGGCAAGACAGTCGCTGAGGGAGCAAAAGTTCCAAAGAAATGAAATGCCAGACAAGTTCGCAATAAAAGACCAGAGCTCTTTTATAAAAGGACAAGAGGAGAAAAGATGATCAACCGTCTCCCCCTCAGAGCAGCATAAGATACACCAACCCGGGCCACAAAAACCTCGCCGGCAAAGGTTATCCCAAGTAAGTATCCGGTTATGGAGCGCAAGCCAAATGAAGCATTTAATCTTGAGAGGCAATACCAATTTCCAAATAGATTTATCCCACCAGCTTACCTGGATCTGTGATTCAGCAAATAAAGCATCATAAGCCATTGCCGCAGAGACCCTGCCCTCAGCCACATCCCATGACCAAACAAGCCTGTCTGCGCCATCAGAGAGCCGCAGATTAGATTGATACATAGACTTAATATAATCCTCCCATTCGAGCCTCAAAGAACCCACAAGCCCCAGCTGGGTAGCCGATATCCAACGAGGGCGACCGTCAGCACTCCAACCAGCAGCATGATCTAAGGAGTGATAACCATTAGTGAAAAGGAAGGTTCGCAATTCCGTCGAGAGAGAGTGCCTCAATGGCCCCCCTATGAAAGGGTCAAGACCCAGTTTTATATCACGCCCATTTCCAGGCAACCACGCAATCTAGTGCATAATCACACTGTAAGCACCCAGCAACCCGTTCCAAATGTTTGAGACGCCCACTGTTGCAGGGCGATTACATCGAAACCATCTTGAGACCGGAACATTACGCAGATACTTAGCACGAATAACCCTTCCCCAGGTCGATTGATCGAAGAGAACACGCCAGAGGCTTTTGGCATGGAGGGCCATAACAAACATTTCAATATCCTTTATATTCCAGCCACCCAGATGCCAGGGACGTGCCAATGCCTTCCATTTTATAAGATGCAATTTTTCCAGGTTTCCTCCACCCGACCAAAGGAAACTAAAAATCTTTCTTCTTATCAGATTCAGAATGGTTCGAGGTATTTTGCATAGGGAGAACCAATAAACGCCTAAATTCTGCAGAACAGCTTTAACCAGGGTAAGCCTGCCACCCAAAGAAAGATGCCGATAGCTCCAGTGTCCAAGCCTCAATTCAAATCTTTTAATGAGCCAGGACCAATCATTGATCAAATAATTTGTAGGTTTGATGAAAAAACCCAAATATTTAGTACCAGCCTCGATATCTTTGAAGTTAAGTGGCAGGAAATTGCCAATCGCCCGCTGAACGTCCTCAGTCAGGGAGTGTTTCAGGAAGAAAGATTTTATATAGCTGATGACCATGCCTGTTACCCTGCAGAACAAATCAAGAATCTGTTTGTATGTCACCCATTCGGCCAGAATTCCCAATCCAAATAGCAAGACGTCGTCCACAAATAAGGAGTGTGTAACAGATATATCCCTGGTTACTTTAATGCCAACAATCCTATCTTCCATGCGAGCTTTAATGATGGACAGACTTAGCCCCTCAATGACCAGGAGGAACAGTAGAGGAGAAAGTGGACATCCTTGTCGGAGTCCCCGAGATGCCTTGAAATATTCAGTGGGAATGCCATTGATAAGGATTGCATAGTTGACAGAGTTAATACATGCCATAATCCATTTCATAACTTGCCATGGAAGGCCAATCTGGATAAGGATAAGTCTCAGGAAATTCCAGTCCACCTTATCATAAGCTTTCACCAGGTCCAGTTGTAAAACAAGAGCCTCCCTCCGTCTCTGTTTGATAGTGTGGAAAATTTCCTGTGTCACCCCCACGGCGTCATGGATCTGTCTCCCGGTGAGGAAGCCATACTGTTCCTTAGATATGTGCCGAGATAACATCGGTTTTATTCTTTCAGCAATAATTTTAGCAATAATCTTATATACCAGATTGCATAGCGCAATTGGTCTGAAGTCATCATAACTGTTCGGATGGGAAGTCTTAGGAATGAGAGCCAAATAAGTAGAGTTTATAGCACCCGAGACCATGCCTAGCTTCCTGGATTCTTCCACTACCATTCGAAGATCCTCGCCCATGATATCAAAATTGTGAATGAAAATCTCCACCATCCATCCATCCGAACCCGGAGATTTGTCTTTTGCAATCCTCCTCAAAGTTTTCTCCACTTCTTCCAGGGTGACCTCCAGGTACATATTATCACCCTCTTCCTCATTGAACATACCGGGGTATTCCTTGATAAGTTTGAATTGTTCAGCCAGATTAGTAGTTTTTGGATCTCGGTAATACTCCTGGAAATGAAAAGTAGCTTCATTCATCAGGTTCTCCTCCCCCCAGATCCTCCGCCCCATATGGTCATTCAAATCCCAGATTGAGTTTTGCATTCGACGGGAGTCGGCGAACTGATGAAAAATTTTTGTATTCAGGTCCCCCGCCTTGAGCCAGGTTGCTCTGCTTTTTAATCGCCAAGCTTCTTCTTGCATCAAAAGAATTTTCATTTTCTGATTTTCCAAAGTAGAGAGTTTGGTGAGCTCACTTTTATTTAGTTCAAAATCAACTCCACGGTTCATCAGGTATTCCACTTCTTGTTCAATCTGTGATAGTTCCTTTCCCATCATAGCTTTTTTGTTCTTTTCCCACTTTATTGTGAAATCTTTTAAAACCTTGAGTTTCACCGCCATCTTATCCATGGCCGATCTTTCCCCTGATACATCTGTTTTCATCCACATATTTCTCACACCCGAACAGTACTCTTCCTCAGAAAGCCATGTAGAATTAAATTTGAAAGGGAAGTCTTTGTGCCAGGGGTCATCATCAATTTGTAGAACAATAGGGAGATGATCACTGATTTTTATTTGATGCATCCAAGATCTATAATTTTGAAGGCTTGATAGTAACGAATCCGATATTAGAAATCGGTCTATACGCTTCTGGATCAGCTGGTCCCCTGTTCTACCATTAGTCCATGTTGGTGCCAGCGGCCTAGGAGCCACATCAACCAAAGAGAAGTCCTTGAAAAGGTTTGTGAAAAAAGGTCCCAGAGGGTCCCTCCTTGCCAAACCCCCCCATATCTCCCCGTCGGCCCAGGTAAAATTTAAATCACCAGCAATTATCAAAATTTCAAGGTTTAATAAGTTTTCCGTTCTAGCCAGGTTCCAGAAGGTCTCCCTGTCACAATACGGGCCATAACAGTTAATAATGTTTATGTTTTTCTCGAACTCCCTTATGTTCCCAGATAGCAGAATGCCTAGAGAGACTTGTGAAGGAATTAGCTTCAAAACAAGTGGATTCCAAGCCGCTAAAAGACCACCAGAGAGTCCTGCTGCGTCCACTGAGCAACACATCCATCCCGGCTTTACTTTGTTCAAGAAAATACGGGCTTTTTCACCACTAACCATCGTTTCCTGTAGCAGAATCACATCGGGTTTGACAATTTCAAGCACACGTTTGAGGGCCAATTGTTTGGGTAGGCCCCCCACCCCTTTAATATTTAAAGAGAGGAAGATCATTTTCTAACCCTCGCAAGGGCTTTCATTCCTCTAAGAGCCCGGGAGTCAGAAGTTTTGGGGGTGTGCAACGTGTTCAGGTCATTCTCCATCCCCTCCAGCATGACCTTTTTGTTTTTTCTGGCACTTCTTGTTTTCAAAGGTGAGAATTCCTGGGCAAGTCCACCCCTATGTGCCCCTTTAAGTGTGATTGCGTCTCCAGAAGTTTCGGGCAGGGTTGTGGATTCCAATTTTGATACCCCCCCCTCAGCAACAGGAGGCTCCAAATCTATGGATTCCAGCATATCAATTGCCGATGTTTCATTATTTGCCTCTACCCCATCTGGAACTGGGGTCTCCAAGGCAAAAGTTTCTCCCACCGCACCAACAGAAAGCTCGTTGTTGTCCACCACACGATTCTTGAAATATGTAGGTATGGCCGTTTTTTTAACCATGTCTGAGTATGATGGTATGAGTGGTTGTTTTCCCCCCATCCCGACAGGCATATTGTTATCCTCATTGTCACGTTTCGTTACCGGTAACGACTCCGACAACATACCACCGGGCGCCGAAAACCCCAATACTAAGGTATCAGGGATTATTGCAGCACAGTTGCCCGAATCTTCACAGGGTTTCACCTCATTCTCTCCCATCCCGACAGGCAAATTGGTATCCTCATTGTCACATTTCGTTACCGGTAACGTCTCCGACAACATACCACCGGACGCCGAAAACCCCAATACTATGGCATCGGGGGTTATTGCAGCACAGTTGCCCGAATCTACACACGGTTTCACCATATCCCGTGTAGGGACTATAAGGGCATTATTGCCGAGGGAGGCCGAAGAGTTGGTGCGAACGGGAGTCATAGTGTTTGGTAAGTTGTTCTCCGGGATCTGGTTGTTTAACTTGATCAAAAGCTCGGTCTCTGATTCCGGGTTGTCATTTTCAGAAGTCTCATATGATGTCTGACCCGACCCAGATGATTTGGATTCTATGTAATGGATACGACTCAGATAATTGCCATTGTTCCCATTGCTCAAATCTAAGGAATTTATAAAAGATATATCTAAATCATTTAATGACTGATAAAACAAAGGGTCCTGTAATTCCAACTTACGGATGACTGACGAGTCTGGAGCAATCGGGTTGAGCACCCTGTTGGAGAAGCCGTCGAGGGCACCCATACCATCTAATTCGATGTCGCTGCTATCGTCAGATGACCACATTGGCCCCCCATCCATGTTACGGCCAGAGGATGCCGGAGCCGTGCATTGGCGCCAAAGGTGTCCCACGGCTTTACAATTTGAGCAGCGGAATGGTATACCCCAGTAGTCAACAATCTGTGTCAGCTGGCGCCCTCTCCAATTTATATGTAGAACATCAATAAGCCCAATGGAAATATCAACTTCCACCAACAGTCGCCCCATCCTTCTGTCAAAGCCATTGAGGTGTGCCTCCTCCACATGCAAGAATCTCCCAAGCCGGTTGCCAATGGCCTCGAAGGCCCCACGGTTCCAAAAGACAAGAGGGCAAGAGGACCCAAAGATGTCGCAGCCGCACAGTGTCCGTTTCCGGGCAAAAATCCGTCTGCCATTTTTGAAGCATCAAGCTTCCCGAGCCATAGAGCCATAAGCCCTCCAAGATGCGTGTACAGTGAGCCTCCTCACGAAATTTAAAACCATACCACCCACATGGCATTGCAAAAACCTGTGGTGTGTAGTTTAGAATGGGTCTCCATAGCCCCTCTATCCATTTTACGACATTCCGCCGATTCATGGCGTGGTAGGAAAATTTACCAACAAGCACTGTCATGTTGAACTCAACTATCTCCTCGATGGCAATGTCACGGCCGACCGTCATCCATGCTTCCCCAGGCCTGCAAAAATATTTGCCCATGCGCCTTCCATTTGCGCGCGAAGACGACCCAAACTTTCCACCACCTCCCCGACCCGGACGAGCTCTAGTGTTGCCAACAGATGGGTCTGACACCGAGGCATCCCCAAGTGTCGTTCCAGCGTCCAGGTGTCTTTTATTTGCCATCCCATGAGACGCCACCTGTCGGCCGGTGGGCTTAGACGACCGCAGCTCCTGTAGTTGATTTTTGAAATAAGCATCCGGCTACAACAGCCCTGCTTCCTCAAGCTGGGATTCCGTTATCAGCATATCGTTTTCCGGAACAGGAAAGGTTGCCATCCGGGAGTTTCCCAAAAGGGTAGCAATACGGTTCGAAACCCCTAGTATCCCGGGCCAAGAAACGATTCTTTACCGGTGAGAATCCCCGAAAACGACTGACAATGGGTTGCAATGATAAAAACAGGACCACAGAAAGGCCTATCGCATGCCGGACCGGAAAAGCCCCACCGGCTCCACCCCACCGTGTCTATAAAGCCCCACAGATATTCAGCCGGAGTGTGACCACGCGGCTTCCAACAGGTTCTAAAACAGAGAAACCTTAATCAACGGCCCTGTATGTATCATACCCGTCAGAGATGGTCGACGATAAACCCCAGCCCTTGAAAGCGTTGCGTGGTTTAACACGCGGTCTGTTTGAACCTCGAGCCTCTCAGGTATCCCGTGACGTTGTGGGCTTAACCGCGCAGTTTCTTGTAACCCAGGTCAGTGGTTTTTACCAGCATCGTCGCCGTGTAACTCTCCGCCATCACCGTGAAACCTGCCGCCATCGTCGTGAAACCCTAAACCAGTGCTCTCAAACCCTAGGTCCGCTCCGCTGCTCCATTATAAGTTGATTTATCGATTATGGTGCATAAACTACGCCTTTAATAGTGCTGCACACAAAGGAGCAGACTTTGTCAGGGTATCTTTAATATGATCGACACCTGGCTCGGTAGGTAGCCAGCATAATTCGTAGTACAGAGAGCATTAACTAAGCCTCTACATTTGGGAGACCACCGAAAATAGTCTTCTTTGATCATTCCATTCGGCACTTTGATTGTTTGGTGTGTGCTCCTCTGCGAGGGTTTTAAACTATGGTCCAGGGCAATGACGATTTTCAATCTCTATGAGGAATGAACAGTGTGATCCCCTTTGCACTGGGAGAAATACCTGGACAACCTGGACAAAGTCATCTTATGGCTTGGGTTTTGGGTTAACTCTTCAGCCATTGCCCATAATTTTGTTGCACTAAAGGTAATGTGGAAAAAAACTTGTACATTTTTAGGATTATGGTCTAAAGTTGGTCTTTTATGAATACAAGCTGAACCATCACTTCTTTCACCGACATCCATACTAGCTTTGATACTTTCAATTCTTTCTATGAAGTCTATATCACAAAGCCTGATTTTGTGATGTTTCTCAGAACAAGTCCATTAGTTATAGGTTGGCGTTGTCATATGCATTTGCCAGCAAATATTCTTTTGTATTCCTGGTTTGTTATCATGATCTTTTGTATTTGGAATACTGGCCATTTTTTAGGGTTGTAGAGGAAAATAGGTTTTCGATTTGTGTGGTTAGTTGGTTCAATTTGTTGCACGATTTTCCTTCAGACATTATAAAATTTGGTAGCTATGCAAGCTTTTGATAATTTATGCGTGACAAAAGTACATTCCCTCGTGGGTTGTTGCTACTAAATTTTCAGGCTTTTACAAATCATATATTAGGTGTCACTCGTTATTGTTCTGTCTCTTTTATTTTATTCTTGCATCTTTGTTAAATTGCCCGTGAATACAATGGCATAGGACTAGTGCCTAATGCTTCCATCGTTGTATTCACATTGGGGTAAGGCCAAGCCCAGGACTTGCCAAGTACTGGATTTATACGATGCGAGTTTCCTAGAATTTGCAATTTACCCTACTCCAAATAAGAAAGACTATGCACAATGCTAGTACATCGTCTTTCCAATGCTGAACGATTTAAGGGTTTGCAGCAATAGAGGGAGTCTCCATACTTATGGGCAATGGCTGAAGAGTTAACCCAAAACCTTGTACATCGTTTTTTCACATTTCCTAATGCTTATATGTGCTCGCGGTATCGAAAAACGCCATGTATTGTGCCATAAACCCCTTCCCTGCAGTAGCTGCATTCAAACATTTAATGGAGATCATATTTAAAAGCGGAACAACTTAAGATATGCAGATTTCATTTTTTTTGTTTTAAAAGAAGAGAAAGTTCCCATGTAATTTCTTGTCAGAAGTAGGGCATTCTCTGGAATGTGAGGATTTAAGGATTTTCTAAGACTTATAATGAGGCCAGTGGTGGTAAATCTTCTACCAATGTAGTGCAAGCCACAAGTCAAAGGATAAGAAGAATGCCTTCTTGATCCATATTCTAGGAGGGTGAGCTTAATTCCCCAAATAAACCTACCTGAAAGGATCCTTCCAGCCGCTATTGAGGTTATTAATAAAAGAGTATGTTACAGTTGTTGTCCCGAAGGATTTACCTCGACCTACCGACAACATCCGATCTTAAATTTTATCCAGGGCAGGCGCCATTGTATGACAATAAAACTTACGCTTTTTCCATCATTGATTTACCAACCATACTTCTCTGGTTCTTATCTGGTTCAGGAAAGCAGGACAGGTTTAAATATGTGATATCGCGGCATCACATCGAATCGCAAGTAGATAATCTTTCTTCCTCCCCTCAAAGACCGCATCGTGCTTATCTTTCTTCCTCTTTTCAAAGACTGCACCGCACTCGTGATTTTATATTACTGAAATTTGCCTTTTCATATGTAGCATTAATTAAAAAAACGTAGTTTGGATAATGACTAGAGTAGTTTAAAACATAAGAACATAAGGATTCCAGTTTCATTCATTTTTAAGTTAAAGTGTTGTAACTTCAGGATGGGTGATCCTTTCATGTTTGCAACCAAAATGATAACCAGATAAAGTATACTTATCACAGCGCCAAACAGGGTGGGTTGTCCGTACCTCGTAAGTCGGTGAGGAACTGGAATCATTGGTTTCCTGTATGTGCATTGAGAAGGATTGCCGACATCAGTCATATATCTGTCTACAGATATCCTCAACAAGAGATATTTCATTGTGATTAAGCAAGCTTGAATTTATAGCTTCATAAAAACAATAAACCACAACAATAGAGGAGTATACAGCATCAGATGTTGTGTATACCCTGACCTATATACTATTTAATATCCCATTTCTCCAGGTTTTTGTCAATAACCTATACTAGAAACATGGATAACGACAAACATAACAAAAGTAAAAACATAAGCACGGACCACATCTCAATATTAGAGCCACCTGCATCCTGCACCAGGCCACATTGGCCACTTTTTGCCAGCGTACCCGTCTTTCTACTCCTCCTTTACCTTCTCGCCATTTACTGGTCTTCCTGCTGCAACTTCTGCACGACCATTATCAAAATAAATTATCCTGATTCTAATGCTAACATAAAGCTCTGATTAATTAGTTAATACCTTTAGTTGTGGCATTGCCTGTCTGTCGGAGTTGATTAGCTTTACTAGTTTTGTTTGCTGCCTGTGGCCTGGTTCTTCCGCCTTGTGGTGCGTGCAGTTATAGCCCCTTTAATTTCCACCATTCATATTATTCAGTCTAGTTTTTTCTCGGGTTATAGATTAATATTAATAACTGCTTACCTCTTTTTTTTTGTGGTCAACCGCCTGGTCTGGTTTGTTGCTCATGCTGCGTGTCTTCATCTTTTCCCAGCTGGGTTTTAGTTTTTGCAAGCCAAAGTTTGAACAAGATTAATAGGCTGATATTCAAACACTGTGGGCAACAGCCAGCTGAGGAAGAGAAGAATCTGATGATCAATCGGAAATAATCCACTCATCCACAGCATAAGCATGAGAATACATAAATGGGATAGCACAGAAGAGGAGAGAAAATCAGAGAAACCCATCGAACCATCTCTTCTCAAGCTTATTATAAAACATTTAGTTGGCTGTCCACCTTCACCTTCTTTTAGTTGGCTGTTCGCCTTTCACCTTCTCTCTCACCGTAAAAACGTATCTTCAAAGTGTAATTATTTTATGTCCCTTTAATAAATTTTGTTTTATTGACGGTGAAACATGTTGGATGTGATGAATCAATCTTTTTTTTTTATGTCTAATCATATCGGTGTCCGTTTAAATTGGGTTTAAATCAATTCACCCTGATAGGTTCTAAAATCAATTCAATAGTTATGGCTGTATAGTTAAACCAGACGAAAAATAATCCCAGTACCTAAACAAAGAGCAGGAATATCTGTACGAAGATGATATCTCCCGACTGCTATAAAATTAACATTTGAAAACAAGATCTAACAGTTAACCATTTTTATCACTATGCAAATGGGATGGCAAACCTCATATTTCTACGATACAATATATAATGCTGCTGAATTCGGAAAAGATGATGAAGAGGAAAAAGAAGAAACCGAATGAAAATAATTACTTTTAAATACAGACAGCAAACGAAATGGTATTTTGTTTAAAACAAGACAGGACCAATCCTAAAATAATGAAAGGAAATCAACATAAGCAAAACTAAAATATTTTATTGAAATTTATTATTCCTTCTCTTTTATATACAAAAGATATTAAAATCTATTTAAACCAATTTTATTGTTTTCTTCATAAGATACACAAAAAGCTTTATACCTATCCGCTTAAACATGAATTGTTTACATGGCAGGGATACTACCAACTAGTGAACCCCAATTTTAACGGCTACCATGTAACAGCTCCATCTAGCCAAACTGAGTCAAAATTACAGAAAACGTAAATTACAGAATGAAATAATGGGCAGGCCTTCGATCTATATTCACTGCTCCGGCTTTTATAGAAATTTTGTTGCCTAGTCAATTCAATAGCTCTGGCCGTAGAGTTAAACCAGAGAGAACCAAAAACTCCAGCACCTAAAGAAAGAGAGAGCATATACACGAAAAGGATAGCTCCCTCTGTATCACATATATAAAGTTGAAATTACAAAACAAGATCTAACAATTAACCATTTGTATCACTCTGCAAACCTCATATTTCTGTATGCAGTAACTCTGCAAACCTCAGATTTCTGTATACTATATATAATGCTGCTGAGTTCATAGAAGATCATGAATTGGAAGAAGAAATCGAAGGAGAGCAATGACTTCCAGTAGGAAAATAACGAAAAAGTAATTATTTAATTTTCAAACCAGACGGAAAAGTAATTATTTATTTATTTTTTAAATCTTTTCCTGCCATTTGATTACTTTTCATTAAAGAATAATAATCTTCTCTTGGAAGGAGGTGACATCACAGTCCATAATACCATCGTTATGTATCTAAAATGGTGCAGTGAGTTAGCTAACTCGATTTTGGATTTACTTTTATTACATATTTTTCTTTTAAGAACCACCGATGGATATAAGAGAAATCACAATCTCATGAAGAGTTAAAATCAAATATTTCACTCATTCACCATTTTATTATGTCAACACTCGAATATACGTATATAATACTATAAATATTATGTGAAAACACACGTAGCCCAAATATATGCATTTTCAAATATAAGGCTCGATACTAATTGAATAAATATGTAAACGAAGTCGAGCTTCATTGTGCACGTAGCTTTATCAATAAACATGACAATTTCTTTAATGGATTTTACAACCAAGTAACGCACTTCCAACGAATTGAAATGTTAATTGATTAACAATGTTAATCTGAATTGATAACTATGTGAAAATTATTTATATATACCTCTTATTTTCTCATTTCAAGAGTTAATTTATGGATTTAATTTATAACTGAAACGGTGAGTTTTTTTAGGAGTGAGGCCAAAAGGCACAAAGCAATGGATTCTCTCCAGAGCGGAAGTATTGGGGCACTGAAAGGTTTATCTATAGTTGCACAGAGTTTGTTTTGGAAAGACCAAAAGAAGACAGTAGCACCGGACAAAACCAGAAATAGATAATACCTAAAACCGGCCATAAGCCTCCTAGATACCCGAAATACCATGATATGACTGTAGCATCGGACAAAACCGGAAATAGTGAAGACCTAAAACCGGCCTAAGGCTCCACAATGTGTATAATATAGTGGTTGCAGGCTTTAACGCTCTTATTATATGGTTGGAATAGCCAAGATGCCAGACAAAACTGTGTTATGTCTACAACATTTGCATCATTATATTCCAGAATAAATAAGCAGCAACCATTTCCTTATCAAATATGAGTCCATCAAATAAATTAGCAAAAGAAAGATATACAAGGACTTCGAATTACACCTCTTAAATGCGTAGGTGCAGCTCACCATACCAAACCAACAAATCACAATCTTTGGTCAACCATCTTCTATGTATAGCGGTATTTAAAATAAGAAAATCGATATTCTCCTCTCCAATATATACCTTGCTGTGAGATGGTCCTCTGTTTTCCTTTTCCTCATTTATCACAAGGAAAATTGGTCGGTGACATTATCCTGGGCTAGCTTGCTTTTTTGGAACTTTAATTACACAGGCCAAATTGCGAGGACGTAACACATAGTATACTAGTTAGATTTGGGAGGTAACACATGGTATACTAGTTAGAGGTAAATATATATCTAAATTATCATTTCAGTCAGTTTGCATATACTGATTTCTCCATTCTTTTTAATGTTGATTTGTTCTTTGTCATTTTGATCTTAGACTCCATAGCCTACAAAATAAGGAACTTGTCCTCTTGGATTCCATAAAATTTATTTTGTAAACTCCTAAACAATCTAAATCACCATTCTGATTTTTAGATATGCATTAACAAACACATTACTGATTTGATTTAGGGGAATCCCAATGAGGAGAACAATCACCCAGGTGACAATGGGTAATCCTTCAAGCTTCCCTAGGGTGTGTACTTGATGATGGACTTATCTTTTTGAAGTGCAAAATTTGAAGGTACCACAATTAAAGCAAAAGAAAATTGTATTTAATCTTATTTAACTAGTTGTGCAAAATTGCAGTGCTATATCAATTCTGAAATGTTTATTACTCTGATAAATGCAAGTGGCAAAGGAGGCATGTCTTGTCCCAAGCATTTAGAAGTATTGTTACATATGATTGTCTAGGATGTCGACAATGCTGAGTTTCATTTGCAGCTCTTAACATTATTACTTCATGCTTTTTCTCCGCTGGAAATGAGAACTTAGTTCAGATAGATGTATCAAGGAAAAGATGGTAACTAATCTGGACCAGGAAGCCTTAAATAAAAATTTCAACAGATATAAATTGGATAATAAGAAAAGGCTATGCACATTTGTAATACATGGTAAGCAGGATTGCCGTTGTCTATAGATGAATCCATGTTTGATGGATTATATTTTGGTACACCGTACAACAAGTCTAAATCCGGCCTTGCCTCGTGAAATTTCAATAGTAAAATGTTTGTCTTATGGTAGATGGAATTGCCCTTGTGTTATGCTGCACCTTCTTCCACTCATTGAGTTCCAGTAAAGGTCAGATGATGTGGATCATGCATTTATCCAAATATTTTGTGGACTTGTTGTGTACGTACTATCAACATTACATTTAACTTTGCTTGATTAGGAACTGACAAATCAGCCTTACAATCAATGAAAAATAGGAAAATTTATGGTCTAATTAAGGTATGAATATGCCTCAAATCCAAAAAGAAATAACCCCAATGGAAGATATTCATCATTAAAATTTCACTGGTTAAACATTTTACAATCAGCGATATGTTGATAATTTATCAGCACTTGCAGACAACAAGATCAGGCAACTAATGAGAATTGCAATAAAAATTGCAAGTACTAAAGAGCCATCTCTGTAGCAGTAAAAATTTGTCACCATTATCAATTTCTCCTGTGTCATTGCAAACGTGGCTCAAACATCAATTCTTCATTAAGGAATCAGAGGTATCCTTAATAGTTAGACTTTGGGTAGGGCTTAAACAGGAAGCCAAGTAATGGAGTAAGGAAAACTTTTTGTGGAACAGGCACCTCTCTCATAAAGCGTTACTTTGAACTTGAAGTTGCAGCATCAGCAAAGCACAATCCCTATAAAATAAGCGGAGAAAAAATATCACTTGCAAACGAATCTTATACAGTTGATTTTCAACAACTAATGCAAAAATAATAGAAATATGCACAGAAAGATTAAAGGACTGACTTTAATTCTCCTTCAGTGTAGCCTGTGTGATGCTCAAGTTTAATAGTCCACTGGGGAGCAGTCCTTATTCTGCATTGAGCAGCATAAACTGCAGCTGCAGCAATAAATGCTGGGGAATATCTCTCCAATTCAGTCAATTTCAGATTGGCAAGGCAGAATGCAAGATTTTTCTCCTGTAGTAACATGTACAAATTTGTTAGGAAACAAGAACTAAATAGCTGTAAAAATTATGAAACAAGAGAGGATGATGTTATGCCATGCCTCTTGACCAGAGTTAGCCACTTTGATAAAACGTGTAACGTAATCAATGGGTGTTGGAATAGTAATTTTGTAATCCAGTGCCTTCAGCATTGCTTGTTCCTGTCCCCAATAGCAACTACCAGTAAATATAGATCTCCACTTAATCTAATAAATGTTTGCTTCTCCAAGGATGTTGGAGATTCCACACTCCTTGGAATATATGAATGTACAGTCGGCACCAATAAATAAAACTCAAATTGCCATGTAAGCAACACAACATTAAAACCAATTATCAATACTTTTATCTCCTTACCGTTAGAAGTATTTCTGAAATTAAGAATCTACGCCCTCCAAATCCATTTGCCTGTAACCAGAAACCATCTCAACTGAAATTAATTATTGATCTCTTTTCATTGGAACAACACAATGCACAATAGAATGGATCCCACCTGTGTAGGCCAAACTTCCTCATACTTAGAAGCTACAAACAATGCTGTGAGAGTAACTAGTTGCCAATTCTCTTCTCTAATCTCTGCAACAGAGCCATATCTATCAAGTAGTTCCTTGGAAAGATTACATGTGGCCTGTTGCAACTCTGCCCTCTCTTGCATCTGAAAGGGAAAATAACGTCTCATAAATCATATCTTCAATAACAATACAATTACCTACAAAGGAATATGTAAAGTTAAAATACATACAGATTTTAAATAATCTAGCATTCGAGCTCTGAACTCCGTATAAGTGTTCGTTTGTATTGGCATGGATTCTGGAGACAAACGACTCCTATTCTGAATTTAAGGACAAAGAAACAGAAATCATAAATAATGAACAGAAGCAAACATAATACCACTCACAATTACGCGAAATTCAAATGGTTACCTCATCTTGAACATGGTCCTCCACTACTGTCTGGTTAGAGACAACTACTGCATCAGTGTCCTGCACAGTTTGGCCTTGAATGTTGGACCGAGGAGCTTCTTGCTGGCTCCCACTTCCATAGTTTGCCCTTCTTTCCATGCCCCAACTCGGTTGGTCAGTGCTCATGGGTTGAGGCCCTTGTGGAATTCCCCTCTTAACTCTCTGCAATTGGGAAAAAAAAGAAAATCATTCTGTTCAGTAAACTAGACTAATTATTTCACAGTCCGATGACAATATGCAATTGCAGTGGCATATTGTATTTCTTAAAACAGATATACATCATACCAAACTAAAGATTTCATTAATGTTAAACAAGATCAAGCATTTGGTCTTTCTTGAAAAATACTGCTTCTTTCAGAAACAGGACTCAGATTATGAAAAACATTAGCTCCAAAAAATACATTATAAAAAAATCCATCATTCAGAACACATTTGGGCTAGCCTCTGGATTGGCAAAGTGTTGTGTTGAAGATAGAGATATTATATTTAAAATATCAACCTCTCGTGGGCGTTGTTGCGAATCATTCTGGATTGCAATAACTCTGGCTCTTGTTCTTAATGCTGGCCGAAGTACAGTATTGCCAGGAAAATGCCGTGTTAATGATTTACCTCTGCATGTCCATTCTCTCCTATGCCGCTTCTTTTCTTGTGCAGGCCCTCCATTCTTGATAACCACTGCTTGATTTTTCTAAGACATTTTAAAGTATAAACATTAATAAATTTATTCAAAATTTCATTTCAACACAAAACAAAATCAATATTCCGTTGCCTAGCACTGCATGGCCGTCCTTCAGTTGAATTTTAAATATTAATTAGCCTAGCAATATTTCATTAAAACAATAAAAAAGGATTTGAGTTTACCCTAGCATCACAACCACCTTCTGATATCACTTCAGTAGGAGCAACTGATTTAGCTGTTATGCCAGATCGGTGTAATTGTTTGTGTGCCATGGAGGCCCTAACACAAGAATAACAAATTATTAATCAACAATTCATAGTTTGAGTCTAAATGATTTCAGTTTAATACAAATCTGACTGTCAGAAATGTCTAATTACTGTGACACTACGACAAGGGACTATATGTATATTACATTGAAAGAAGAAATTAAAGGACTGCTGTTTTAACTTTTATCAACTTTATCTAGTCATGAAATAGAAGATGGGAGGTTTAAGAGCTAAACACTAGACCCCCATTGAATTCGAGGGGATATGAATCTTCCCTACTTAGCAATGACAACCAGCAGATAATCAAAACTGATTGATGGAAAATAAATAAAGATTAAGGTAAACATCCTATAAATAGGTTTCATAATATATAAATAGGTTTTATAATTTATTTTATAAATAGGTTTCATAATTTATAAATAAGTTTTATAATTTATTTTAATGTGTTGTAGCTGCATAAATTTCTCACTTGAAGGCTATAAAAATTCATGCCTTTAACTAGTATCGTAAAAGGAAAATTGGATTATATAGAGTAGCATTCACTACAATCATAGCCTGAAAGAGTTTAAAAATGAAATGGATGTCTTAGTTTTCAAGGTAATTTCATAGCCTGAAAGAGTTAATACATTAAAAATGAAATGGACGTCTTAGTTTTCAGTCTTAGTTTTCAAGGCAAGTTTACGAGTACAGGCATGATCAAAGTATATTACTATGGCTATCAGAATAGTAAGGTACTTTCAAAGTTGATTGTTGGATTCAAAGCTGATTGTTGGATATGGGTTGATTATTGCCTAAGGGGTTTTTCATGATGGTTGAGATGTTATGTTGTAGTCGCCAATATGTTTCCTTGTGATTATCCCATGCCATTATACTTGCACTGTCCATTACATTCCTAGAGGATTTTTTATATGGAATATATAGTCTATAATGGTAACCTTACTAAATGTTACTCATGTTGCTTTCACTTGTTTGATTCTTATGACCATGATTATAGGAATGTTGTGTATGCAAAAAAGTAGTCATTTTTTTATGCACATACCATTAGATTTACATCTCTTGATTATTATATGGAAACACATCTACTAGATAAAATCAACACACAAAAATTTCTACCTTTCAAATCAACTTTTCATTCAAATAACTTTCGAGCTTACAAGAACTCTCTTGCGTGAGAAAATAATATAATTACAGCAACCCCTATGCACTACTAAACATATCTGCAACATCTACTATGTGCGACAATACAAATATGATGCATGTGGATCTACACTCCGTTGCACTACTATGCTTTGTGGAGCACACTGAACGGCTATGTGTGCTATGCAAACGTGTTACACAAATATATGTAGCGTAGATTGTATGCAGTTAAACGACCCTATAGGGTCCTACTGGATTATACGGCTCTGCTTGGAACTGTTGTACAGCTCTGCTACGTAGTGCAGTATAACTATGTTGTGCACTGCTCTTGTCAACCTGTATAGTACACCTGCAAACTAGTTATAGCCCAACTCTTTCAAGTGAAAGTCTCTCCTACATTCTCTCAACTGAATGCTTCAGTGATTCAGTTGTTGTTGGTGTGTCATCTGTTCCAGTTCTCACCTCGGCTTACTTTTATACTATGGGGATGAACCAGAAATCTAATATCCCATGCACCTCAGATGATGATTGAGATTCATTTAGTTAACATAAATCACTAATACCCGAAGTTTAGGCATTCGTCCAATTAACCCGAGTTAATAATAAAACATTCACATTAATAATTCCTTTAGTAAAGTGAATCTCCAAAGTTATAAGAGGTATTAGTGAAGATTTCCATATGTAAGACACTTACTCGTGGAAATGCTTGTGCGAGATACAAACATCAACACTCCCTCTTAGCAAGGAATGCATTCTCCACCACTCTTAGCTTATCTTTGAAGTAGAAAAACTTCCCTTTCACAAAGGGGTTGGTGAGAATGTCTGCAATCTGCTCATCTTAGGAAATATATTGGAACTTGAATGCTCCCTTCTAGATCCTATCTTGAATAAAATGATATATGATCTCAATATGCTTGCATATATCATGGAACACTTGATTCTTAGAGAGTTTGATACAACTTTGATTATCACAGTGAATAATTGTAGGCTCCAACTCTTGATCATAGAATCATATAAGAAATTTTCAAAGACAATGAGCTTCATAACTTTCCATACTCAGTGCCATGTACTCCACCTCTACTGAATTGAGTGCTACGAAAGTCTACTTCCTACTGAACCAAGAAATCACTACTCAATCCAAGCTGAAGCAACACCTTGAGTCGTTCTTCTGATCTACTCTACTCCCTTCCCAATATAAGTCTAAATAACCCTGTAGCCTCATCCTATCACCTCATATATATCTCAATCCATACTCCATTATGACCCTCAAATATATGAGCACATTCTTCATTGCTTCCCAATGTACTTTCCTTGGTTCCACCATGAACTAACTAAAGGTGTTCACAACAAACATTATCTATCCTGGTGTTGACCAAATACATTAAGGATTATATTATTGATTTGTATAATATAGGATCCACCAAATTTGAATCTAAAGAGTCAATCCTTTTCAAATTGGATACATTAAGCATGGCCATCGGCCTACACTCCTCCATCCCGAATCCTTTAGGATTTATGTTGTGTACTTCCATTGGCCAAGTAAGAACTCACCCGATCCCTGCCATTATTCTAATCCCAAGAAGCAATGCATCAATCTAGTGTCCTTCATCTCAAACTCAAAAGCTAAGTCTAGATTGCACCTTGCTATAAGTCCCTTTGCACCTATCAGAATCAAATCATCTATGTAAATTACCAAGATGAGTGCCTCAGATCCAACAAGTATGAAGCACAAGTTGGGATCAACCTAAGTCTTGGTGAATCCATTTCTCTACAGGTATCCATCAATCCAATAGTACAATGCCTTGAGTGATTGTTTGAGTCTATACAAGGCTTTCTCAATCCTATGCACATGAGGCAATATATATCATAGCCAAATGGAAGCATATCTAGAGACTAGAGTGAATGTATCCTCATAGTCTACTCCTCTCTTAGAGAACCCTCTCATTGTGAACTTCAAATTGCACTTATCCACACTACCATATCCATCATGCTTGATCTTGAAAATCCACTTGGAAGTCACCACAAACTTCTACTATGATCTAGGAACAATGTCTCACACATCATTCTTCATGATAGAGGTATACTCCTCCACAAAGGCATCCCTCGCAACTTGTTGGTCAGTTGTTTCCTCATAACTGGAAGGGTCATAATCAACGATGATACTCATCAATGACGTGTAGTCTAGAAACTTTCCTAGAGGCATTCTCTTCCTAAATGATCTCTTGGGATGTTCAGCATGCTCTCGACCATCCCTCAAATTTTTCTTTTACAATCTAGGTCTCCTGACAGAACTAGAAGGAACTAGATGCTCCTCCTCAACTAAAGGTTGACTCCCTATGCTGGAAGTTTGTGAGCTTTGCTCTTCCTTAGGAACCATATTCTCCTCATCCTCTACCACGAGAGGTAGCTCATGAGACTTCCTAGATTCCAATTCCTCCTCAAAGCTAACATCTTGGCACACGATTGTCTTTTTCTATGCTAGTATGAATATCCTATAAGTCGTCGAGATCTCAATGTACCCACAAAAAAACTCTTCTCTCTTGAAGGCTCAAGATTCGTCCTCTTCTACTTAGGCGCATGGATGTAAAACAAACAAGCAAAGGTCCTCAAATGTCCTATATTTGGTTTCACTCCTTTGAATTCCTCCTTAAGATTCTTGTCCTCCAATATTATGAGGACTATTTTTCTACAAATATATTGTTGTATTACATGCCTCTTCCCAAAGAAGCATAGGTAGTCCCTGATCATGAATCGTAGCTAATCCATCCCAAGACTTGACTAGTTTTTTTTACTAGTGCCTAATCCCGGTCGATTCCTTGGTCAAATCCATTGACTCAACTGACCCCGTAGATCAGTCATATCCATCAACTAAGGAAACCCCACGGATCAGTTAATCCATTGACTAAGTCATCGTCCTAGTCGACTCATGCAATCTTTTGCAAGATTCATTCATCATACATGATAGGCAATATCTATGAATCAAACACATGCCAACTGACATTCTGAGTAGTTCGAAATTTAGAGAAATGCCATTGATGTGGCGTCGGTGTCCCTTCTTCTTCTTTAATTAACAGATAAATGGAAAACGGTTGGCCTTCTTAATCAGTTGTAAATGTTCTGTGTAACTAAAATGTAGTAGGTAGACACCCATGCATCCCTCAAATTGTATAACTATTTGTAATATTGAATATGAAAGGATTCTCATTCCTCATTCCTCATTCTTCATTTCGCTAAGATGATTCGTGGAAGAGAAGGTTTGATTGGTTGCTCAGGGTTCCTGCATTCAATCGTTATACATTTAAATGAGTCTTTTGACTTACTACATCTTTTTCTTAGAAAATGAAGTGGTCAACAACCTATGACAACTACTCAATACAATCGGAGTTTTCACCCATGGGGTTTCTCCATTATCAATTCATCTCTAACATTTCTCTGTGATGGGCTTTGCTTATATTTTTGTAGTTATTTACTATCTGTTTTGTTTTTATATCTAGTTTCATTGTTTGGTCTAGCAAAGTTGACTTCCACCATAACAGAGACCATTTCATTCAATCGAATATGTTATACTCCTATCGAATTCTTGGGAGACACAAATCATTGGTATCATAGTACTCTAGTCTTCTCTATCTTGATTAAACACTACTTGAGTAGCTAAGCCAACTTATGCATGTTCGGACACGCTCAAAGTCTCTGTTATTTAACTTTCCTAAATGCCTTCGACTTTTGAGTATCTCTCTACTCGAAATCCTAGACCGGAGATGGAAGGTGAAATGGAGGACACAACTCATTGTATTGAAACTGAACAACTCATAGATCAATTACTTGCTTGATAGAGAACTAAAATGTATACGCACTTTAATGAGATTCTTGCTCACCTTACCAATTCATTGGGCTCGACTTTGGTTGGAAAACCAATGAGAAATTCCTTTGACAAGGTTAGCCCTTTAAAGGTATAAATGAACTTAGATATACCAAAGCTTGAAGGAATGATCAATGCATAATATGTAGATAAATGGATACATCAATTAATGTCCTACATCTTTGTGAATAAACATTATGAGGCTTATAAATTCATCTTGCGTCTTTGAATATTTCGACTTCTATACACTACTTATGGGAAAACCTTTAGACTAAATCAAAAGAAGATGGTAACCCCATCGATACATGGGAAAAAATAGTTGAACATGTCCAAAAGGAATTATATCCACCCAAGTACATAGAACAACAGTCTAAGAAGTGGCAATTGTTGAGACAATGGAAGGATCAAACTATACAAAGTTATACTCCCAAATTCCATTAACTAATGGATTGACTTGGTGTTAGGGAGGAGGAAAATTTACTTGTTTTAATTTATATTAGTGGTTTATCTCCCTATATCCAACTGGAGATGGAATTTATCACTATTAGAACTCTAGAAGAAGCATTCCATTATTCCATTAATCTTAAGATAAAATTGACCAAGCCAACTAGTATACCTTTCAACAAGAAATCTCAATCGACTTCTAACCCTGATAAATCAATATTGTCTTCTCGGACTTCCTAGAAACTAGATCACGGTAAGAATCCTTTCAATAAAGGAGAGAAAAAAGAGTAAACAACCCCCTACAGGAAAATGGTGTTATTACTGGAATTCATCTTTGCATGATGCATCCGAATGCAAATCTCAGAAGACATTCTTAAAGCAAATGTCTAACACCGACTCAGGTCCATCTGATGGAGCTATTATGGAATCAAATCTAGACTCCTTGACTCTATATTCATTGACTTTTCCAGTCCTCATAAAATTGACCATTCTTGATGAAGAGGAAACAAACTGACTATTCCATACACGAATATGGGTTTAGAATATCCCATTGCATCTCATTGTTGACAATGATAGTCAAAAGAATTTTTTTCTCTAGAAACATTGTGAAGAAATTGTGTCTCGTTACTAATCCCCATCTACAACCTTACAACATCACTTGGATGAAGGATGGAAAAGAACTTAGAATCACCTAATAGTGAAAAAATTCCTACTTTATTAATCCCTCTCAGTAAGAGGTGCTCTGTGACGTGGCACCACTTTCGGTAGCTGATGTACTATTCGGAAAACCTTACTTGTGGGACAGACATGGAAAGTATCAATCAATACCATAGAAAGAAATTTTCAGAATCTAGAATCACTGGTATGGAATTCCTAAACATTGACCCACACCGATAGTCGAGATAATTTTAGCAAAACAAGCCAAAAATATAATCAACCATGTGTATAAATCCATGTTCCTTATAATGATCAAACCTCGGCACTTCCGAAGGATCACAACAACCAGTCGAATCTCCAATGACCATGACTTTCGATAGCAGTAGAAAGTCAACAAAGTACTTGACGAATACAAAGAGATATTCAAATCTCTCATTGGAGTACCACTAAATTTCTAAGCAATACACTCCATTGATCTTGTTCCTGGTTCTTCACTACCAAATGTATATGTTTATAGAAGTTCTATTGTAGAAAAGGAAGAAATCCATAGACAAATTCAGGATTTAATCAACAAACGGAATATTTGACCTAGTTCCTCTCCATGTGGAAGTCTTTCCATCGCAGTTCCTAAGAAATATTGGACATGGTGCTATGGAATTTCGGAACACAATAGATCATTGAGCCTGAGAATACCTCATAGTGATAGGATTAGCAAGGAGAAAGAATTACAGTGAAATCTAGCAAGAATTGAGCAGTAAAATTAAACATGCATTGAAACTCAGATATGCACAGAAAAATGTGTCATATTCCATTAATTACTATATTCAACAGATATGGTACAATAAAGGAAATTCGAATACCCATAGAGAATTTAAATCCATGTCAGTCTAGCCAAGGAAATATCACCACTACAGTGCTCTGGAGGTTCCAAACTCAATTGATTGTCAGTGAACTGAAGCTCCTGTCAGTTAACTAATCAAGAAGGGCACATAAGTGAGTTTGTCACGCAAAATCTCATGCAAACCGGCTAGAGAGAGAACATTAGATCACAATCAGTGGGAATAGGAGCACAAACCCCCCACTAAAGTTAGGAACTGAGGTGGACTGAACCAAATCACTGAGTTAGCTCCTAAAATTTAGGGAAATGACTCTGGATGTCCTAAAATCATGCAGGCAGGGCGCATCAAGTGGATAATGAGGCCTAGATGACCTATGCACACCGCTAGGGGGAAATGACATCATCTAATACTAGGAAAAGACTAATAATACTAAGGTGGTCAAGGTTGGTGTATTAATTATCTCAACACTACCTTTAATCCAAACTTAGACAATATTGGGCCTTGGTTACTGAGACCAAAGGTCACCCATACAATCAAATAATAAAAACTAATTGTTCATGAAACCAAGGAAATGGGAAAAAACCTCATGAGAAAAATACCCCCCCCCAAAAAAAATGAGCAATAGGGAACTCAAACAACCTTCATACCAACTAGAGATCTAAGATAGGAAAATCTATTTTGATTGAAAAAATTTGTAAAAAATTCTGCAATCATCTCCTCTGTAAGACAATAATGCAGTGAGATGGCCATGATGTGCACTAGTTCCCTGTGTAGTTCCTGTGAACCTCAATATGTTTGGTTCTTTGGTTCTTAACTGAATCACTCGAGATCCTTATGGCATTTTGATTATCACATAAAATTTCTACTGAAGGACAAGTGCAGATTCCAAACTTTGTCAATATCCCATGTAACCAAACTAGATGAGAAGTTGCATTCACAACCCCTTTGTACTCTACCTATACTGAAGAGAGTGTGAGTGATGCTTGCTTCTTGCTTGACCAACAGATTGGTCATGATCCCAGCATGAACATGTATCCCGAAGTAGATTTCATGACAATGTTTCCTCCTTCCCAGTCTGAGTCAGTAAAACCAACCAGATCTAACTAAGCACTAGTAGAATAATGAATACCAAATTCTCTCATACCATTCAATTAGTGCAAGACTCCCTTTGTTTCCTTCCAATGCAGCTCATGTGGCTCCTACATGTACCTTTCCAAAGCACCAACAACATATGATAGATCTAGTCTCGAATGTGTCAAGTACAATAAGCTACCAATCAACTATATGTACAAGGTGTTTTCAACCAAAGGAGTAGAACCACCTTCTTCTAATATGATGCCAGATAGGAAGGGAAAAGTTGCATCTTTGCAATTAGTCACGTGGAACTTTTTTAGCAAGTCAAATGCATACCTAGACTGTGAAATCAAGATCCCTGAAGCATTTTGAGAAACTTTGAGTCCAATAAACTGTTTCAGCAGCCCTATATATGTCATGGAGAAGGCTTTGCTCAAAGTAGACTTTATTTTCTTCAACGTAATAGATGAAACGTCGGTGATGAGAAATCCATACACATACAATACAATCAATAGTAGGAAACCTCCCTTCTGATGCATGTAGACATTGCAATCAGATCTGCATCTTTTGAACTTTTTTGGCGATAAGAAAGAATCCATCTTGGCATACCATGGCCTGGTGGTTGGCTTCAGCCCATACAATGATCTCCTTAGTCTGCATACCAAGTATGGATCATCAGTGTACCCCTCAAGTTATTTTATATAAATTTCTTCTTCTAAGTCACCATGCAGGAAGGCACTCTTCACATCCATGTGATGTACCTCCCACTATTTTGAAGCTTCAATGACCAAAACAAGTCTTACATAATCCATTCTTTATACATGAGTGAATGTCTCATTGTAGTCCAAACCATGAACTTATGAGTACCTCTTTGCAACCAACAGATCTTTGTACTTGGTTGTATATCCATCAAAAGCAATTTTGTTTTTGTAGATCCACTTGCACTGAACCAGCGTTCTCCTTGGGGTAAGAGAGACAAGATCCCATGTCTCATTGTTCTGCAGTGACTCATATTCTTCATCCATGGAAGCATTCCATATTGGATCATGGAAATCCTCTCTGAAGGAGTGTGGATCAGACCCTACCATCATGTAGCACGTCTCACGGAGAAGTGGATCTGTATGACATAGTGCAAGGTTTGCATCTTGGTAGTAAGATATAGTTCTTCTATGGTCATATGGATCTCCAACTATGTTCCCAACAACTCCAAGGAATTTGTGCGCCCATTGGCCTTGGATTGGGAGCAGTTGCTAGATCTGGATCTGGATCTAGATACTCAACATCAATATTTTATTCAACTTGGTCCTTATCTTCGGATTTTAAATCTGGATCATCCGAAGATAAATTATTATGATCGTTATTAGGTGCAAATGGAGTAGGCAGAGAGTATGGAAAAAAAATTGAGAACTCGTATGCCTTTGAGGCATGGTTTGCAACACCTTTCCCTATTAACTTCCCATATGGGATCTCTGCAATCTCAATTGTTTCAGGTCCAAAAACAACTTTCTTTGGTGGACCTATGTGTGTCATCTGATAAACATATAACACGTTTGCTGCCACAGAAGTCACAAACAAAACATTTTTGAAATTTCCATGCTCCAGTTGTATTGTTCCCTTCCCTTAAACGGAGATATGTGAATCATTGGCCATATGAATACTAGGACCATCAGTGAGATATAGAGAAGAAAATGATTTATGGAGGCAACCATGTGGTTGGAGGCTCCAAAATCAATGAGGAAGGATTGTGATTGTGAGAGTCCAGCCTTCAGTGCATGGCATCTCTAATGATCATCTGTCTCACTTTCAGAATCATTCTTCCTTGCACCTTCTAGGAGGGAAATATTGTAATGTTCAAGAAGTTTGTTCATTTGATCTATCTTCTTCTTCATGCATGAACTCTCTGGATGGTTTCCTTTATTGCAATAGGTACACTTGGTCTTCTCAAACCTCTTTTGGTTATCCTTCTTGGGGATGGAGGCTCCTTCTGATGGATTAGGCTTCTCCTTTGGATTGAATTCAAATTGTTTATTTTCTTTTCCTTTCTGCTTCCTTTAGCATTCACACTTTTTTACTCCCCAACCATAAGAGCTTGATTTTTGGAGGCCTTCAAGGCACCCATTTGAGTCAATTTGTCTTGTTCTTGAATGAGATATTCAGTGAATGCATCTAAAGAAGGAATTTTCCAATTGGGGATTGACAAAATCCCATAATGGAAGGTAGAAAAAAATATTGAAAATTTAGGACCAAGATTGCATAGGATGGATAGCACCAACTGCTCATCCTTCTTGTCAATGCCACATTGTTTGCACTGAATAACCAAGGAATTGAACTTTGAAAAGAACTATTGTATGGTTTCTAAATTGCTTGGTTCAAGAGAAATTAATTCATTCTCCAAAACATGGCCTCTCATCTCATCTCATCTTTATTTCCCAAGAGAGTTTCAATATTCAACCAAACCTCTCTTAGCGTCTTCAATCAATCAAGATAGAAGATAAAATCTCTCGAGATGTGAATACACATAAAACCAAAAGCCTCATCTAATCTGTTCAGGTACTTTGGTTTCTCAACAGCTGCTTGAGGTTCGACCTCCTTTCCCATTACAACCTTGTATGGACTCTTTTTGCGCAACAAAATCTGCATATATGCCCTCCAATCCATATAATTGAAGGGTTTCAGGATTCTTGGTGTTAAAGGAGCATTTGAATTCTCCATGTGTAACTACTGGAGCGAATACAAATTGCTACTATTGCAATGAAAACTTCTCAAAATACTGCAAAAACTCTCAAATTGAAGATAAACCAGTCCTATTGGGCTTTGATACCATGTGAAATTCTTGAAAACAGTAGATCATTGAGCCAAGCATAGCTCACAATGATATGATTAGCAAGGAGAAATAATTACAACGAAATCTAGCAAGAATTGAGCAGTAAAATTAAACATGCTTTGAAACTCAGATGTGCATAGAAAAGTGTGTCATATTCCATTAATTAATATATTAAAAAAATATGGTACAATATAGAAAATTTGAATACCCAAAGAGATTCGAATCCATGTTAGTCTATCCTAGGAAATATCACCACTACAGTGCTCCGGAGGTTCCAAACTCAAGTGATTGTTAGTGAACTGAAGCTATTGTCAGTTAATTGATCAAGAAGGGCACATAAGTGAGTTTTTCATATAAAATCTCATGCAAATCGGCTATAGATGGCACATTAGACCACAATCAGTGGCAATTAGACCACAAACCCCCCACTAGAGTCAGGAAGTTAGGTGGAATGAACCATATCACTAAGTTAGATCCTAAAATGTAGGGAACTAACCTTGGATGTCCTAAAATCATGCATGTAGGGCGCATCAAGTGGATAATGAGGACTAGATGACATCTGCACACCACTAGGGGAAAATGACATCATCCAATACTAGGAAAAGACTAATAATACTAAGGTGGTGAAGGTTGTAGTATTAATTATCCTAATTGGTGCATGTTCATTGAATACATGGCTTTTAACAAGATTTCAATAAAGAATCGATATCCTCTTTGTGAAGAACCTGCAACAATTAATTAATGAAAATACACGAGATAGTAGAAATAATAGAACTCAGAATCGCTTTTATTGATCACAGGCCACTTCGAGGGGGCAACCTCCTTTGAGCAAGCTCAATACAAATATCTTCACGGTACCTTCATTGGTCTCAACACAAACTTATATACTAATTCTAGGAACCAATACCATGGCTTAATACCATGTGTCAATACAAACCATGGGCCAATACAAACTATGGATCAACAATTACTACAAGACGACTTACAAAACATATGTGTCCAACAACAATAAGACAAACTATGGATCAACAAATACTACGGGACAACTTACAAAGCATATGCATCCAACAACAATATACTAACAAAGTAAATAGAAGGGTTGACATGGGTTCCTAACATCCCCTCTCCCTTAGAAAAAGCTTTGTCCTCAAAGCTTTAGATGTGGAAATTGATGCAGAATCTGAAGGAGTGGTTCCCCTGTAGCATCCTCGGGTTGCATTCCGGGCCACTGACGCCTTTTGAGTTTCAGGGAGGATTTCTTGGAAGGCTATAGACGAAGAAGAACCATATCAACTGCATGAAAAGTGTGCTCAGAACGGTGCTGATTGGCTTGTTGTTTCAGTCGAATTCTTTCCATGTGAAGATTGTCCTGCAGAATGAAAAGAATCTGATCGCGGTTTCGAAGAGCCGAGTCAATTTCCTGAACTGGGAAGCTGCTGAGGGTGTATGGAAGAAGAACTAGCGGTGCCTATCCATAGACTGCTTCATATGGTGTCCTTTTAGATGTGGTATTGTACCATTGGAGTGCTTCTAGGAATTCCATAGAAATAGGTGTCCAAATCTTTGTAGGGATGGGCAAGGGTTCGAGAAGTCCCGAAAGGAGTGTTGTTTCACCCTTGTTGACCTCGCAAGTATCACAGTTAGCAACCATCTGTTGAATTGTCATTTTGAGTCCCTACCAAAAGAAGTTACATTGTTCCCGGTCATACATTTTGAGGAACCCAGAGTGCCCTATTGATGAAGAAGCATGGAGTTCATAGAAGAGATAGCCCTGTTGAATACATTGCAACCAATTTGGAACAAGCAGAGAAATAGCTGTAAGAGAAACTGGGTCATCAAATGTGCGAGAAGGAGCATCTGCCACCATATTGTCTTTACCCTTCTTGTAAGTGATCGCATAGGCATAACCCATGAGTTGGATAACCCATTTCAGGTGTGCTGGGGAGGAGACCATGTTCGAGGATATTTTCTAGACTCTGGAGATTAGTCTTGATGCAGAAATAATTCCCTAATAGGTATGGCTGCCACTTATGTACTGCATGTAAAATAGCCATCATTTCCTGCTGAGATGTAGATGCGGCTAAATTCTTACCGGAAAGGTCTCTTGAAGGTGACAAGCCCACTGGTTCAGCAAGGACACCTGCATATCTATCCAAGGAAGTAGCGGAGACTGTGGATGGGTGCATCTGAATGGAATGGAGTTGAGCGATGACACCATGTGAATTATTCTTAAGTATATTTTCCAGGCGATGTGAACTGATGATGCGGAGAGACCCTTGTTGTAATCCCTTAAATTTGTGTTGTTTCCCATTGAATGAAAATTGCATCCAAAGTTCAGCAAAATCCCATAAGATGGGGCCAAGTGTGTGTAACTATTGAATGCCCAAAACCACATCACATCCTCCTAGGGACAAAGAAAATATGTCAGAGCGCAGGTTATAATCTTCCAGAGAGATACGCACATTGTGACACTTCCCCTTGCAAGGTAAGGTGCCTCCGTTGGAAACCATGACTTCAAAGTTGGATCAAGGATGGACAAAACAATCAACATGTTTGGCGATCCGAGGGTCAATGAAGTTATGAGTGCTACTAGAATCAATGAGTATTGTAAGAGAAAGCTTCTTGAAGTAACCCCTGACCCACATTGTTCGTAGGGTGGTGATATCGGATTAAGCATGGAGAGATATCTCTACTTGTTCATCCTGATATGGGGGGTCAATAGGCGGATTCTGAATGTCGACCTAATCATCTATTGTATCTGGAGCTTCTTCACCAATTTTAGAGGTAGGCGGAGAATCCATATCCAAGAGATAGAGATTTTTTTGAACACATCTATGTCCCCGAGTGAATCTCTCATCACAATTATAAGAAATCCCTTTTTCTCTGCGTGCCTGAATCTCTGTTTCAGACAAATGCCTGATAGGAGTTGGCCGAGAAACTGACAGGATGGGAGGTCGTTGAGAACTCATATTTCGGAAGGGAACAAAAGTGGGTTTGGAGCATTGTTGGGATACAATCTTGTCTTCTTCCAACTTAGCCAACCCTAGGACTTCCATCATTGTGTTGGGACAGAACATTTTAACCTCTAAGCGGATTTCACCCTTAAGATCACTGATAAAACAAATCCTGTAGAATTCATCAGAAAATCCTTCTGTGTGATTGGCTAGTTTCTCAAATTCTGTCTGATACTCTCTCACAGTGCCACTTTGACGAATTTTAGTGAGTGCTACGGGGAATTCATTAAAAGCACTAGGACCAAACCATTGCAAAAGGAGTTGGCAAAAATCTGTCCATTTTGGCTCATCATGAGCCTTGATGTACCAACGGTACCATTGAAGGGCTTCCTGTTCGAAATGAAAGGATGCAAGTGGAACTTTTTGGACATCAAAAGTATCATGCAGACTGATATACTGTTCTGCATGATAGATCCATCCATTCGGATCAATACCATTGAATTGGGGAAATTCAAGCTTTGGACCACAGAAAGTGCTGGAAGAAGAGAACCCATTGGCTGCAGAAGATTCTTGCTATCGGTTATTGTTCATGGCTGAATGCTGAAGATGGAGGATGAGAAATTTTTCATCCAGATCTTGGAGTTTGGTTTGGGTGGATGCAAGTGCTTCGTACATGGTTTTTGCTCTTGCGTTGGTGACAACCACAACCAGGAGTTTTTTTTTTGGGGGGGGGGGGTGGGGAGTGGATAGAAAAACACAAACAAAAGCTTATTTAGTAAAGGGAAATTTGGATTTGGGAAAAACTCAGATGGGTAATTGAAGTTTGACTAGGTTTTGGACACTTTCTGATGAACAAGGAAGCAAAAAATGGGGATTTCAGAAGGAGGGTGAAAGAATGAGAAAATTTGTCAAAGAGGGACAAAGAAACATAAATAGGGAATGAACATGGTGGCAAAATTTGGAGGTGAGTGGGTGAAAATTGAATAAGTTATGGCAAACCCTAAAAATAGACAAATGTGAGATTTATGGCTTTAAGAAGTAGAATTTGGGATAGGGTACTTAGGAATGAAATATGAAGAATGGGATTGCAGGGGTGTCCGGAAAGTTTCAAGGGAAACAGAGTTAAAACAAGGGAGATATGGCGAAAAAACAGGATTTTTTCTTTTTTTTTTAATTTTTTTTTCTTTTTTCTTTCAGAAATGGATTTGCAACGACGCGGAAGGGATCAAAACAATTGGATCTGAAATGGCGTGGAAGTGATTGGAAACAGTTTAGCTTAAAATAGATATGGACCCTAGGTATGTTCGGCTTCCTAACAGTTCAGGGGTTTCCCTCGGCCACAAATACTGTCTGGTGGCTTGCGTATTGGGGCAATACCCCTCACTCCATAGCTCAGGTAAAATTGATAACCGCTTTGCCACAAACGACAACTCTTGGTTTACTTCACGGGTGAGAACTAGTCAATCAGGTAGGGGTTGTTGCCCTTTTCGCTGGCAGGTCCTCTCAATGGGCCAGCTACTTTGGGGTTCCTGTGGTACTCCTCACAATGAGTTTTAGAGCTTATGCCCAAGTACTTCCCACAGTTAAGCGGATAGGTATTATTCCTAGATCCGAACTTGTAATAGATGCGGAATTTTTTTTTTGGCAGAAATTCCACCCAACGAGCCCAAGAAAGTGCACTGATACCTGATGTGAAGAACTTGGAACAATTAATTAATGAAAATACACGATATGGCAGAAATAATAGAACTAAGAATCGCTTTTATTGATCACAGGCCACTTCGAGGGGGCAACCTCCTTTGAGCAAGCTCAATACAAATAATTTCACGGTGCCTTCATTGGTTTCAACACAAACTTATATACTAATTCTAGGCACCAATACCATGGGTCAATACCACGTGTCAATACAACCATGGGCCAATACAAACTATGGATCAACAATTACTACGGGACGACTTACAAAGCATATGCATCCAACAAAAATATACTAACAGAGTGAATAGAAGGGTTGACATGGGTTCCTAACACTCTTCCTAGCATAGATGATTTACTTGATTATTTCAAAGATGCTAAACATTTTACCAAGCTCAACCTTAAGTCAAGATACCATCAAATCTTGATAGATTCCTTTGATGTATGGCAGACTACTTTCAAAACCAAGGAAGGTCTATTTGAATGGTTGGTCATGCCTTTTGATCTAACTGATGCCCATATAAATTTAATGAGATATATGGATGATGTTCTTAGACCTTTTGTAGAAAAATGACTCATTTTATATCTAGATGAAATTTTGATTTTCAGTAGATCGTGGGATGAACATTTGGAACAACTTCAACAAGTGCTTAGTATTCTTAGATAGCACAAGCTTTGTTTGAACATGGAGAAGTACTCTTTTGTGATGAATAGTATCAAATGCTTGGGATATATGATTAAATCTACAAGCACTTGAGTCTTTCCAGAAAATATATAACTTATTAGGGAATAGCCTGTTCCAAGAAATATTAATAAACTAAGGAGTTTCCTTTGTTTAGTGAAATTATACCACATATTTGTGTTAGGATTTAGTCATTTAGCTTGGCCAATGAGTCATTTTACTAAGGGAGGTGGAAATATAGCTTCAAAATGGACTAGAACACAAGATGTCTATCCTCATTCCTTGCAAGAAGACTACAACAACTCAACAATTTGCTTAGGTATTCTTCAAGCATGTTTGGACGCGCTATGGCTTTCCAACTATAATCATCTTCGACCGTGACCCTAGATTCATTAGCAAGTTTTGGAAGGTCTACACTCTGGGAACAACTTGACACATACCTATCTATTTCGACTACATTGCATCCTCAAACTAATGGAAAGACAAAAGTTGTGAATCGCATGGTGGTACAACTACTTCGCATGTACAACTACATGCATTGCATAACATTGGATGAAAGTCTCTTGCACATTTAGCATGGTTGTAATCGAGCACAAAACATTTCAATAGGAAAGAGTCTATTTGAAGTATATTACATATTTCATCCCTCAGTACCTATCAACTTACTTAATCGATCAACTAATTCGATTGACACCAAGCATGAACAACAAGAAATTGATAAGGCACTCAAGTTCAAGGATCAAGAGTGTGAGATCCAAAAAAAGCATAGGAGATGTTACAACAATCTATTGAATAATCCAAGGCCCAACACAATAAGCATAACATCCCTTATTCATTCAAAATTGAGGATCAGGTCTATTTGCATCTCAAGAAAGAAAACTTTAATGGCCCATACATGAAGTTTAAATCTTTATAATATGTTCATCATATAATTCATGAGAAAATTGGTGGAAATGATTTTAATCTCTACATCCTACCATATGTGGGTTTGCATCTAGTATTTAATGTGGATTTGATTTGACCATAATTCCCACCCCTACTAGAATAAATCAACTTATAGTTGACAGATCCAAAAGACATTTATCCAAATGTCCAATATCCCCTTGTCATGGACATCATTTTTGGACAACAAGTACTCCATATAAGTATGCAAGCAATTCCCTTCTTTCAGGTGGCCAAAGAAGGACAACTCCCATCACAAGGAAAGTGGAATTCTCTCACTAAATTGTAGTGCAAATTTCCGCAACTGCACCAGCAAGAAATGGGGACCATTGCCACTTAAGGGGGGAATTCTGATCCATCCCAATACTGAACTAGCATTATAAACTAGTGCTTAGTATCGTTTGATTCCTTTGTCAAATCCATCAAATCATTCGACCATGCAGATCAGTTAGATCGATCAACTTAGTTGACCATGTGGATCAGTCAGATCCATGGACTCATTAAACCCTATGGATCAATCGATCCACTGACTAAGTCATTGACCTAGTCGACTGATGCAATATTTTGCAAGATTCACTCATCATACATGCCAGGGAGCATTGATGACTTAGAATTATGTCAACTAACATTCCAAGTATTTCAAAACTTTAAGAACTTCCATCGACTTGGAAACAATGTCCCTTGTTCTTTAAGTGACATATGGAAGGAAAATGGTTGGTCTTCTTAATTAGTTGTAGTTATTCCTTGTAACTCTAATGTAGTGGGTAGACACCCAAGCACCCCTCAGATTCTATAAATATTCGTAAGCCATAATATCATAGGATTCGTTTTCCTTGTTCCTCATTCTTGATTTCACTACTTAATAAAATTGGAGTTTTCGTCATTAGGGTTTCTCCTTTATCAATTCATATCCCATAATTCTCTGTGAATGCATTTGTTTATTATTTGTTTAGTTATTTATTGTCTAGTTGTTTTTCTATATCTGGTATCATTGTTCAATCCAACACAGTTAGATTCCACCATAACAAAGATCACCGCAATTAGTTGACTATGCTATCCTCCTATTGACTTCCTATGTGACACAATCAATAGTATTTGTAGTATTGAAGATAGTATGGTTCTTTCTCTTTGCAACCCAATTCTTTTGTGGGTTTTATGATATTGTATTCTCCCTCTTGATCCTTTCCTCCCTGTAGAAACCCTTGAATTCATTTATGGTTATCTCATTGTATGACCTCAATTACTTGATATTCCTGCCTACTAGGTTCTCCACTTTAGTATTGAACTCCCAAAATTGACCAAAGACCTCATCCTTCATACTCATAAAGAAGATCCATGTTTTCCTAGAATAATCATCATTAAATGTTACATACTATGATGCTCCCTACACAGATACTACGCACATCGACCCACACACATATGAATGAATGAAATCCCATATCCCCTTGGAATTACTCTAACTACTTGGAAATGTAATCTTCACATTCTTCTCGATTTCACATCCTCTACATATGCCTTGTTATACAACATTGAACTCTAGAAGCCCAATGACAATCTTCCTTGGAATCGATAGAACCCTGTAATGCAAGTGTCCCATCCTCCTATGCCATCGATCACACAAGTTTTCATTTTCATGTACCAATTCTTGAACATAATTTCCTTGCAACCTATATAATTTGTCCTCTGTAACCCCAATCCTCATTGTTGTGTTAGGGATAGCTCTCCCTATATGAATGAGTACTTTCCCTCTCCTAAAGATAATGAAAAAATCCATGTCCTCTATAAAAGGTACTACGAGTAAGTTCTTCTTCAATACTATTACAAATAGCACGTCTTCGGCATCAATTGAACCATGTGACTCAAGTTAGAATGAAACTATTCCCACTCCCCTGACTACATACTTGGAATATTCACCAATTTACACATCGATTCCTTAGTCTAACTCCATCAATCTATTGAATAGATCATGTTCTTCTATCATATGACAAGATGCACCTATGTCCAACTACCATGCACTCCTAGCAATTTATTGATGCCCCGAATATCACAGCATCAAGCAGAAAGGGGTTCTCCCCAGTAAGCAATCCCAATTAGATCGCTCACCATTTGGTTTGGGGAACTTATCTGATTAACGGTTTCGGCTACCATAAGTTTTTTAAAGATTTGTTGGTTTTATCGATTGCGGCCCGATCCACCAGTTATGTATTTTGTATTTTAAAATGATGTGCATGTGCCCTAGCCTAAATGCATGTGGTAAATAAATCTGTATTAATCTAAACTAGTATAATCTATCTATCCTTATAAGGAGAAGGATTAAAGGATGGGTAAATCACTATAAAATACACCAAAACAATCCACAGTTAGCTGTTAAATTGAAAGAGGCATTTGCAGCAGAAAAGAAAGACTATCTAAGGTAACTCAAATAAATATAAACATTCCATTACCCATTCAACACAGACATTTTACATGAGAATATGAAACCATCCGTAGCAAAGAATTAATTCATAAAAGCTAGGAAAGATCTCACAAGAAATGTATGAGAAATTTGCAGAAATAATTGAGCACCTTAATCAACAAGACCCCATGTAAAATGACATGCTAGCTTTCACAGGCCAAAACGATTCCCATTCATGTAGCAGAAATAGTTCCTTTACAAAATAGAAAAAGCGTTTCACCTAACAAAAGTCATTTGCTTCTCTTCTTATTAGCTATATATAGCTTTACAAAATGTGCCCAGAATTGACACCTATACCCTAATCGTTTAGATTCCTCTATTTTGTCTTGTAGTGCTTGATATTACATAAGAGAAATATTCTAAATGCTTTACAAAATGGGAGTTACAAAATTACAAATTTTTTATTGTTTCAAACATAAGTACAAAAATGCACATCCACGTGGCACACTGAATAACACGAGCTATCCCTGAGTTGGATCCTTTGGAAGCTCAGGCATCTTTGGTATTGTTGGGGTTTCCTCTTGCATCACTGCAATGGTTGGGCCAATCTCTGATGTAGTAGCTTGACTAGCTGCCAGTGCTTTCTCCACTTCTGCTATGTGAATTCGCCAGTGATTAGTGTCTTTCACAATATTTGTTCCAATCAAGGGGCTCATGAATCTGAGGGATATCTTTTGTTTGACCAACTCTTCTTTCCTTTTCTCCTCTACTTCAGCTTCGGCTGCTTGGATTTTCAAATTCTCTTCTTCTCTTAATTTATCTTCTTGGGTCTTCTTTGCGTGTTCCGAGAGCCTCAGTTCTTCTTTAGAGAGAGCCTGAGAGCTTGAGCTGGCTCCTCCTTTGCTTACCCAATAGATCTGTAGCTCGGCCATATTACTGATTCCCCTATATGGTTCTTCCTGAGGATCATAAAAATTGGCATATTCACAGGGAGTAGAGTGCTCTTTGCAATGCTGCACGACTTTGCCTTGTCGATCATTCCTGTGGAAAATATTTTCTCCAAAGTGGAACATTTTCAATTCTGCAACAAAATCTTTTACAGTTGTGATTCCTACGAACTTGTAGGCTCCAATATAAAAGGGTAAGGGGGGAAAGGTGGCCTTCTTGGCTTTGTACAAGGTGTTACCCATTCCATCAATGAAGACTTGCCTGACCATTTCCTTATGGACTATGTAATCTGTGGCATACTTCGGAAGAATATAGGGTGCTTTAGAACCTCCATACATTCTTATGTAGGTACCTTCCGGAGAAAAATAGAAATCGCCATACTTTTCCAAGGCCTCCATGGCGTTCTTCGACAAACAATTTGGTTCTTCATGGAAAATCATTTCATAAAGAGGCATGATAAACTCCTCGCAGATGAGCTTGTAGTCTCTCTTATAATTCTGTGCCCAAACGATTTTATAGTCAAGGAATACTGGACCTTCGGCCAGACTCCACACGCACCCCAACTTGGGAAAAAGACACTTTGCCACAATGTAGTCTATGAGATACGAAGCCATATGGAATTCTGCCTTTCTTTCCTCCAGCCCTTCTTTAGCTATTGTTACTGTTGATGCCAGGCTGTCTGAGAGAATGTCAACCCAATTGAAGATTGTTCCTTTGAAAGCGACAAAATGTATGATAGGGACCCACTGCAGCATGAACATCATCCCGTCAGGCCTCCCGAAGATCCTGCTTAGCATTAGAGCAATTAGTCTAAAGGGAGGCCTTAAATATTGGACTTCATATTCTTCACTGTCTCTTCTTCTAAATTGCTTGCCTGTGACTAACATCCTCCTTGCTATGTCTATATTATCCATATTGACCTCCCACAACCATGCATCATCTAGTCGTTGCTGTGCTTTGGGTAGTTTGTAAGCTGTTGCAATGTAAGATCGGTGGAATGAGGCGAAGGCATTACCCATGCTGTCTGCTACGACTCTGGTTTCAGGGTTGGCATGCTGCAGCACCCACCCGATTACTTCTGAGCACGGGAAGGTTTTTGGGCATGTGGATGCTTTGGATATACATGAATTCCTAATATTTTGATATAAGCATTCCTCGTCAAGGAGAGCTTCAGGAAAGTCTTTATCATACGATATATATCACCCCATATTACTTCCGGAGGCATGTTTGTAGTGCATCTGGTGTCCTGAAATGTTGTCTCCAGTCTGGAATTTTTCTTGATTGCTTTCGTCCTTCTCTTGCCACCTTTGGCCATAATGGGAATCCTGTACAATAATTGACATGAATAAGCATGCATGACATAGTGTTTTAAAAAACTAAACTGATACCTGTAGATGGTCTTAAAAAGAATATGTTTCTTTCTCATATACATGCAAAGAAAGAAAACATGAAGACATTAATCAGGTTATCCCCGTGGATTTCTGTGCTGGTTAAGGGAACTAACGGCTACAAGATCAAGGTAGGTCTGGGTAATCTAGTCCCTTGGATACTGTCCAATTCCCAGGGTGAGAAAATTCAACATACTATAGCCGAGATGTCTGTTGATTAGGTGCGGAAAGGCGGATAGGTTCAACGGTAGCAATGAAAAGACGTAGTTTTCAAAAGCGAGAGTCTCGGGACCTCTCACGCCTAATTTTAGGGTTGCTCAACGCATGTCTTCTTAAGGTCAAGCTGTTAAAAGAGGCCGTGATTGAGGTGGTGATACTGGGCAACGTGATACTCTACGGTAGCTGCAGGAAGGTTGACAAAGTTTCGGGAAAACTTCGTAATAAAGAGCATCCCAATGAAGCAAAGAAACAATAATTCAAGCAAGCATATACGTCCTATTAAATAGGAGAATGCACTTACTTGTAAACGAAAGGCGTGACGCCGACGATACTCTAGCAGCCAGTGAATCTACGCCTTGAGACAACAGTGAACGCACTTGGTTGTTCAAACAGGACGGGCAAGTCCTTTGAGCGATTAAATCAATATGAAATGCCAACGGGGTTTCACCCCTATATATTTGAGTTGGTACGTGTGGGCCATCAATTTGGTGGGTGAAAGTCATTAAACAGGTATTGAATCCGCGTACGGCCGGGTCACATCGAAACCTTTTCAATAAATGCGACCGTCAAACGTGGGAGGCTCATGTTAAAACTTCCGACACACGCGGAAAGAAAAGCTAAAATCGTTCCGCCGTTGCGGAAGAGTTGAGCGAGCGTTTCCGCGAGAGAGCTATGTGCCGCAGGAGACTTAAATGAAAGCTTTCACTTCTGCGGGAAAGTTATCCAAACCTTTCCGAAAAGCTTCAAGCATTGTTGGTATGGGAAAAGGCGATTTTTTTCGAAAAGAAAGAGTTGAAGAGTTTCCAGCGCTCATGGAAGAGTTATGTGAAAGATTCCGCTGTAGCGGAAGGTTTTGACGAGCTTGTTCCACTGCGGTCCTATTTGATTAAACGTTCCATCCCTTCGAAGACTTTAAGTCATCTCTTCCCCCGGCGCTTAACTTTGGTTCTTCTTCCGCGGTTCTGGACGACTTAAGCCAACTCTTCTACCATTTCGGGTGAGTTAGCTGAAAGCTTCCGCCATTGCGGGTCAAAAGGCTAAGTTTTGCTTGGTTAAAAGGAAAAAACTCTAAGGCAAACTTAAGATTGAAGCTAAGTAACAGGATATCCAAAAGGTACAGAAAACATTTAAAGGCAATCATGAAAAGAAGAAGGGTCCCCAATATTTTTTCAAAATCCAAGTGGAGGTGTTGTCCTAACAACAAATGGCGATTCGCTGGTGAACACAAATCTCTGAAACAAACTCACCTAATATCTGAAAACTCTCAAAGTGTCGATTGCATGAGAAGTTGAAGGTCTTCATAGTTCAGTTCCAGAAGATGCATTGATAGCTCTTTTTTTTTTCTTTTTCTTTTATGAAGGTGATAAAGGGGAAAGGTAACTTTGACTCAACTTCCTTCAAAACTCTCTTAGGTCCAAACTGGTGATTTTTTAGAAAATGTCATCTTTCAGAAGCTTCAAAGTATAGGACTCCACCGGGTAGTGGCAAGATCTCACAAGGACATTTGTTTGTTCCTCATTCCCATGCTCTCACATTATTTAGATGTTTCTTTAATTCCTGGCTTTAGCCATTTTGAGTCTTCCAGAAATATATTTATTCTACTTTCGAGGTTTAGATATAAGTTCTTCAATCCATAATGCCCTTTTGTGTGAATAGAAGCTTTAATTCCGTGATTCACGGACGGAGAAGAACTTTGCTGGGCTGTTTTGTTAGACAACTTTATTTGGTTTACTTAAGCTTACTGTTATTTTCTCGGCCATGCTTCAATTGATATGTGCTTTTGGGCTTTACTTGGAGCATGGGATCATTTTAAATACCATGTATCTGTGAGACATGCTTCCTCTCCATGGGTCCAACCATAGTCAACTTCTTGAGACCATCATTATTATTAGAGTGAGTAAGCCCTGAGATAGTTAAAATGGAAACGTTGGATCTTAGTTATTTGACAAAAGTTACTTCGACCAATCAGACGGAGAACTAATGCATTCCAGGATACTGACCAATGAAGGTGAGGCTATGAATATGCATTCCACTTATTTGTGAGCTTCTGATGATGTCTGAGTTTTATGGAGTCTCATTCATCTAGCTACACCATGATGAAGTTTTGGCTTTATTGAAAGCAAAATGAGCAAAAACTAAACTGACTAGTGACTGAAGGCAACTTAAAGAAAACTAGATCGAAGCAAAAGCAGCGAAGACAAAGCAAAATAAAGAAAGTGTGTTTTATTTATGTACACAACCTGTAGAGGTTTATGCAAAGTATTGCTTTAGAGCAAGGCTGTTGAGAGGGAGGTTTAGTTCCTCTCCTTGTAGGTTTTTCACTTTATAGGTTGATGGGCCCAGCTTCTCAGAAATTTGATAAGGACCGAGCCATAGGTGTTGAAATTTTGTGTGCATTCCCTTACCATCATGTTGGTGATTCCACTTGAGGACTAAGTCCCCTACATCGAAAGTTCTCTTCCTAATCAAACCATTGCTTGACAATGTCTTGGTGATGATGAAAACATTCTTTGGCCCTTTCCCTTGACTCTTCCAGTTTTATCAGAGTATCAATTCTAGACTGTAACGCTTGGCTGCTGGTCCCTCAAGAGGATTGGGCTAACTTCAAGGAGGGGAGTAATACATTTGGTGGGAGAATGGATTCTTTGCCATAGACCGGGTTGAAAGGAGAGGCTCCTAAGGCATCTTTAGGTGTTACCCTATTAGCCCATAGAGCATTAGGGAGGGCTGTGTGCCAGCTACTTTGATTTTCAATCACGGTTATTTTTAAGATATGGATGAGGTTTTTATTGGTTGATTCGGCTAAATCGTTTCCCTGAGGGTAGTAATTGGCTGAATAATGTAATTTGATTCCCCTTTCAAAAGTGAATTCATTAATCTTTATTGATGAAAAATAAGGTGCATTATAAAAAACCAGGGAAATTGGAACCCCAAACCTGGTTATGATATTCTCCTCCAAGAATTTGATGACCATGTCTTCATTAGCTTTCTTTAGGGGAACAACTTCTACCCATCTCGTGAAATAATCTGTAGCGGTCAGAATGTACCGATGCTGCAGTGAAGACTTGGGATTTATTTCCCCAATTATGTCTATGCCCCGCTGCTTGAATGGTGTAGTAATGATGACTGGCTGCAGAGGCCCTGCTGCTTTGGGTAGCTTTCCAATGCTCCTTTGGCATACATCACAATTTCTCGCATAGGCATGGGCATCTTTGAAGAGAGTAGGCCAATAATATCCTACTCTTAGGATTTTGTGAGCTGTAGTGTCCCCTGAATAATGTCCTCCAGCAGGTCCATCATGCAGTTCTTTGACCACGCTAATAACATCTTCCTTTTCTAAACATCCAAGATAAATGCCATCATAATTTTTTTTCTGAAGAGTACTCCTTCAATGATCTGGTAGGCTGCTCATTTAAGATGGAGGGATATTCTTTTTTTCGGGCTCCAATGTTCTTATAAGTACCCTGACTGTAAGTAATGTACCAGATCCTTGTACCAAGACTCTGGAGCTGTGAAGATTGAACACACGTCTATCATGTTCAGTTATGCTTCATTCCTCCAATCCAGCTCTTCGTCAGTTTGGTTTTGAGTGAGTAACTTACACAAGCCTTGACCTTTAATAATGCTAGCGGGATTGAATTCTAAGTCATATTCCTGGAGGGCGGTGACCCAATTCCCTCTTCTTTCTCCCAATTCCTTTAGAACGAAAAGAGTTTTGACAGCGAGATGAGGGACTATAACCCTTGTCCTATTTTTTAGAATATATGGCCTGAACTGTTTTACTGCTTTGAAGACTGCATATGCTTGTTTGTCTACCATGGGATAGTTTAGCTCAGCACCTTGCAGACCAGTGCTCATAAAAGACATTGGATATTCATCTCCCATTTCTGTCTTCTGAGTTAGGACAGCTGTGAGAGAATCATTAGAGGCAAACGCATACAATATACAATCTTTGTCAAAGTCCAGGCTTCTTAAAGAAGGTGCCTTGGCTATTGCTGCTTTGATCTCTTTGAATGCAACCTTTTCCAAGTCTATCCATTTAAATTGTACATCCTGCTTAACCATTTGTTGCAATGGTTTAACTATCTGGGCGAAATCCGGGATGAATCTTCGGACAAAATTTATGGTGCCCATGAATGATTGCATAGTTTTCTTGCTGTGAGGTGTGGGGATCTTATTGATAACCTGGACCCTCTTTTGATCTATTGATATTCCTTCCTTAGAGATTATATGACCGAGAATTTTTTCTTCAAGAACCGCAAAAATGCTCTTCTTAGGGTTCGGGGAAATACCATACTTCCTGCAACGGTCAAAGATTTGCTTTAGGTGAGAAATGTGATCTTCTCTTCTTTTGGAAAATACCATGATGTCATCCAAGTATACTACTATGCATCGAACGCTCAATCCTTGGAAGGCGATATCCATGGCTCACTGAAAAGTGGCTCCTGCGTTAATTAAACCAAAAGGCATTCTCCGGTATGCAAAAGTTCCCCACTTATTGCGAAAAGTAGTCTTCAGTCGGTCTTCTTCTGATACTAGCACTTGATTGTAACCAAAGAAACAATCCAGTAAGGAGAACAGTTCGGATCCGGATACCAACTGCAATATCTGATCCATCGGGGGAACTGGGTAATTGTCTTTATTGGAAGCCCTATTCAAGTTCCGAAAATCTATGCATAGCCTGATTTCTCCTAATTTCTTCCGCACAGGGACCAGATTAGCCACCCATTCAGAATGCCGAACTTTGAAAATGATTTTGGCGTCCAAGAAATTTTTTAATTCTTTCTTGATTAGAGGCTCAAGTGTTGGATGCATTCTCCTTAACTGTTGTTGGAAAGGCTTGACTCCTTCTTTCAAAGGTATTACGTGTTGAATGATATGAGTGTCATATGTTTTCAGATCATCATAGGTCCAAGCGAAGACATATTTATATTGTTGGAAAATTTTAATGAACCTACTCCTTTCCGCCGGCGTACAACATTTTCCCAAATTGAGATACTTTTGTTCAGCTTCTGTGCCTAAGTTGATCAACTCATATTGCATGGTCGAAATGTGGGTCTTGGAATTCGCTGGTTTCCTGAATTTGTTTTGCAAGTCGAAGAGGGCCTCTAGTGTTCTCACACCTTTGGGCATAAAATTGCCTTGCACTACATCTTTATTTCATAAATCTGAGTCGTGCTTCTCTTTCTCTATAATGGCTTCTTGAAACACATCTTTATTGTTTAGGAAACTGATGATCTGTTCGTCATCGTCAAATACTCTGAAATTTGTGATATTGTCTGGCACTGAAGGCCTGGAAATCAATTCAATAGAACATTTGTTATTAGTGGGTACGAATCTAGAAGCGGAAGTAGCTAACAGATCAACTGCAGTGTTTTGTAATCTTGGGATAGCATTAATATTAAAAGCGTCAAAGCAAGAGATTAAATTCCAGACTTCTGCTTGATAACCTTTTAAATGAGGTGAAAGACAATGAATCGTATTTCTTACTTGTCTAACCACAATTTCAGAATCACCAATGACTGTCAAAAATTTAACCTTTAGATCAATGGCCTTTTTCAAACCTTGAATGAGAGCTTCGTATTCTGCGGTATTATTAGTACATTCAAACTCTAACCTACATGACACAAAATATTTATTTTTATTAGGATCGATTAAAATGAAACCAGCTCCGGATCCTTCCTGTGTCTTGGATCCATCAAAGTAAAGCGTCCAAAAGACATTTTATTTTCTAACTAAGTTAGTTTGACTATTGTCTAAGTTAGTGGCTAAGTCTACTATGTTACAGTCAATGTCATCAACCTGGGAAAACTGAAGGAGATCAGGCTGTCTATCTGAAATATGTCTAACTTCTTCTGACTTGTAGTTTCCAGGTTCAATTTCCAAAAAGTAATTTCCTAAAACTGAAGACGAAAAGGCCACTGCTTCATTCTTTCCATCCAGCTGGGTAACATTTTGTTTCATATGTGGTTCCCTCAATATCTTAATCTGATTTTGATGATTTTGATACGGCAACCATAGATGGGACCAATCTGTTGCAAAATAGCCATTAAGTTTCACAGACCAGTCCCTACTCAATATTAGACCATATGCCTTGGGAATATCAACCACCATTATATCAATAAACTGACATACTCTGGGATCGGATGACAATCTAATAAGTACATCTTTCATCTCCCCGATAGCCTGAACAATAGTCCTATCTAATTAGATGATTTGAGACAGGGATGGGATAGGCTATCCATTAATTTTCTTGCAAATTGACAAAGGCATGACATTCGAACTAGCTCCCGAGTCTACAAGACAGTTGTGGACATTATGATTAAATATTTCAAAGGTCAATAGAAAAGGAAGAGTCTGAGATTTTGATTTTCCACCAATACTTGCTTCATTAATTTTTGGGTTTTCCTCAGTGTTTTCCACTAGGACAGCTATTTGTGGATCTAGTGCTTCCATCAGTTTCTTCCTCTGTTGCGGTAAACTACACATATAAAAAATGGAGACGTTTTCTTTCATTTTGTTAATATCCTCGATTATATCATAGCTCATGTCACAACCCTTCGACACCTCTAATTGTTTTTTTGTTTTGTTCAAAGGAGCTTGTGGCTGTTTATTCATTTCAGAGTTAGGTACTTTCATCACTGTAGGAGCAGCCACCATACTTGTTTTGGGTTGGGGAGGTATGACAGTTATGTGTCGCCCCGGTATTTGGTTAGACCTTGTCTTAGGTAGTTCTATTGCTAGTTCGGTCACCGGGCCTTTACTTCTGGTAGCAATGTTAACAGATGCTGTGTGCACTTAATCTGTGAGCTCTTCATAAGACATTTCATGGGCAGGGATCCAATCCCAAAAAATCATCGTAGTGTCGGGGGTTGGTTCTTCATTGTCAAGAATTTTCTCTTATTGGGGACTTGTTTGCTCGGGTGTTTGTGCATCTAACATTTGGTTCATTACTAAGCTCATCGATTTGATCCACTGTGGACAACTTTTCTCCGAATGTTGTTCTTGGTGAAAAGTACAAAAGTGATCCATCCCTATTTCATTAAGATTCAATACGGCAGAATTATTCACTGGTGGGGTTGGCTGCCCATTGTCTTCTTTCCGTTTGTAGAACGGTTTGAATGGGGTTCTGGAAGAACTTATTGCTTTATCCTTTTCTAAATCCACGATTTTATTGGAGAGTTTCTGCATCATCTTTATGACACCTTCTATATCTACTGTGGGTTCCTCTTTATCCCTAGTCAACAAAAGGGGTTTCTTAACAGCTGCTGGTTTGCCTTCTAAATCCAAAGCATGTTTAGCAATACTATCATGTTCTTCTTCTACCTTCTTGGATTCCTTAAAATTTTCTGTCAAGGTGGGTTTTTTTGTTCTTTTGACGAACATTGCGAGTGGAGATTTAAGGGCTATTGTGTAATACTCTACTAGGCATTCCTCCGCCGGCTTGGTTGCGTCACTGAAATTATTTAACAACATTGTGAATCTCTGATTAAACTCTTGAACTTTCTCATTCTTCTCCATTCTCATGGACAGTAATTCTTTCATGAGAGTAGCTACGGTTTTCTGATTACCATATTTTTTAAGAAAGCATTTCTCAAAGTCTTCCCAACTTGTTATTGAACCAGCCTGCAAACTAAAGTACCATGAAGATACTTTGGGTTCAAAAGTATAAGGAAATAGGTGACAAACCACATCTTCATGTTCCACTTTCAAAAGGTTTATAGCTAAATAAAAGCTTTTGAGGTGATCTTCAACAGAGACTCCTTTACTAGGGTCATACTTAGGCAAAACCTTTTCAGGGTTCTTGGGCAAATCATGGAATGGTCCGACCATGTTCAATGCCCCTCTGGCTCTCCATGCGGGTACGGACACGACTCTTGGGAGAGAGCATGGTGGTGAATGTGGTGGTGAGTTAAGAGGAGTGTCTCTTGGAGGTTGATCTCCTAGGCCTGTAGGGGTCTCTGGACTAACTTCGTCGAAAGGTTCGGTGATATCTTCTAGAGATAAATCTAACAATTCTTCTAGTCTTTGAACAAGGACAGAATCTCTTGTGCACTGAGTATTTTTTCGAGGAGCTCTGGTTCTGGGTAATAAAGGAACTATGGTTAATCCTCCAAGACTTCTCACGTACGAGCGGGTATGTCTCCTGAATTAATTTACTTCTTCGAAATGTACAACATACACTACTTCTGACTGTTCTGTTCTAGGGTTAGGATCTTCTTGATTTTTGGATTCTAGATCTGGAAATTCTGGAAAGACTGTTGTGGATGGGTTTTCAGTGGAAATTTTACTAACAAAAGAATCTTTTCCGCTAGCCATGCACTGATGGCCCTCCTTCTAGCTCCAAAACATTGTTGATGCCCCGAATATCGCAACATCAAGCAGAAAGGGGTTCTCCCCAGTAAGCAATCCCAATTAGATCTCTCACCATTTGGTTTAGGGACCCCGTCCGGTTAACGGTTCCGGCTACCGTAAGTTTTTTAAAGATTTGTTGGTTTTATCAGTTGTGGCCCGATCCACCAGTTATGTATTTTTTATTTTAAAATGATGTGCATGTGCCCTAGCCTAAATGCATGCGGTAAACAAATCTGTATTAATCTAAACTAGTCTAATCTATCTATCCTTATAAGGAGCAGGATTAAAGAATGGGTAAATCACTAGAAAATACACCAAAACAATCCATAGTTAGCTATTAAATTGAAAGAGGCATTTGCAGCGGAAAAGAAAGATTATCTAAGGTAACTCAGATAAATATAAAAATTTCCATTACCCATTCAACATAGACATTTTACATAAGAATATGAAACCATCCATATCAAAGAATTAATTCATAAAAGCCAGGAAAGATCTCATAGGAAATGTATGAGAAATTTGTAGAAATAATTGAGCATCTTAATCAACAAGACTCCATGTAAAATGACATGCTAACTTTCACAGGCCAAAACGATTCCCATTCATGTAGCAGAAATAGTTCCTTTACAAAATAGCAAAAGAGTTTCACCTGCCAAAAGTCCTTTGCTTCTTTTCTTATTAGCTATATATAGCTTTACAAAATGTGCCCATAATTGACACCTATACCCTAACCGTTTAGATTCCTCTATTTTGTCTTGTAGTGCTTGATATTACATAAGAGAAATATTCTAAATGCTTTACAAAATGGGAGTTACAAAATTACAAATGTTTTATCGTTCCAAACATAAGTACAAAAATGCACATCCACGTGGCACGCTGAATAGCACGAGCTATCCCTGACTTGGCTCCTTTGGCAGCTCAGGCGCCTCTGGGATTGTTGGGGTTTCCTCTTGCATCACTGCAATGGTTGGGCCAATCTCTGATGTAGTAGCTGTTAAATTTTCTGAATTTACTTCAATATGATCTAGGATCTTAACTGAGAGAACAACATGTACAGCATATCTACAGCATATCAATCATGGAGACAATAATGCAAGCACACAAGAGACACAAAGATTTACTTGGGGAAAACCATAAAGGTGAAAAACCCCAATAACTTCCTCAGAGATAGATAGAGCAATGATACAACCAACCAAGAGAGATAGCCATAACCTAGCAGCAGATCCTCCTCCTCCATAAGTGCGCCACTCCTCCTTGAGTGCATGTGTGAGAAGTGAGTGAGTAAATAGAGTGCCTCCCGCACTCTATTTATACTTGACTTGACTTGCCTTTTTACCTAACTCATGTAGGCTCGAACTTAACCACATAACATAATGCTGAGTGGGCCGACCCCCAATAGGGTGGTCTAATAACCCTTTGACCCACATGGCCGACCCCCAATAGGGTGGTCTAATAACCCTTTGACCCACATGACTTATACAGGGCCAACCCCAAACAAGGTGGTCTAATAACCCATCAAGTATAAGTTACGACACTTGCAATATAAATGACGACACTTCATTATAGAGGAATAATACCATCTCTATAGGAATACAATATACATATATGTGAAATACATTTCGAAGTTACATATACATCAACACTCCCTCTTAACTAGGAAGGTATTTCTCAGCACAGTTCTTCTAGCACAAGTCATCTTCTCTAGATCATCGTCACTGGATAATCGTCATCGAGTCATCATCATCATCGTCACTGCTGTTGCTATCTCAATCAATCTCTGAATCTACTCGTCATAGGAAGTTCTACAGAGCCAGTCCTTTTTCATACTGGATGTAGGCCCACCACCTGCAGGTCTTCATCATCACTGGCCATACTGTGGAATCCTCAGGACTTATTACGTGCGTCACAAAACCTGGCTGCAGCATCCCAGGCTATTACGAGCACACAGCTCTACCTGTAGGATCTCCCAGGAGCACATTACATGTGACCCATCACAAAACCTGGCTGAAGCATCCCAGGCTGTTACGAGCACGCGGCTCTACCTGTCGGATCTCCCAGGAGCACATTACATGTGATCTCACCACAAAACCTAGCTGAAGCATCCCAGGCTATTACGAGCACACAGCTCTACCTGTCGGATCTCCCAGGAGCACATTACATGTGGTCCACCACAAAACCTGGCTGAAGCATCTCAGGCCTTTTTCATCCTGTCCAGATCTCCCAGGAGCAAATTACATGTGGTCATGGCAAAACCTGGCTGAAGCATCTGAGGCCTTTTTCATCCTGTCCAGATCTCCCAGGAGCAAATTACATGCCATAGGACAAAACCTCGCAAGAGCATCTTCCAGATATCCCAGGGCACCGAATTACATGCCATAAGAAAAACCTCGAAAGACTATCTGCAGATCTCCCAGGGCACAAATTACATGTCCTCCCAAGCAAAACCTCGCAAGAGCATTTGCCAGATGTCCCAGGGCACCGAATTACATGCCATAGGCAAAACCTCGAAAGACCATCTGCAAATCTCCCAGGGCACAAAGTACATGCTTACTTGCACAACCTGATCCACGTCCACAAAGTATCATCTGATACTCATCAAACATCATCCTGATGTACACATGATCATCCTGATCATCATCACTGCAACATCTTGCTGCATGTCATCTGGAGAAGCTCGTCATCCACGATCATCCTGATCATACAATGCATCCATCTGATGCATACATAGATACATGATCCACACAATGTATCCATCAATCATACATGATCTACCTGATCATACAAAGATACATGATCCACACAATGTATCCATCAACATACATGATCTACCTGATCATACAAGGATACATGATCCACACAATGTATCCATCAACATACATGATCTACCTGATCATACAAAGATACATGATCCACACAATGTATCCATCAGCATTCAACATGATGCGTACATACATAAATGATCCAACTGATCATATCCAGCATCCAACATGATGCATACATACATAAATGATCCAACTGATCATATCCAGCATCCAACATGATGCATATGCAAAATACATACACATGATCCAACCGATCATATCCAGCAGAAACCAAAACATCATCCTGATGCTCATCATCTAGCGCTTACATCCACATCCATGTGAAGAGTTCCCCTTCCAACATGCTTGGAATGGCTTCAGCAAATGTGTCCATCACTTCTTCCTCAAAGTATCCTCGATCTGAAGCACGCCAAGCCTCTCTCTGAAGTACTCGAACTTCACCCTGGCTAGTGGCTTCATCAGCACATCTGCAATCTGCTCGTCTGTCGCAACATATAGGAGCTTCACATCTCCTCTCTGCACCATATCCCTGATATAGTGATATTTGATCTCTATGTGTTTTGACCTGTCATGAAACACTTCACACAACTCTGGTTATCACAGAAGATACCAGTAGCCTCCAATGGGAGATCAAATAACCCAGACAGTAGCTTCCGTAGCCATACTGTCTCACAACTAGCTGAATAGGCTGCAACATACTCTGCCCCAGCTGTACTCAGTGCTACACAGGACTTCTTCCTGCTAAACCAAGAGATCACACCTAATCCCATAATGAAGCAACACCCAGATGTGCTCTTCCTGTCTGCAGCACTGCCAGCCCAATCTGAATCAACATAACCCTGCAGGTCAAACTTTTGATTCGCCTCATACTTGAGCCCATAATCCATTGTACCCTTCAGGTACCTCAGAACATGCTTTACAGCAACCAGGTGAACACTCCTCGGATCCGTCAGGAACTGGCTCAATGTGTTCACAGCAAAGCAAATGTCTGGTCTCATGTTCGTCAGGTACATCAAGGACCCAAACATCTGACGATACATAGAAACATCAACTAGCTCAGATGAAGCATCACATAGAAGCTTCAGATTCGATGCCATAGGTGTGGCCATAGCCTTGCAATCCATCATCCCGAACCTCTTCAGGATCTCTACTGCATACTTCCCTTGTCCAAGGAAGATTCCTTCTGCACTCTGCCACACCTCCATGCCAAAAAAAAATAGTGCATCATCCCCAAGTTCTTCATCTCGAACTTGGCAGCAAGCTTCCGCTGCGTGTCGGCAATCAATCTATTTTCACCATACCAAGTTTTGCACATATATGATTTCCTATCATGTGTCTCAGAACCAAGTGGCTGCTCCACATACACTTCTTCTTTAACTTACACCATTCAAGGAAGCTGTCTTGAATCCATCTGGTGTATCTTCTATTTCATCACTTTTATATTTCTCAATGCTGCCATCTGCAACATGCTTGATCTGATAGTTCCATTTGGAAGTCATAGCAAACTTCCCTTCATGTCTTGGGATTACATCCCAAACATCATTCTTTATGATCGACGGATCATGGCATTTCATTTCTTCATCCCAGATCCTGGGAACTTCAATATCTTCAATAGATATCTTTGTTGCTGGAACAAATGTTGTAGTTCTTCTTTTGTAGGAGATGGCATATGATCTTTCCTACACAACAAGTTAAATTGCATGATTAGAAAACATCTCATAGTTTTCAAAACAAATTCTTACACATAAAGAAATATGCCATACAATCATGCAATTATCTTAGCCAATGCTTCAATACAACATTTATCCATATTCCATAACTTTCTAGATGCCTTCCAATCTCTACCAGAACATTGTTAAGAGTGTGCACAACTCCCAACATGTCAGCAAAGAGGTTTCATTCTAGATAAGTAGCAATGGAATGTTGTACAGTGCCATAGGCCACTTACCCATGCATATTAGGAGTATACTATTCATCAATGCAATTATTCTAATATGCATAAAACCTAATTCTAGGAACATCAGTATATACAATATTGAACAGTATTATTTAAGAAATGACAATTCAAATACTTATCTTTGTTTGTTCGTTGGGTGGACTCCCTCTGAGTCTTCGCTTCCTTGCAGGAGCTGCTGGAGTCCTAATCTAAAGTAGCTTCTTCTACACCTTTCTATTGTGGGATGTAGAGAGATGGTCAACTCCCTCTGAATATCTGCATCCTTGCATGAACCACTGGAGTGTACTCCCTCTTGATCTTTGATTCCTAGATTACCTGTTCTTGAATCTCATATTCATCCTTGGTCCCTATGCATGCTTATTAGTATCATGAATGTGTTATCCTTGTGATCTCATATAAAATCATACATTCATTAGTATACTATTAAAACACAATAATCTCAAGCATGTATAGTCATGATCATTTCAAACAGAAATAATAAGCATTAGCATTCAAGGTTTATGTAGGATTCTTATGGTTAGTCAAATCATAAGAAACATAACATTTCTAAACCTGTAATTACTCAAACCTATGACTCTTCAGGTTAGTTGAATCATCAATCAAGATAAGAGATATAAAATGCATAAAACCTGTGATTATTCAAACCTATACCATCATGATTCTTCTGGTTAGTCATATCATTAATTATGGTAAGAAACATAATATGCATACAATCATGATTATTCAAACCTATGACTTCATGAATAATCATTATCAACAACGCGATAGTATAAGATCCTAACCCAAGGTAGGAATCTAGCTTGATATAGGAAAAACATACCTGGATTATCATGTTAGCTAGTTATGTCTAACATACCCGTATAATGTCTTTTGGTTCTCTTCAGTGACTTGTGCTAGTAACCTGCATGTCTCATAAGTTAACCATTATAAAACCAAGTTATACATACCTCGTGAATGGATCTTGTATGAGATCCATGACAATGGATGAATCTTTGTCCTCATGTTATCATGATCATATGTTCTTGGACCAGAACATGATCTGTCTTTCTTGGTGTACCTTTCATGTTAGTAGACAACATAAACCTCATACAACACCATAATGCATTAGTACAATCATAAGTGTCAACACCCTAACCAATGAATATCTTCTATCATGCATTCATAATTTTGTTAAGGTGATACAACAAATCTAAAATCAAAATTGTACTAACCGTAATAACATGAAGACAAACATACCATAAACTTAATCATGGACAAATATCGAAACATACCTCGATGAGTCATACCTGTTGAGATCGCTTGTAATCTTCTTATGTAAGGCCTTATCCTCATCTCCCTCTGAGACAGAAACTTCTTTCACTTATGCAGGTGATCAATCCATCTTCTTCTAGGATTAACCCAATCCACTTGATTTGCAAGAACTGGACCTTGAGCTGGATATGGGTTTGTCAGAGAAACCCCAAAAATTCAAACTTTGAATTTCAACCTTCCGATAGGATAGGAATATGCGCCTTGATGAACTGATCAAACTGGTATATTCAGAATTTGAAAACTGCAAAGTTTCACTCCTCAATTTTGCCTTTGAAACTTCTGGATTCACTGGACGTGACCCTGAACTGGGATTTGATGAAGCCCACTCTTTTGCCCCATCAAAATGTTTGATCCAAATCTCTAAGCTTCTATTTTTCTGAGGAGCTTCCAGCCGTGTTCACAGATTTCAAAAATTCCCATTTTTACAGAAGCCCTAATTTTCCACTTTTCTGATCAAAGTCCCGAACTAGGGTCTAATCAAGCCCGGCCTTCTGCCCAACCAAAAATTCTGATCTTGGTCTCTAAATTTATATTTTGATGAGTAGCATCCATCCGTGGTCTCCGATTACAAAAATTTCAACTTTCTCCAAAGCCCTAAATTCCGGAAGCCATGAATGAAGGTACCAAAAAATAATTATGTTTTGACAGAAATATGTACCTGATTGTTTCTGGTGTAACTCCAAAATTTTTGATCCACAGGGTCTGAAAACGTTTCCTGAGATAGCCTGACTTGTTATCTTTCCATCCTGACAGGTCAGACCTCAATTGAATTCTCTGAGAGAGAGTTATGCCAAATGTCGCAACGTGACCTGTTTTGGGATAAAACAGGAGAGCGAACTTGTACGGCGTGCCACGTGTCATTGTTTCAACTTAGGCCTCTGAAAAAGTTTTCTGAGATAGTGCAGACTGTGTAATACCTGTCACTTTTTACGAAATTTTATTTGGAGCTTCCTAGCCCAAGATATGACCTTTTTCCCAAGGTCACCTGATTTTGACTCAGATCTGGAAGAGGCAGAAACCCTATATTGTACAGATCATAAATGACAAAGTAAAACGAATTAGAGTTTGTCCTTTGGACACAAGATACCTGGAGATCTTAGCTTCGGCCTGTAACAATTTCAGATCCGAAAAATTCGCTAAAACGGATTTATAGCGAAAGTGCTACGATGACTGGTTTTTGCTATATCAAGCCCTAGCATCGTAAGTGCAACAAGTGTCATACATGCCATATCATGCCTTCTTTCAGGCTAGCTCTGATACCATGTTAAATTTTCTGAATTTACTTCAATATGATCTAGGATCTTAACTGAGAGAACAACATGTACAGCATATCTACAGCATATCAATCATGGAGACAATAATGCAAGCACACAAGAGACACAAAGATTTACTTGGGGAAAACCATAAAGGTGAAAAACCCCAATAACTTCCTCAGAGATAGATAGAGCAATGATACAACCAACCAAGAGAGATAGCCATAACCTAGCAGCAGATCCTCCTCCTCCATAAGTGCGCCACTCCTCCTTGAGTGCATGTGTGAGAAGTGAGTGAGTAAATAGAGTGCCTCCCGCACTCTATTTATACTTGACTTGACTTGCCTTTTTACCTAACTCATGTAGGCTCGAACTTAACCACATAACATAATGCTGAGTGGGCCGACCCCCAATAGGGTGGTCTAATAACCCTTTGACCCACATGGCCGACCCCCAATAGGGTGGTCTAATAACCCTTTGACCCACATGACTTATACAAGGCCGACCCCAAACAAGGTGGTCTAATAACCCATCAAGTATAAGTTACGACACTTGCAATATAAATGACGACACTTCATTATAGAGGAATAATACCATCTCTATAGGAATACAATATACATATATGTGAAATACATTTCGAAGTTACATATACATCAACAGTAGCTTTAATAACTTCCAGTGCTTTCTTTACTTCTGCTATGTGAATTCGCCAGTGATTAGTGTCTTTCACGATATTTGTTCCAATCAAGGGGCTCATGAATCTAAGGGATATCTTTTGTTTGACCAACTCTTCTTTCCTTTTCACCTCTACTTCAGCTTCGGCTACTTGTATTTTCAAATTCTCTTCTTCTCTTAATTTATCTTCTTGGGTCTTCTTTGCGTGTTCCGAGAGCCTCAGTTCTTCTGCAGAGAGAGCCTGAGATCTTGAGTTGGCTCCTCCTTTGCTGACCTGACAGATCTATATCTCGGCCATATTACTGATTCCCCTATATGGTTCTTCCTTAGGATCATAAAAATTGGCATATTCACAAGGAGTATAGTGCTCTTTGCAATGCTGCGCAACTTTGCCCTGTCGATTGTTCCTGTGGAAAATCTTTTCTCCAAAGTGGAAGCTTTTCAATTCTGCAACAAACTCTTTTACAGTTGTGATTCCTGCGAACTTGTAGGCTCCAATATAAAAGGGTAAGGGGGGAAAGGTGGCCTTCTTGGCTTTGTACAAGGTGTTACCCATTCCATCAATGAAGACTTTCCTGACCATTTCCTTATGGACTATGTAATCTGTGGCATACTTCAGAAGAATATAGGGTGCTTTAGAACCTCCATACATTCTTATGTAGGTACCTTCCGAAGAAAAATAGAAATCACCATACTTTTCCAAGGCCTCCATGGCGTTCTCCGACAAACAATTTGGTTCTTCATGGAAAATCATTTCATAAAGCTGCATGATAAACTCCTCGCAGATGAGCTTGTAGTCTCTCTTATAATTCTGCGCCCAAAAGATTTTATAGGCAAGGAATATTGGACCTTCGGCCAGAATCCACACGCACCCCAACTTGGGAAAGAGACACTTTGCCACAATGCAGTCTATGAGATACGAAGCCATATAGAATTCTGCCTTTCTTTCCTCCAACCCTTCTTTAGCTATTGTTACTGCTGATGCCAGGCTGTCTGAGAGAATGTCAGCCCAATTGAAGATTGTTCCTTTGAAAGCGACAAAATGTATGATAGGGACCCACTGCAGCATGAACATCGTCCCGTTAGGCCTCCTAAAGATCTTGTTTAGCATTAGAGCAATTAGTCTAAAGGGAGGCCTTAAATATTGGACTTCATATTCCTCACTATCTCTTCTTCTAAATTGCTTGCCTATGATTAACATCCTCCTTGCTATGTCTAGATTATCCATATTGACCTCCCGCAACAATGCATCGTCTAGTCATTGTTGTGCTTTGGGTAGTTTGTAAGCTGTTGCAATGTAAGATGGGTGGAATTAGGTGAAGGCATTACCCGTGCTATTTTCTATGACTCTGGTTGCAGGGTTGGCATGCTGCAGCACCCACCCGATTGCTTCTGAGCACGAGAAGGTTCCTGGGTGTGTGGATGCTTTGGATATACATGAATTCCTGATATTTTGATATAAGCATTGCTCTTCAAGGAGAGCTTCAAGAAAGTCTAGATCCCTTATCATACTATAGATATCACCCCAATTTACTTCCGGAGGCACGTTTGTAGTGCATCTGGTGTCCTGAAATGTTGTCTCCAGTTTGGAATTTTCCTCGATTGCTTTTGTCCTTCTCTTGCCACCTTTGGCCATAATGGGAATCATATACAATAATTGACGTGAATAAGCATGCATGACATAATGTTTTACAAAACTAAACAGATACCTGCAAATGGTCTTAAAAAGAATATGTTTCTTTCTCATATACATGCAAAGAAAGAAAACATGAAGACATTAATCAAGTTATCCCTGTGTCTTTCTGTGCTGATTAAGGGAACTAACGGCTACAAGATCAAGGTATGTCTGGGTACTCTAGTCCCTCGTATACTGTCCAATGCCCGGGGTGGGAAAAGTCAACATACTATAGCCGAGACGTCTGTTGATTAGGTGCAGGAAGGTGGACAGGTTCAGCGGTAGCAATGAAAAGATGCAGTTTTCAAAAGCGAGAGTCTCGGGACCTCTTACGCCTATGTTTAGGGTTGCTTAACGCACGTCTTCTTAAGGTCAAACTGTTAACCGGGGCCGTGATTGAGGTGGTGATACCAGGCAACGTGATACTCTACGGTAGCTGCAGGAAGGTTGACAAAGTTTCGGGAAAACTTCGTAATAAAGAGCATCCCAATGAAGCAAAGAAACAATACTTCAAGCAAGCATGTACGTCCTATTAAACAGGCGAATGCACTTACTTGTAAATGAAAGGAGTGACGCCAACAATACTCTAGCATCCGATTAATCTAAGCCTTGAGACAACAGTGAACGCACTTGGTTGTTCAAACGGGACGATGCCTAACCAAATCGCGGAGATTTGGGATACAACCTTTTTCTGCGCACGTTAGATTAGCGCCATCACCTTTTCACCGTAGATCTTCGTTTCCGTCGATCTAGGCCGTTGATTTCTTTAGGAACCTACCCATTGGTTAGCACTTCATCCGCACTTATAACCTTTCCACTTAACTTGGCACAAAAGGCCTCAGGGACATAGATCTCCGAGGCAATTTAATATGTGCCGTCCATACATACTTCTATCTGTTGCTGGCGTATTAGCCTACCATTAGTCCCCTGATCACCATGGAAACTTGGATCTTCTGAATATCCCCTCTCTTTTTACCAAATCTTCCCTATTGAGCTTTGACCATTCACACCGGGGGATGCGACCTGGGCGTTTGGCTTCTTTTGAGGAATTATCCCGATCCTGCAACTCTTTTTCTTCATAAAAACCCTCTTTCAAAGCTTAGCACATTTCGAGTGCTAACACACTCAACCACTAATAAAATAAGAGAAATCCCACATGCAAACCACAAAAAATGCTAGAAAACAAAGTAAAATAGTAAAGTGTGAATAATGGAAACTACAAGAGATAGAAACTAATATGTAAATAATAAATTACCTGTACCCAACTATTGATGAATTCGCTCCACCCTTCCTAGTAGTGAATTGAGATTAATATTGGCTTGGAAAACCTCTAAGGTTGGTTGGGGTGCACTTGAAAAACTTACCTCTTCAACCTGGGAGATAACAAAAACTTAGTAAGTATGGAGTTTGGGGTAACCTACAAACCAAATTTAAATCCACATGAAAATTAAGGAAATCATGCAAGACCAAAATGGGAAAGAGAAATGAAGCAAAGACAAATTCCCTAAGAAAAGGCCCTTCTTTGAAAACACCAAGACACATTAAGAAATTGATTGCTCTCGTTCTCACATGAAAACATGAAAAATATTCTACCAAATTAGTTGATCGAAGATCCCAATGCTCAAAGAGGATGGAAAGGAGTGAAATCCATCAACTAAACACCAAGATACAAGAAGAATTTGACAAAATAAAATTATGGTTTCTATTCTTGTAGTAGAAATGCCCAAAAGTTCTTTACAATGAGATTCTCATTCTATTTTATGGAATGAAAGAGCATCAAAATATGCATCCCATAAGGATAGAGGGATGATATTAAAAAATAGAAAATCTAGATCAATGGCTGAGATAATTCTCAACATTTATAATTTTTAACAAGCTAAAAAATAGTTGACAAAAGAGGGGTGAATTACCGCACTGAGCCGATGAAGATATAGTTGTTTGCATAAGAACTAAGGAGGGGTAATTAGGTGATCCCAATATATTTATTTTCCATCAAATTTCATTACTTTCTTTTTATTACATAAGTTACACCTTGGTAATTTTCCCCTAGGAGAAAGAAAGCGGCCCCCTTGGAGGAGACTAGGAGTTGGGCTTAGATACTATGCTGGATGAGAAATATCAAACTTGGGTATCGTTCAAAAACTGATTTTATGAGGACCCAATATGCCACTTTTTCCAAACTATTGATATTTATTCACTTGATTAATTAAATGTTATACTTAGGAATTTTTTAAATCAGACTTAGGAAAAGCCTACTAATAATTTTAATTAACTCCCAACTAGGTGAATTAACACTCAAATCACCTCAAAAATGCCTTAGAATGGATCCTAGATTATATAACATGATTAAAAAATCAAATGCATGTCAAAAACCAATATGCAATTTTCAATATGTAGCTACTCCAAATTTTTAATTTTCAACCTTAGGCGTTTTAATAAAATACTTAGGAAATTTTCATATAGTAGCCTATTAATAAAAAGGGACAAAAACAACACTTTGAGGGTTCTGATTGGCCTCCAATGATTGTAGCATAATGAAATATGGATAATGAAGCTCTCATACTCCTAGTTGGTCTTGTTGACCTAAATGAGGATGAAAAACCATTTACAATAATTAGTATTGAAAATAACTAAAATTACAAATAATACTTTACACAACACTATTGAATGCCTACATAGTCTCATCATAGGATAAGTGCATAACAAAACATAAAGCATGTAGTGTTTTTCCTATACACATACCAACATCTAGTTTACCATCATAAAAATTGCATAGATCAACCTTCTCTTGGGTGAAGTGGGTGGTAAAAATGTCAAAGGCTAGTCGTATGAGAGATTGGTCAAAGAAGGGGAAAACAATGGCCTCCATGGCATTCTTTATTTAGGAAAACACTAGGGAGCATGTGCATCAAAAATCGATGATGTGCTAGAATATGATACATGCATTTGAATTTAGAAATCCCCCCTTTTACTCCGTTTCTTAATTGCATGTTTCATTTTCACTTGACTTTCATTTTTGTCACTTTGGATATTTTTATTTTTGGAACACTTTCTTTCTTTTCTATCCTTTATTTGGTTAATGAATGAAAAGTACTATATCCAAATATCTTCTGGGAAACAGTAATGACACTACCTTATCTCCACTACCAACAACGATCCATAGGTATAATGGAGTTTCCACGATAATTATTGTTTAAGCAAATAAGAAGTACCTCTTAATTAAAGTAGTACCTACCATTTAAACCATCAACCAATTTCAAGGGATGGGGAATCATATTTCATGTCTTAGGAGTACCTTATCTCAAGACCAGACATTAGGTGTAACTAAATAGAATAATACATGGGGTCAAAAAGTGGTAATACTAGGAACATATTCAATCATCAAGGGTAATCGACGAGAAACATAAGGCTTTAAAAGGCCATTTCTCCTAAGTTCAATGGAAAACATCAAGGGTAACTAACCAAGCAAGCACAATATTTTGGATAATTTGTCACCCACATCAAATCCAAGACACCAGGGGATAATATGAATTTCATCGTAGTATATAGGCCACAAAGGGGAATGTCCTTGAGTCACTTAGTAATATCCGGACCAATGGGATTGTTCAACAATAAAGGGTGAATGGATGGAAGGCAGATAAGACAAAAATATTGGACAAAGGGATAGGTTGTGATCCATGCAATGCTCCAGAGACTACACCAAATAATGAATTATATAAAACATACATTGCTTATAAATGTCATACCTTACAAAAATCCTACTCAACATACTCATATATTCAACAAGTCAATAAGTCAATACAAACCATATATTCCATAAATAACATCCTCGAGGCATGCATTTGATACAAACTGAAATACATTAAGTATCCATCATAAGGAGACATATATAAGTGGCAACCAATAACCAAGCCATAAATATCAAGGGCATCATTTCTCTACAACACTACCCTGCTCAACAAAAATGATCAACTACACTTCCCTATACCAAAATGACAGTATAGAACCCCATACAAATCGTGGCATAATAGGTAGAATACATGTGCGGATGCCTATAAATATATTTAGGAGTTGTCATTAAGTAAGTAAAATTATAATCTAGGGGGACTTTACTAGTACAATGACCAATGCTAGGACACATCTCCTTGCATCCTTGTTAGGTGCAAGATGTTGGTCATTCCCTCTAACTCTGGTTTGATACCCCTACTCGAGTAAGACTGAAATAGATAGAACTAAGCATGAAATTGGAGCCCATGTACCTTGCATATATACAGGACCTAATAGGTTCTTATGTATTTTAACCTTTGATGACTTCTTTATTTCAATGAGATAAATCATGGTTTCTTTATTGATTATTGGCTCTTTATTGATAATTTGCTCTAGATTCCTCTATAGAGACATCTTATCATTCTTTAAATTCTTAATTTGGCTAAATAGTTTTTTATTATGAATCTTGAAGCAACATAGTTCTTCATTGTTCTCTAGGTTTTCAACTTTGTTCTTAAGGTCAAGGTTTTCTGACTAGGCCTCTTTTAATATTTGATATGCTCAAGAAACGTCGTATTAAGGTTCCTTAATGAATAATATTTTGGACCTTTCTCTGATAACTTCTTGTTGAATTCCTTTATGATATCTTGATTATTTTGTTCTATCTTTTTAAAAATCGACTTCTTCTCCCTAGACTTCATGATTTTTGCAGCTAGTTTTTTATTATGATTCCTTAGGAGTGAAATACCTTCGTCTTTTTTAGTGATGAAATTCTCACATTATTTATGTCCATCCTACAACTTTTGTATTGAGTTATGGATATCTTGAAGGATCACTTCTGATACATCCTTTAGGTCTTCTAATGAGGGAACTTCTAAGCATTGCTTCATTGTAACATCTTGTGATGTTATTTTCTTCTTTTTATAGGGAAATGTTAGAAAACATTTCTCCATATTTAAAATGAATGTACCCAGTGATTCTAGCCAAGCTGAAACAAGCATTAGGTCAATGCCATTACCAAACATAGAAAGAACATCAATTTTTAATATGAATTTGTAATCATAACGTGTTTTTATTTTCAAATACATTTGAATCTAGAATTAATAATTGATTGGAGATATCAACACTATATAATTTTTTTTGTCATCTGGACAAATGGTGATGTTGATAGCATTTTCTTGAATAATCCCTTTAATTTTTAACAGAAATTAACATATTTTAAAAAAGTATGAGGGAATCTTTATTTTTTCTCGTTATGAAACTCTATTTTTTATTTCATCAAAAAATATACTCTTGATAGTTTGAATAACCCTTTTATAACTTGAATTAGAACTAAGAAACATTTTGAACCTTCTCCAGTCGTCACAGTTCTTGTAATCTCAATTGTTATTCCTTCATAAAATGCAATCTCTCTATTTTCTTAGCTTATCAAGTTACATGCTTCTTTCACAGGTTCCAAGCTCATGATTGTTTTGTAGTTGGTACCTCTACTGATAATTAAAAGATTTGATGAGTTTTTGCAACATATATGAATCAAACTTGTGTGTTTCCCTGTATGGATAGATACCCTTATTTTTTGCAGTGAGTTGTTCCACTTGGTTGTTTTGTTTTATGCACCATGATTTCATATTGGTTTCCTCCCAATTAGACCCACAATAGTTGATAGGAAAAATTAACCATATTTGATTATATTTGTGGCTTGATTTCTCAGCAAATAGTCCATACGTTCTTAGTAATATTTAACAAGTATACTAGAAATAAATTTTACATCCTTGATTTAGACATGAATTGCCTTAGCAATATCTAATTTTCCTTTTCTTTAGTTTGTATTTGCAACAAAGTGATTATTTATTTATATACAAGAACTTTGAGTTGTAAATAACCAAGCATAGAATTCAGCCAATGAATTGGTAAACGAAGAAACCTTGCAACTAGGAGTGTCCAAAGGTCGAGGTTGGGGTCAAGTACCTAAGGATCCAAGAAAATCCTTGAATAATTTTTTTTTTCCAACATCTGGATCAAGACGAAGCGCTAATACCAATGTGACGAGTAAAGTTCATTACTAAAGAAACATCCAATGCAAATAGGGAAAATAATCCATAAATGGGCAAGTATATAGTAAATGTATAATGAATAAGAGATGATATACAATGACCATGTGATAATGAACTTATAGAATTGACTGGTCACCATGGTAAGTCATGTCCCTTCAATTGGTCATGTATTTTAGATGAGATGTGTCCTTTCATTAATTATTATTATTATTATTATTATTATTATTATTATTATTATTATTATGTTACAGTTGAGTCTCTTAAGAACCCAAGGCTTGTATTGGGAAAAGAAAGAGTTCAAAATTTTGATCCATGAGTTCAAAGATTTATTTTCATGGTATTATGATGATTTGAAGACTTACAATAGAGACATCATTAAACATGCCATACCATTGAAAAATGATACATACCCTTACAAGTAAAAGTTAAGGAAAATAAATATGAAGTTGGCTCCGTTAGTCCAAAAGGAATTACATAAGATGTTAGTGGCTAAGATTATTGCTCTTATCATATATTTAGAATGGCTCTCAAATTCCATGGTTACCAGAAAGAATACGGGTGGGATAACGATTTGTATACACTTTAGAAATTTGAATGAAGTATCAGAGACAGATAACTACCCTTTTCCTAGAATGAAACATCTTTTACAAAGAATAATAGGTTCCCATATGATATCATTACTGGATTGATTCTCTAGTTTCAACGAAGTTATAGTGAAGGAAGAGGACAAATCCTAGACAACATTTACTACAATGTGGGGTACCTACAAATATTTGAGGATACCTTTTGGTCAAATGAATGTTGGATCTAATTTTTAGAGGGCCATGCATTATCCTTTCAAGAACATTATGCAGCAAAGATTGAAAATCTATGAAGATGACCTCATAGTATATTCCAAGAAAAGTGAGGATCACCTTCAATAATCGCCAACAAGTATTTGAACATTGATGTAAGTATGATATCTCTCTAAACCCTAAAAAGTCAATTTGGGGAGTTTTAGAAGGAAAGTTACTTGGTCATATTGTTTGTAAATATAGAGTAAATATATGTCCTAAAAGAATTAAAAGTATTAAATAAATTGATTTACTTGGAAATTGGCAAGGTATGCATTAATTTTTTGGAAAGACTAACTTTATTCATAGATTCATTGCAAATTTTGTCATGATTCCCAAACCTTTGAAAAAGTTGCTTAAGAGAGATGCATTTTTCAAATGGGACAAATATTCAAAGGATGCTTTCGAGGACATCAAATATGCTATTGTGTGAGAACCAATACACATAATTCCTAATTACTCCAAACTACTTCAAATATTTTCTTTTGCTTCTATTAATACCATTGCAGGATTTCTCTTACAAAAGAATGAGAAAAATGAAAAGCATCTAATATCCTTCATGAGAAAAACATTAAGACATGTGTAATTAAAATATCACATTATAGAAAAACAAGCTTATGCTATACTCATATCAATGAATCATTTTAGAGTTTACATCGGGTCTTCAAATTTCATTTCCTACGTGCCTCATCCAATACTAAAAGAAATATTGAAGCAACATGACAGTCTTGGAACTAGAGGAAAGTGCATCACCAAGATCCAAGAGTATGACTTGGAAATCAAACCCACCAAGATAGTGAAGTACAATGTCTAGCTCAGTTGATGGTAGAAGGGATTGAAGTTTCCCTTGGTCTCGAATAAGGGTCAACACCTATGATCTTAAGCTCTTCAATATTTGAAAGGATTTGAGTGGTATAAAGACATTGTTCACTATATTAATAATCTCTCATGTCCACCTTACCTTCCAAAGCATAAGAAAAGAGCACTAAATTTAAAGGCCTCAAAGTATTGTTTCATAAATGAAGGCTTGGGATGGAAAAAACCCAATGGGTTTATTCTCATATGTGTTCACTCTCCATAAGCAAATGAACTAGTGAATTAATTTTAGAAAGGGGTGTGTGGTGGTCATCATTTAGATACTACAACAATGCATAAGATACTAAGAGATGGATATTATCGTCCCAGCATTTTCCAGGAGAGGATGTCATCTATGTCAGCTATTTACAGGTAAGCAAATTTAGCTACTTTTTCATTACAACCATTTGCGGTAGAATCTTTCTTCCAACAATGGGGTATTTGTTTGATTGGTGAGTTCAACGAAAATTCAAGCAATGCACATAATTCTATCTTGGCAACGATATAATACTTTACAATATGGGTTGAAGCTATTCGAAAAAAGAAAGCTACAACAAAGACGGTAATTGAATTTAAGATAAGATCATAAGTTGATTTGGAGCTCCAGCAAAGATTGCCATAGGCAATTCCCAACCTTTCAGTTCAAGTGACTTGTCTAATTTATGTTTTGATTATGGAATTGTCTTATCTCATGCTTCTAACTCTTACCCACAAGGAAATAGTCTCACCGAGTCAAGAAATAAGAAGCTAATGACTATCATCAAGAAGATTGTGGTAGAAAAAAAATGTTGGGATAGCAAATTAAAGTATGCTCTATAGGCCGATAAAATAACATGAAGAGAAGTGACTAGAAAAATCCCATTTCAGTTAGTATCTAGAATGGAAGTAACATTTCCTCTTCACATAAAAATTCTGGTATACAAAGTCCTATAGTAGCATGCCTCGTATCCAAATTTGGTTCAGAGCAGAATCAGCCAAATGATGGTTGAAAAAAATCAAAGAACATATTTTGATCACTTGGTAAAACATCAAGAAAAGAAAAAAGGTTAGCTCGACAAAAAGCCTGTTAGTTGAACTTTGAAAAAGGTGACCTTGTCCTTATGTGGAACAAAAGAAATGGAAAACCAATTAAACAAGGTAAGTTTGTAAATATTTGGTTGGTTCCATATCAAAATGAAGATGTTGCAATTACTAACTCTTTCTTCCTAAGTCATCTAAACAGAGATAAATTGTCATTGACAGTTAATGGGTAGGATCTAAATAAATTATACTCAGGTGATAAACGATGTCTCTTGGAAATCCCTTGTACTATTGTAGATTTTAGTTTCATTTTATTTTCCATAAAGTTGCAATGTTATTTATTGCATTTCAATTTGATTTGAGCAAGGAAGGATGCAATTGTCTTCCTCTAATGCATTTGATGAAGTTGTTGGTTGAAGTGTGTGTAGCTCTATAGGTCCCGAATGATCCGAAAATTATAGGATCTACTAACGTTTGAATTGCAAATAAATTCTTAAATAATGAACTTTTAAAAGACTTCAAATATCAAGATTATAAAAGGATTACATAACTAGAAATATGAAGAATACAAGAAATGCAAACCACTAAATATGAGACACCATGTGATAACGGAGTTGGTCCAATGTCGACTACATCTCTGGGTCTAGCTTCAATGAGGACCGATCTTATTACTCTTAAAAAATGCTTGCACGGGTAGAAAAATAACTTCGTCCTTCATGTGCTTCAAAAAGAGACTTAGGCTTTCAATAATAAAGCCTCTCACTCTCAACCTCTCAAGAGAGACTAAAAATTCTCTTACAAAAATAAGCAACTTACAAGCCTTAGAAAGGCATAATGGCAATATTGCCATTCACTCTCCAAACACTTTCAATGCCTTTACATGAAAATATCATGAGTTTAAATACCCAAAAATCCATAACTTCAAGCCCAAATTCAAAGGGATGTGATCCACCTTTAATGAGATAAGAATAATGGTTAATCTCACCATATAATACACACTTTGGGTAATAAAATATTTAATAAACCCAAAATACATGGTCATCCCAACCATATAACGTATTTTTGAAAATAAAATATATGATTAACTAACCCTATCCAAAAAGAATATAATGGTAATAAAAAAATCATATGATATAAATATGGAGGAGAGCCTTATTTTTGGTATATAATCGAAATTCAAACTAAATAATATTTTATTCTTACCCAACTAAACCGTTAGTGGGCATAAACTTTGGGTAAGATATATATAGTATGACTTTGTTTAATTTGTGGCTTATTGTTGCTTTTTTTGATGGTGCATCTTCAGCATATAAATGTGGAGCAGGCTTTATTATCAAATGTGGTCCGACTCTTACTCTTAAGTCTCGACTGTCTAGTGGCATGGGTACAAATACAAAGGCATAACTCTTGTGCCTTTGGGGTATTCTAAAAGCGGCTCTACTTTGTGGATTGGAATCTCTTCAAATCTATGGTGACTCTTCAATTGTCATAAAATGGGCCAATAATCTTACCAAAATAAAGAATGTCTCTCTACATCATTGTTGCTTTAAAACTTTTGTCTTATTTAACAGGTTTCAGTATCTCTCTATTGAACACACCTATAGAGAAAACAATGGCATGGAAGATGCATTATCAAAGATAGCTATCGATGGAGATCTTGGTTCCCTCTTCTGGGAAGAATGGGTGGATGATCAACTCGTTACTTCTCGTTCTTGTTCCTTTTTTTCAGAATGTTATTAGACCATTACAATGCTTTGAGGTCTGCAATGTCAGTTTTTGTATAAGTCTGTTGTAAGAAAATGATACTATGATGCCAGTAGTTTTAAGATACTAGATATGTATCGGTAAAAACAGTCATGTTTAGTTTTTTGGATGTATTTATATGTGTCCATCTTGAATGGGCCATGTTTGCTATGTACTTTTTGATTTCAAGGAAATAATAAAAGTACGGTTTTTTTTCTTTGAAAAAAAAATTATATGGTATATCCCATATAATCTGGTTTGGCCATATAAAAATTGAAACGACCCGCACATATATGCATAGAGTTACACGTGACCACATAATGCCATGGATTAAGATATTAGCGCAAGGTTATAACATTAAACTTAGGGGTTGGGTTTTAGGGTTTAGCCTCGACCCATTTTACTGACAATTGAAACTTAGTTCAAAGTTAATTAATTTTTTTGTAATTTTTTTTATCAAGCAACATATGTTGGTGGAATGGAAAAAATATTGGACTTGAATTTGATAGGTTGCAGGTTAAAATGTTTCCAGAGTTGGCACTAATAATTTTTGATATTTTATTATGTGCCCAATGGGACTACCACGTGCCAGCCTTTGGTTGGTCGATTTGTCTACCACAAATACATACCAACTACCATATGTCAAAGTCAAAGTCGGTTTCGTCCATGTAAGGTGCATCCTTCCAACTCATTTGTCCACATCACCAGCCAAGCCTATCTGCAACCTGCCACATGGCACTCTGGGAGTGTGCAAGGTCATCTTCATACAGGCCACAAGGCCCCCTAGTTGCTGCAAACATCAGAACACGATATCTTGTCCATTTGGAGTCCGTTTGAGACGAAACAGACAACGACGGAAAGGTCTCGACGATCCCTACGCAACGATTTGGTTCTTTTCATGATCCAATATTTGTCTACCAAAAATGCATACCAAATTCCATATGTCAAAGTCAAATTCGGTTTCGTCCATGTAAGGTGCATCCTGCCAACTCATTTGTTCACATCACCAGCCAAGTCATCTACAACGTACCACATGGTACTCTGGGAGTGTGTTAGGTTAGCGCCATATAGTCCACGAGGCCCCCTAGTTGCTGCAAACTTCAACACACGATATCGTGTCCATATAGAGTCCGTTTGAGACGAAACAAACATCGCCGGAAAGGTCTCAACGATCCCTATGTAACAATGTGGTTTTGTTAATTAATTGAAGACTTTTATTTTGATCGATTGGGAAGATCCTCCTAGATCACTGAAATATTTAGAGGTTCTCACACACTCCCAAGAGAATTTCATTCTCACAGTTGGAGCCAGTCCTACCCTCCATATTATTTATAGTGCACACTACCAGATATGCCAAAGAGGGGTGTCTTTTTACCATTGTAAAAGGCCAAGTTGGGGTTTGTTCATGTAAAAGTATTGGTCTACTGGAGCTCATGACCCTTATTTTGGTCATAATAGGTCTTCTTGGTTCCAAATCCAAGGATTGTTTTCCTTGTGGCTTTGTTGACTACCCCTTGGTGGGTGGAATTCCCTTATAATGTTAAGCATTTATTCCCTAGGTGGGTGTTCCAATCAGTGTAGTCAGACGTGTGGGAGACTCATCAAGTCAACCAAGTCTGGATGAGTCACCTTCTAGACGATTACTCAGTTGAGACTCGACCGGTATACTCAAGACTCACCAAATTCGTTCGAAACTCACCACTTTCCTCATACTCGCTCGGACTCGCCTCAAACTCGCTCAGACTCACTTTAGACTCCTAAACTTTTGTTTTAAATTTTATTTTTGTTTTAAATTTAGTTTTTTGCATCCTATGGAGGTTTCCATCACAACCTACAAGCATGTAGGATTCCACTAGGAGGAATCCTATAGGCCTATAGGTTGTGATTGAAGCCTCCAAAGGCCTCCATTGCATCCTACAAGATTGTAGGATTCCACCGGTTAGCCTACGGGAATGTAGGTTGCGATGGAAACCTCCACGGGTCTCCCCTTGCCTAATGGAGGCTACCATCATAGCCTATAGGAATGTAATTGAACTTGGTACTATTTGTAAAAAAATTTAAGGAATCAACTTTTAGTTCACTATTTTGCATACAAATATGGAGTGTAAAATATTTTATTATCATTTTTATGAGATGACCTAATGAATTTCTCCATGGATTAGAAGTTTCATTAGATATTTGTTGTGCTCAAAATTTACTATATTTTGATTTTTTTCTGTTTGTCGAGTCTTTGTCGAATCTTGTCCAAGTATTATCCAAGTCACTGATTCAGTCGAGTCCCTAGCCAATTGAGTCTTTGCTGGGTCCGATTATGAAAACATTGGTTCCAGAGCACCTTGGGATAAATCCAATATGACACATGGATTGGGGATCCTAGATACACTTATCTTTTATGCTTTTTAGAGCTGATTGCACTTAGAGGTTGTCATAATAGCCTAATCACACCTCATTGATACCCCATCGGACCTATTTTCTTGTATAATTCCTCCCTTTTCGTCATCCTAGTTTTGAAAAGAAAATAATCCACCTTTTAAGCAAGATCAAAAAGGTCATAACAACATAATAAGGAGGGTGTTGATGGAAAAATAAAATCATTGGGGTTAGATGGGGCACGATGTCCCCCTTTCAAGCTCAATTCATAATCATGTCGAATCATTTCATCTGATTTTATAATATTTTATGTTTTTTTAGGTTTAGTACCCAGAATATGGGTGACAAACCCTACAAAATCCATTTTAAAGACAAATTAGGTAGGTCTTCTTAAAGGATGATTAAGTTAGCCTTTTCAAGTATAAATAAGGCATCTCCTCCTCATTTGTAATCAATATCATGGGATCAAATAAAAAATTATTTCACTTTCTTCTTGTGTACATGAGATATTGAGTGGTGAGCACCTTCTTTCTTGGTGAATTCTATGGTTTCAAGGTTCAAAGTTGATGTTTGAGGTCTCTTCTCGTTTTCTTCTCAATGGCATGGTGAAATCTCTAAGTCTCTTTTCTTGTAGTGTTGGAATCATAGAAGGTAAGGAGTAACCTAGGGTTTTATGCATTATAGTATACTCTTGTTAATGAGACATCCCTCTTGAAGGATCTCTCTTGTTTGGGCCCTTGCATCTCTCTTTTCCCTAACTATATCAAAGGCTAACACAACCTAGGGTTTCTTAGTATTTCCCTAGTTAATTCAAATATTGAATTGATAATTCTTAGAAACATTGATCTCAATTTTTTGGTGCCCGAAATGAATAAGATTTAGGTTTAATTCCATCATCTTCACCAAAATCTCTTTCTACAAAACTCCTTTTGCTAAATAATGGAAAAAATAGAAAAAACCCTAAAAACCAAATATCTTTTGAAAATCCAAAAAGATTTATTTTTTGTCCTTATAAATGTTTTACTTGTTTAATTCTGTAAAAAGGGCTCTTGTTATAAATTTCCCAAGTGATTAAGCCATTGAAAAATCCATAAAAAGTATTAAAGCTCCATTAAAAATTTTGTTTTTATAACGAGCCCTAAAAAGGGGTTGTGTTATCCCTAGGGAGGGGGACATCACTCTCACAAGGTTGTTACACGCTTTTTGCAAGTCTGGTATAATTTTTTTGTAGGTTAAATTTTAGAAGAAGATCAAACCCTTGTTATTTGAAAGGGTTCCTAGTTCGTCTCCAAGTCTCAGGGGTTGACCTATGGGGATTTTTAAGTGCCAAATCAAGCCTTTCAATATATTACCCCCCATTTTGTATGGGTGTCCATGTATGATATTAATCACACTCTTCAAGGGATAGCTTAGTTGTCATTAGTCTAAGTGGGAAGTCATATCATGTGTACTTATGGAGTGTTTGCTTTTCATGAAGATCTACAACAAAGATAAGACAATTTTGTTCTTTTTTCCTATAGTAGATTGTATTTATGGATACATAAATGAGAAAATTTTTGGGAAGAATGTAAAGCATGTAAAAATAAAAGTGAGGTTATTCAGATCTATTGTATCTCTTGTTACAATGTTGTCTAGGAAAGGGTTTTTGTTTTCTTACAATACCCTATTTCTTGTTTAGTATAGCAGCATTGTTAAGAGAAAAGTAATTTAACTAATTTTACTCAGATTTCGCACACTAAATTTGGGCTTTCAATCACATCTTGTGACAATTCTTTTCACCTCTGAGAACTCAATTCGCTTGTAGGAATTCTAACATTGATGATTAAGTTCAAGAATCAGTCTTCGGTTTGCTCTAGTTATGGAGAATTTTTTTTGAAACATGTATCAACATTTCTTAGCACCTATAAACATTAAATAAATGAATATCAGTAGTATTGATGACCTGAACAATCACCTATCAACATGAACAAATGATGGAAGAAAAATATGGGCAATGAGGACCCCAAACATATTTCGATGTTCTCCATGGTTCCAACATTGGGAAATATTATGCAGATCATTCTTTTGGATGGGTTTGCAACGCAGAGAGAATGGCCCCATTGTATCCCTTTATTGTGTGTCTTATGGATTGGATTCTTAGCCTCATTCAGTCATGTGTTGAATGGGCTGTAAGAGGCTAGAGGTCACATTGTGTACTCCAGGTGGGAGTGCTCCTTACTGAGAGTGATCTATTCTTGTAGAGTTAGATGGCTTGTCTATGTTACAAGGAGATCTTATCTCCTTGTATATTAGGCAAAGTCTAATATAACGTTGAATTTAACAATTGTCTCTAAGAAGTTTCCAGGACTTCTTAGAGTATGGTCAAATCAACAATAGACCTCTATTGAAAAGAATGTGACCACATGTGAGGAGATATCAACAAGGATAACTTTTTTATGATGAAGAGATAACCAAGGAGTCAAGAAAATCCATTGAAGAAGTCCTAGAGAAAGTGGAAGGAAAGAAAGAGCACAAATTCCCTAGCAAGAGGGGTAAATTAAAACTAGAATACAAAATAACAAGTTGGCTTGAAAAATAAATAAAGAATAAATAAAAGTAAAAATTGGCCTCAAGAGTAAAAATCAAGTAAATTGAAGAATATAAATACAAGTGTTCTCACACTTCATTTCTCACATTCAAGCAAGATCATTTCTCTCAATTGGTGCGCACTTCTCAAGGAGGACAAGTGAAGTTCACTAGAAGCATAATTTTGGGGGTTTCTTTTATTCTCTTGGAATATTATCTAACCTTTCTAGGATTTATTGTGAAGGAGGCCGAACCTATCTTGTGCTATTTTTTCTCACGTTAGGGTTTCCTAGATAAATCTTTGGGTCTCTTGTGCATGGTTGTATTTCAATGGTCCTTGTTTTATTTTCCACTGCAAATGAATGATGCTATAATTTTGGGATGAAATGAATTATGATGTAAAGTAGAAAGAGATGAAGATTACTTTGCTAAGATAAAATTCAACATGGTATCAAAGCATTTCTAAATAGATTCCATTTCCAAAGACTGTGTATGCCCTAATCTGCGAACTAGGGCATCCAAGTTTGGAAAATTCCCACCATAGTTTAGACTTGAAAGGAACATGGTTTAAATCACCCTACGAGGGTGCACTTATCTATGGATGTAGATCTCAGTTTCATGATTTTTTCTTTTTTTACCTAATTTTTGTTGGAATCAAGAAATTAGGGTATTCAATTTTAACCCTTCTGACCACAGATTGGGTTTGATCTTAGAATTTTGAAACTTACCCTAGGAGGACACATCTACCCGTGGATACAATTTTCATATTTGACAAACTTCAATTTTGACCTAGCTCCCGCTAGGGTTTTCATAATCATTTTTTTTCATATTTTATCAAGATGGTGTCCAAAGATGAAGATTGGTTGGATGATGTTGATATTATAGATGAAATCTAGTATTCCTTTGTCTCCTATCTTAATGCTGCTATTTCAGATAGAATGATATCTCATTGATGAATAATGGTGGTTCTAGGGACATGGTGACAACCCAAGAACTGAAGAAGGATCTTTTAGCGATTGAATGCTTGAGTTGTCATGAATATGGACACTATAATTTCCATTTTCCTCATAACAAAGGAAAAGGAAGAAGAAGAAATAGAAGAAATTTTAAAAAGAAGATAAATACAACTGAAAAATCTTCCCCAGTTCAAACTCAGAAGAAGGACCTCTCAAAGATGAAATGTTACACTTGTCAGAAATACAACTGAAAAATATGCCCTAGTTCAAACTTAGAAGAAGGACCTCTCAAAGATGAAATGTTACACTTGTCGGAAATTTGGTCACCTTGCTTATCAATGTACTCAATGGAAAAGGATGATAGAAAATCATACATAAACAAATAATTTGATGAAATTTGCAAAGAGTAATCCTAAGTGCTCCAAAGCTCCAACATGAAAGTGTTTTGCTGAATATGCCAAAGGAATTCTTTCCAAAATAGGTCCAAAGGGGATCTTGGATCTAGTACTTTTAGATACATGTAGTGGCATCCTTGGATGTGTCCCTTGTATTTTGTGACTATCATTGGTTATCTACTTCTTGAAGACCCATGATGAAGACTTCAACAAGTTTAAGAAGGTTAGAAGAAGATCAAGGTCCTTAGATCAGATGATCATGCATAATACCCTCCTCGAAAGACTAGTCATTCTGCAAGGAGGAAAAGATCAAGAGGGAGCCAACAATACAAGCAAAGATAAGTGTTTTATAATTTATATGATACGTTATATTTTATATCATTGGTGCTTTGACAGGTAGTCATATTGGTTGGTGGAGCCCTGTGTAGAAAAAATAAAAGTCTTCAATGTTTCAGGCTAAGTAGCGCAATCCATATTCAGGAGGAGATACTTACGTTTCTCACACAATCTTTGCCACCAATTGTTTATTAATAATGCTTGTAACCCTAAAATTAAAAGGTAATTCTCATGTCGACCCATTAAGGCAAAGCATTATTAATTTTGTAATTTTCAGCATCTTTAATCGGTTAATGATAGGAGCCCAAGATTTGCTTAATTTCCAGCCATCATCACGGTTGATATTATTTGGGCTCTTTTCGATTTTTATAGCCTCTCTGACCCGTCTCATTATGTAATGCTCGATATTGATGATAACTTTCGCATTTTCAAGGAAAATATGGTGTTTAGAAGCTACTGAGTGTTCTACCAATGCGGATTGCTTTGCTTGGCTATGAGTGATGTCTGCATTATGCTATTTTTAATCTTGTTTGAATAGAGCGGGCCCAGTTTTCACAATATAAACCTTCCCGCAGTCATATGGTATAGAATACACACCCTTATTCTTGCGTGGATTAGTTCAATCTTTTGCATGGTCAAGCATTCCTTTTAAAATGTTCGGAGGTGAGAACATAACTCTTATTTGTTTCTTCCATAAGATGTTGGTGATCTTGTCAGTTGTTCCTTGGATATAGGGTAGTTTTATATATTTTAAAACGTTGTCATCATTCCTTCCCTCTATCTGCCTCTGAACTTGGGACTTCTTTATGGTTTTTCTGATTTATTTTTCATTGTAACCATTACCTTTGAATACATTAACCAGATGTTCTAGTTCCTGATCCAAATGCATTGTGTCAGATATCTGTTTGGCTCTAATTTCTAATGGGTGAAAACATGAAGTTGGGAAACAATTTTGGCTTGTTTTTGACAAAAAAAATGCTAATTTTTATGTTTTTCAACTTCGACCTCTTCAAACCCATATCTCCCTTAGGAATTTCAACTTGAAGTAAACACAAAGGTTTTACAGAATTGAATTAGCTTTCTTCGTATTTTTAAATTTTTTTTATGGACATATCGTGGGACAAATTTGTTGTCAACCAACGGCATATACTTGAAAATTTTAGGTATGGATAATGAGTGACCTGTGTTGACAACGTTTTTTTGATAGATGGTTATTCATTTTAGGGAAAACAATTGTATGCTCATAATCTACACACACTAAACTTGATCCTGGACTATATTTCGAGTTTTTTAAGACTTGGGAACTATTTTTTATTATTTATCGAAACAGTGTATGTTCAGAAAATGGTGCATTATTGAAACATGTTTTTGTCTTCACATTTTTTTTCAAATGTTACTCTTATAAAACAAACTAAAACTAAACCATTGAAGAGGACACTTCAAGGAACATCCTTGTATTTTTTTAAATTTTTTTGACTTCGTCATTGTGATGAAATTGAATTTTCATTGTGACTGATTTTTCAGTCACTTAATTTTTTAATGATAAAGTTTAGTAAAAAAATAGAAAAAAATAGTAATCCTAAATGAAATTGAAAAAAACTTATATTACTAGAAAGTAGATTGAATGGTGAATCTACTGGTATAAACTCCGACATGTAATTATCATGTTTTGCAATGGTCCGACCTTGTTAAAGTGAAACATTTCTGAATTCTGCAGAAATGGTGCTGGAATTGTTGACCAGAAACTCAGGTGAGAAAATGTCTTCCAAACTCTCAGCCCAGAGTTTAGTTCAAACTCTCATCCGAGAGTTTTTTTTTAAATACAGCGCGGCGATTAGTTCAAACTCTCAACCTAGAGTTTTTTTAAACTCTCGGCCCAGAGTTTGAACTCTCAAAACTCTCAGCCTAGAGTTTGAGTTTGACTTTTTTCGCGTGATCATCCGCCCGCCCTTCGTTTTTTTCACTATGTTTGTCACCAAAGTGTTTCCCAGGTTCGCGATTTAACCCTAATGTATTAATAACCCCAATATTTTGAGCCGGGTGATGATGAGAGTCTGCATGAATATATTTATCTGTGTGCATTTTTTTTCCGATATACTTGATGTGCCAACGTTCCATCATTTTCTTTGGTGAGAAGGACATCCAAAAAGGAAGATTATTGTCTTCTTCGATTTCCATAGTGAATTTGATATCTTCCGATTGGTTGTTCATGTGCCTCAATAATTATTCCAGTTTGTCTTTACCATGCGGCCAAACAAAGTTGGTGTCATCCACGTATCGTCTCCATTGTTTTGGTTTAAAAGGAGAAGTGTTGATGGCCATTTCTTCAAAGTATTCCATAAAAATGTTTGCCAAAATGGGGGAGAGCGAGGAACCCATGTCCACTCCATTGTTTTGTTCATATATGTCCCCTCGGAAGCCGAAATAAGTAGATTTTAGGCACACATCCACCAGGTCTGTTGTCCCACTGTCTGTAATTCTTCTTATTACTTTTATTGCTTCTTTTACCGGAATTTTTGTGTAGAGAGACACAACATCGAAACTAACCAAGATGTCCGCTTCCTCAAGTTTTGTGGATTTTATATTCTGTATAAAATGTGTAGAGTATGTTATAAATGACTGAGTGTAGCCAACGTAAGGTTTGAGTTTATCTGCAAGTAGCTTGGCTAGTCCATATTTTCTCAAATTAAATTTTTATCTGTATTGATGAATAACATGATTGTTTAAATTAGTATTGGTTAACCCTTGTGGATATTTATGTCATGGATATGTGCATTATAAAGATTGTTGAGATGAAGATCCATGATGTGACCAGTATGACAGTTATACTCAAATCAAGTGTCCTCACTAGATAATGGGGACAAGACTCATGAGGTAGGATTCATAGAAGTGGATGATTGGTTTTTCAGTATGCACCCATGTGCTAAGGAGGAAGAAGATGAACAAGGTAACCTTCAAGAGATCTAAAAGCTTTCATATGGAGTTTGATAACAGGAAGCAGAAGATTATGAAGTATGAGTATCCCTCTAAGTATATTAATCATCCTTCTATCAAGATGAGATGATAGAGCCAACATAACAATTGGATCTTCCAAGAAATGATGTAGTGATTAGGTAGTAGGCCAACATGAATCCATGATGGAAGAATATTAGTCCATCATGAATAATCATGTATGATAGTGTTGAGAACTGAAGGGAATTCAATGGTGACCTCCAAGTAGATCTATAAGATATAACATGCAATCCATATTAGCATCAAAGATGGCTCATAAATGACAACCAGGTTGCATATTCAGAGGGAGTATTCAGTGTTCTTGAGTGATCCAAAGGATTTCCTTAGCAGACCCACTTGATGGAAAGTGACATAAATGGATACTCAAGATACAGAGAGAGAAGAGTATCCAGATGCAAGTCAAGTAGGATACTCAGATGTAGAGTGAGAAATGTGCCCTCACATATAGGGAGTAGCTACCACACAACTTGTTGATAAAGATGATATTGTATGAACTCAAGTAGGCCCCCATAGCTTGGTATGCCGGGATTGACAGATATTTGATGAGTTCGGACTTCACCAAGAGTGATGTGGATTCCAATGTTTACTATAAAGTTGTTGATGATGATCCAGTGATGTTGGTATTGTATATTGTATGATATGTTCCTTACAGGAGCATAGAGGCTCATAGACAAGTGCAAGAGTGAGTTAGCCTCTGATTCTGAGAATATTGGATTGGAGGTGTGATGAGATATTCCTTAGGAAGAGGGAGTGAAAAGTACAAATATTGCAACATACAACATGATGGACTACAAGTCCATAACCACACCAATGATGCATCTCGAGAAGCTGAGTGATTCCGCTTGAGATTCAGATTTGGCGATGTATAGATAGTTGATCAAACTCTTGATGAGATATTTTCTTTGCAGTAAATACCCTCAGCTAGCTATGTTGGAATATTGAAAACCCACTTTAGAACTTAGGATATAGTATATTAATATTTTTTTATTAATTTCCTAGGTTCAGACTAGGTAGTTGGACTCAATTTTCTATCTTAGGCCATCACTCTCCATCATCATACACATGGTAACACTCAGAAATATTTTGGATAATATTATGTTTCTTTTATGACTATCCTGAATGAGCAAGAGTGTTTTCCTTCCTTGCACCTTTTTGTTATGCTTTTTATGCTTTTCAATGGATAAGGATAAAGCTAGTTTGACTTGGCAACTATCTTTTTTGGCCAACTCTCAATCCATATTTTTATTCTCTCCAAAAGCCATGATATATTTCCTTTTTCTTCACTCATGAGATAACAATACTGCTTTTTCCAATTCGTGAGCCTTTAGACTGATTTGGAAAGATATTTTGTCGCATAAGGAGTTTTTTAGCTTTTAGTAAGCCTTCCTTTTGTGAGATTTTCAAACTTGCCTTTAAGTGATTCTATTTTATCCATTGATATGCATTATTAATTGTATTCTCATTAATTAATATGATCATTATGGATTTAAGATCAATTGTGTTTAGTCTCACATATTTCTGACTCGGTTTTTATTCTCAATTATGCTAGCCTCTGAGCAATCTTTTAGTGAGGACTTCTCTGTTTCAATATTCTTGGCTCATAGAATTTCTAACATGGTATCAAAACCATAGAATTATAATATGGTATCATATATTTGTAGTACTGAATTTATCCCTGAGTGTTTTTTGCATATCTTTTGTGTAGGTACAACAACTTCATGGATTCAAAAGCTGCTCCTCCTCTTACTCCATTTAATTATGTTGAGTGGAATCCAAATATGGTTGCATATCTAAAGAGACAATGTCTCTATGATGTGTCTATTGGTGCTATGAGCGAGCTAGATTCCTTTGAAAAGACGAATGAATGGTTGAATTCTCTGTCAAAGTCATTTATCCCTTCATTCTTCTCTTCAAAGGGATAAGAGAAGTTTTTAAAAACTGAGCAACAACAAGAAGAAAATGATCTAATGGTAAAATCATAAAACAACAAGAAAATGATCTAATGGTAAAATCATAAGTCCATATGTCACATCATATCATAATAATCATCCATAAAAAACTGAAACACTGCTGCAGTAGTAACATCTGGAACTATAAGCACTGAACTGAAACTATATGGAACAAAGGGTCACGTCAGTCATCAAATCTAAGCTCTCAAGGCTCATCCTTAGCACACGGTCTACTCAATGTTTCATACATACCAGCTTTCAAAGGAAAAATTGAGGAGTAAAACTTTGAAGTTTTCAAATTCTGAGCATACCAGCTTGATCAGCTCATCAATGCGCATATTTCTATCATTTCAGAAGTTTGAAATTCAAAGTTTGAATTTTTGGGGTTTCTCTGACAAACCCTAATCCAGCTCTAGATCCAGTTCTTGCAAATCAAGTGGATTGGGTTAATCATAGAAGAAGATGGATTGGTCACCTACATAAGTGAAGAAGTTCCTGTTTCAGAGGGAGATAAGGCTAAGGCCTTACATAAGAAGATTACAAGCAATATCGACAGGTATGAATTATCCAGGTATGTTTCGAGATTTTTTTCATGATTAAGTTTATGGTATATTTGTCTTCATATTATTACAGTTAGTACAATCTTGATTAAATCTAGACTTGTTGTATCACCTTAATAAAATTATGAATGCACGATAAAAGATATTCATTGATTAGGGTGTTGACACTTATGATTGTACTAATGCATTATAGTGTTGTATGAGGTTTATGTTGTCTGCTAACACAAAAAGGTACACCAAGAAAGTCAAATCATGTTCTACTTCAAGAACATATGCTCATGGTGACATGAAGACAAAGATTCATCCATTGTCATGGATCACATAGAAGAACTACTTTCGAGGTATGTATAACTTGGTTCTACAATGGTTAACTTATGAGACACGCAGGTTACTAGCACAAGTCACTGAAGAGAACCAGAAGACATTATGTGGGTATGTTAGACATATCTAGCTAGCATGCTAATCCAGGTATGTTTTTCCTATATCAAGCTAGAATCCTACCTTGTATTAGGATCTTATACTGTTGTGTTGTTGATAATGATTATTCATGAAGTCGTAGGTTTGAATAATCATGGTTGTATGCATATTATGTTTCTTACCATAATTGATGATATGACTAACCAGAAGAATCATGAAGGTATAGGTTTGAATAATCGAAGATAACACAATGATGATACTAATAAGCATGCATAGTGATTAAGAATGTATGTAAGTTCAAGGACAGGTAATCCAGAAAGCAAAGATCAAGAGGGAGCACACTCCAGTTGTTCCTGCAAGAAAGCAAAGGAGCACACTTTAGTAGTTTTTGCAAGGATGCAGATATTCAGAGGGAGTTGACCACTTCTCACAATCCACATAAGAATGGAGTTGCAGAAACGAAGCAAAGACTGAGAGGGAGTCAACCCAACAAACAAACAAATATAAGTATTTGAATTGTCATTACTTGCATATTTTATTGTTTATATAATACTGTTCAATAATGTATATACTGATGTTCCTAGAATTAGGTTGTGTATTATGCATATTAGAATAGTTGCATTGATGAACAGTATACTACTAATATGCATGGGTAAGTAGCCTATGGCACTGTACAACATTCCATTGCTACTTATCTAGAATGAAACCTCTTTGCTGACATGTTGGGAGTTGTGCACACTCTTAACAATGTTCTGGTAGAGATTGGAAGGCATCTAGAAAGTTACGGGATATGGATAAATGTTGTATTGAAGCATTGGCTAAGATAATTGCATGATTGTATGACATATTTCTTTATGTGTAAGAATTTGTTCTGAAAACTATGAGATGTTTTCTAATCATGAAATTTAACTTGTTGTGTAGGAAAGATCGTATGCCATCACCTACAAAAGAAGAACTACAACATTTGTTCAGCAAAAAAATTATCTATTGAATATATTGAAGTTCCCAGGATACAAGAAGAATGCCATGATCCGTCGATCATGAAGAACAATGTTTGGGATGCGGTCCCAAGAGCTGAAGGGAAGTCTATTGTGACTTCCAAATGGAACTATCAGATCAAGCATGTTGCAGATGGCAGCATTGAGAAATATAAAAGTGATGAAATAGAAGATGCACCAGATGGATTTCAAGACAGCATGGTGTATTCATATATGTGTGCAGAACTTGGTATGGTAGGATAGACAACTTTCTATCCAGTTTGGGATTTACCAAGAATAAAGCAGATTCCAACCTTTTCTACAAGGTTGAGGAAGGCAATCCAGTGATACTACTTTTGTATGCGGATAACCTGTTTGTTATAGGTGAAGATGGATTGATTGCCGACACGCAGCGGAAGCTTGCTACCGAGTTCGAGATGAAGAAATTGGGGATGATGCACTATTTTTTTTTGGCATGGAGGTGTGGCAGAGTGCAGATGGAATCTTCCTTGGACAAGGGAAGTATGCAGTAAGAGATCCTGAAGAGGTTCGAGATGATGGATTGAAAATCCATGGTCACACCTATGACATCGAATCTGAAGCTTCTTTGTGATGCTTCATCTAAGTCGGTTGATATCTCTATGCATCGTCAGATGATTGGGTCCTTGATGTACCTAACGAACACGAGACCCGATATTTGCTTTGCGGTGAACACATTGAGCCAGTTCCTGACGGATCCGAGGAGTGTTCACTTGGTTGCTGGAAAGCATGTTCTGAGGTACCTAAAGGGTACAGTGGATTATGGGCTCAAGTATGAAGCGAATCAAAAGTTTAACTTGCAGGGTTATGTTGATTCAGATTGGGCAGGAAGTGCTGCAGATAGGAAGAGCACATATGGGTGCTGCTTCAGTATGGGATCATGTATGATCTCTTGGTTCAGCAGGAAGCAGTCTTGCATAGCACTGAGTACAGCTGAGGCAAAGTATGTTGTAGCCTGTTCAGCTAGTTGTGAAGCAATATGGCTACGGAAGCTACTATTTGAGTTATTTGATCTCCCGTTGGATGCTACTGGTATCTTTTGTGATAACCAGAGTTGTGTGAAGCTGTCCGAGAACCCAATGTTTCATGGCAGGTTGAAACACATAGAGATCAAATATCATTATATCAGGGATATGGTGCAGAGAGGAGCTGTGAAACTACTGTACATTGCGACGGACGAGCAGATTGCAGATGTGCTGACAAAGCCACTAGCCAGGGTGAAGTTCGAGTACTTCAAGGAGAGGCTTGGTGTTCTTCAGATTGATGACACTTCGAGGAAGAAGTGATGGACGCATTTGCTGAAGCCATTCCAAGCATGTTGGAAGGAGGATCCTTCACATGGCTGTGGATGTAAGCGCTGGATGATGAGCATCAGGATGATGTTCTAGTTTCTGCTTTATATGATCAGTTGGATCATTTATATGTATATGTATGTACGCATCATGTTGGATGCTGGATATGATCAGTTGGATCATTTATATGTATGTACGCATCATGTTGGATGCTGGATATGATCGGTTGGATCATTTGTATGTATATGCATCATGTTGGATGCTTGGACCATGTATCTGTATATGTATCAGGTGGATACATTGTATGATCAAGTAGATCATGTATATTGATATGTATTAGGTATGATCAGGTAGATCATGTATGTTGATGGATACATTGTGTGGATCATGTATCTATGTATCAGGTGGATACACTATGTATGATGATATGTATCAGGTAGATACTTGGTGTGCATTAGATGGATGCATTGTATGATCAGGATGATCGTGGATGACGAGCTTCTCCAGATGACATGCAGCAGGATGGTGCAGTGATGATGATCAGGGTGATCATGTGTACATCAGGATGATGTATGATGAGTATCAGATGATACTCTGTGGCCATGGAACAGGTTGTGCAGGTAAGCATGTAATTTGTGCCCTGGGAGATTTGCAGATGGTCTTTCAAGGTTTTTCCTATGGCATGTAATTCGTACCCTGGGACATCTGGAAAATGCTCTTTCGAGGTTTTGCTTGGGAGGACATATAATTTGTGCCCGGGGAGATCTACAGATAGTCCTTCGAGGTTTTGCCTATGGCATGTAATTTGTGCCCTGGGATATCTGGCAGATGCTCTTTCTAGGTTTTGTCCTATGGCATGTAATTTGCTCTTGGGAAATCTAGACAAGATGAAAAAGGCCTCAGATGCTTCAACCATGTTTTTCCATGACCACATGTAATTTGCTCCTAGGAGATCTGGACAGGATGAAAAAATCCTTAGATGCTTCAGCCAAGTTTTGTGGTGGACCACATGTAATGTGATCCTGGGAGATCCGACAGGTAGAGATGTGTGCTCGTAACAGCCTGGGATGCTTCAGCCAGGTTTTGTGGTGAGATCACATGTAATGTGCTCCTGGGAGATCCGACAAGTAGAGTCGTGTGCTCATAACAGCCTGGGATGCTTCAGCCAGGTTTTGTAATGGGTCACATGTAATGTGCTCCTGGGAGATCCTACATGTAGAGCTGTGTGCTCGTAATATCCTGGGATGTTGCAGCCAGGTTTTGTGATGCACGTAATAAGTCCTGAGATTTCCACAGTATGGCCAGTGATGACGAAGACCTGCAGGTGGTGGGCCTACATCCAGTATGAAAAAGGACTGGCTCTATAGAACTTGCTATGACGAGTAGATTCAAAGATTAATTGAGATAGCAGCAGCAGTGACGATGATGACGACTCGATGATGATTATCCAGTGACGATGATCGAGAGAAGATGACTTGTGCTAGAAGACCTGTGTCAAGAAATACCTTCCTAGTTAAGAGGAAGTGTTGATGTATATGTAACTTCAGAATGTATTTCACATATATGTATAGTGTATTCCTATAGAGATGTTATTATTCCTCTATACGGAAGTGTCGTCATTTATATTGTGAGTGTCGTAACTTATACTTGATGGGTTATTAGACCATGATGATGACTCGATGATGATTATCCAGTGACAATGATCCAGAGAAGATGACTTGTGCTAGAAGACCTATGTCGAGAAATACCTTCCTAGTTAAGAGGGAGTGTTGATGTATATGTAACTTCGGAATATATTTCACATATATGTATAGTGTATTCCTATAGAGATGTTATTATTCCTCTATACGGAAGTGTCGTCATTTATATTGTGAGTGTCGTAACTTATACTTGATGGGTTATTAGACCATGATGATGACTCGATGATGATTATCCAGTGACGATGATCCAGAGAAGATGACTTGTGCTAGAAGACCTGTGTCGAGAAATACCTTCCTAGTTAAGAGGGAGTGTTGATGTATATGTAACTTCAGAATGTATTACACATATATGTATAGTGCATTCCTATAGAGATGTTATTATTCCTCTATACGGAAGTGTCGTCATTTATATTGTGAGTGTCGTAACTTATACTTGATGGGTTATTAGACCACCTTGTTGGGGTCGGCCCTGTATAAGTCATGTGGGTCAAAGGGTTATTAGACCACCCTATTGGGGGTCGGCCATGTGGGTCAAAGGGTTATTAGACCACCCTAGTGGGGGTTGGCCCAGTCAGCATTATCTTAAGTGTTTAAGTTGAGGCCGACCTAGTTGAGTAAAGGTCAAGTCAAGTTAGTGTATAAATAGAGAGTGTGTCTCTCTCATTTTACACATTCTATTCTCTCAGTCACACTGTAGAGAGTGGCGCACTTGTGGAGGAGGAGGCTCTGCTTCTAGGATAAGACTATCTCTTGTATTCTGGTTGTATCATTGCTCTATCTATCTCTGAGTGTTGATGTATATGTAACTTTAGAATGTATTTCATCTGTGTATTTTATATATATTTATTGTACCCTTATAAGAGATTTTTTATTCCTCTATAAGGAAGTGTCATCATGTGGATTGACAAGTGTCGCAAGTGTGTGTACTTGCCGATGGGTTATTAGACCACCATGTGGCGTCAACCTGAAATGATATATAATATAATGTGGATGTATCTAACTAGACAAGTCGGCCCCATAAGGTCACTGGGCAAAAAGGTGAGTATAAATAGAGATAGGAGATCTCTATTTTACTCACTCGGAAAAGTAACTCACTCTCACTCTCAAAAGTGGTGCACTAGTGAGAAAGAGGAGGATCATCTGCTAGGAGACTATCTTAGTGTTATTTGGTTGTATTTTGGCTGAGCCATTGCTCTCTCCATCTCTGAGGAAGTTGTGGGGTTTTTCACCTTAGGGTTTTCCCCACGGAAACTCTGTGTCTCTTGTCTTTATGCTTTTGATTCTTGTGATGCTTGTCATATTGTGATTGTCATGCATTGATATACTGTAGATGTTATTCTCTCAGCAAAGATCCGAGAGTATTGTGAATTAATGCTCAAAATTTAACATGGTATCACAGCTAACCTAAGAAGAAGACATTTTGCAGTGACAGAAGGTTGAGTTCCTTGTTTATTGGGTTTCTCTCCACCCATCTTTGCAAATACGTATAGTAGATTGACTCTACTCATCAAGGCGCATCTATCTGTCCAATCAGAATTCAATTTCGAGCATTTTCAGATTTGGCCCTAAACATTAGGGTTTCCAAAAAATAGGAATTTCTGGAATCTGAAGACACAGCTGGAAGCTCCTTGCAAAAATCGAAGTTTAGAGATCTGGATCGAGATTTTTGGTTGGGTAGATCTCCGAGAAACGCAAACCCTAATTCGGGGCTCTCCCAAGTGAACCCGGGAGGACAAAAAGACAATTCTGAAGGGCAAAACTTTGTTGACCTCAAATTCTGAATGCACCAGGCTGATCATCTCATCAAAGCGCATCTTTCTATCCTTTCAGAAATTTGAAATTCACATTTTGAATTTTTAGGGTTTCTCTAACAAACCCTAATCCGGGACCAGATCCAGTTTTCAGCATTTCAAGTGGTAAGACCTAAATCTTTTCTATTTCCATTTGAAGTACTCTTTAAAGATGTCTCTCCACACCAAGATTGAGGATAAGCTTGAAGGGGCTGATAACTTCCGAGCCTGGAAGTATAGGATTGGGTTAATCTTGGAAGAGAATGAGTTGGACTCATATGTGAAAGAAGACATCCCTATCCCAGAGGATGAAGAGGCCAAGGTATTGCATAAGAAGAACTTGGTCAAGGCAAAGAGAATCATTGTTGATTCTATCAAAGACCATCTCATACCCCATGTGTCTTCTCTTAAGACACCCAAGGAGATGTTTGAATCTTTGACCAAGCTATTTGAAGGAAAGAACATAAATCGGAAGATGACCCTGCAGAACCAATTAAAAGGAGTGAAGTTTCAGAATGGAGAAACCATTCAATCTTATTTTTCAAGGGTCTCCCAGATCAAGGAACAACTAGAAGTAGTAGATGAAATGGTGGAGAATGGTGAAGTAGTGATGACCACTCTAAATGGCCTACCTGGGTCATGGGACTCCTTCATTCAAGGAATTTGTGCAAGGAAGAAGTTGATCTCCTTCAACAGATTGCGAGAAGAATGCTCTCAAGAAGAAGCTAGACTTATAGCTCGTGAGGAAAATATGGGAGGTGAAGATCAAGCTCTTGCAACTCACACCAAAAGAAGCAAAACCAAGAAGGAGCACTCTTGCCACAATAGATCCTATCAAAAGAGTAAGAAGGACCTAAGATGCTTCACATGCAATGAGAAGGGTCACTTTGCTTTAGATTTTCCCAAGAACAAAAGGGATAATAACAACAACTCCAATAAGAAGAAGAAGGGCAGAAAAAGAAGGTTTCATGCTCATGCTGCCGAAGATGATGAACCCCCAAAGAAGAATGCTAGGGCAGAAAGTGATAGTGATGATGAATCATCAAGTGAAGAAGAGTATGTTCTGATCTCTGCTCTCACAGGTACTATCTCCCATGGTTGTAAAGATTGGTTGATTGATAGTGGGGCTTCCAAACACATGACTGGGTTTAAGGAATATTTTGTGAACCTGTCTGAACATGAATCACCCCATAAGGTGAAACTTGGGGATGATTATCAATACCCAATCAAAGGAAGTGGTGAAGCCTCCTACAACCTAGATTCTGAAAAATATTTGAAGATGAAAGAAGTCCTTTATGTACCTAGGCTCAAGAAGAACTTACTCTCCATCTCTGCATTGGATGCAAAAGGTATGAGGGTTGCATTTGTGGATGGCCAAGTCCTAATGTGGCCAAAGGGAAAGAACATAGATGATGCAGTAGTGATTGGAGAGCAAGAGGGAGGATTGTATAAATTGAAGGGACAACCTGAACATGCCATGGTGCATGAATCCATGGAGCCAAGTGAACTTTGGCATAGAAGACTTGCTCATATGCACTATAGAGCACTTCCAATTGCAAGCAAGGCAGTAGAAGGTCTTCCTGAAATCAAGACCAAACATGAAGGTGTTTGCAAAGGATGTGCAAAAGGTAAGAACATTAAGAAGGCTTTCCCAAGCAGTGAAAGCAAGGAAAAAGACATCCTGGAAATCATCCACTCAGATGTATGTGGCCCTATGTCATCCAGTTCGCTGAGTGGGTATGTTTACTATGTCTCATTTATTGATGACTTCTCCAGGAAGACTTGGGTATACTTCTTGAAGAGCAAAGATGAGGTACTTGATAAATTCAAGGAATTCAAAACCTTGATGGAGAATCAAACTGACAAGAAGATCAAAACATTCAGATCTGACAATGGTGGAGAATTCACCTCAAGTGGCTTCAAGAAACTTTGTAGTGATTCAGGGATTAAGAGGGAGTTGACTGCTCCGTATAATGCTCAACGGAATGGAGTTGCAGAAAGGAAGAACAGAACTATCATGGAAGCAGCAAGGGCAATGCTGCATGACCAGGATCTACCTATGCATCTATGGGCAGAAGCAGCTAGAACAGCTGTGTATGTGCAGAACATAACACCCCACAAGATATTGGACAACAAGACTCCAGAAGAGGTATTTTCTGGTAAGAAACCTAAAGTTAGCCATCTCAGAATATTTGGTTGTCCAGTATATACTCATGTCCCAAAGGAAAAGAGGACTAAACTAGATCCCTCAGGAAAGAAGGGTATCTTTGTGGGTTACAGTGAAAGCTCGAAGGCTTACAGAATATACTTTCCAGGGTTCAAGAAGATTGATGTCAGCAGGGATGTAACATTTGATGAAAACTCAGCATTCATCAAATCAAGGAAGGCACCCATCGAAGTTTATGAAGAACCTAAGGAAACAAGATTTGAAGACACTACTATGACTGAAGCAGTTCCAGAAGTTGTTCATGAGTTTGAAGATCCGCAAGAACCTGTAGATCCACCCTGTGAGGATAACTCTCACAAGAGGAAACTTGCATGGTCTAGAGAGCTCATTCAATATGCAGAAAGATTTGGCATTCCAGAAGAAGAACATAGAGCAAAGAAGAGAACCAGATCACATACCAGTAATGTTGCTTTACTCTGTGACATTATGAACAAAGAGCCTTCCAGTTATGAAGAGGCAGCAGAAAAGAAAGAATGGAAGGATGCTATGGTTGAGGAATACCAATCAATAATGAAGAATAATGTTTGGGATGTTGTCCCAAGACCTAAAGAGAAGTTTGTTGTGACTTCCAAGTGGATCTACAAAATCAAGCATGCTGCAGATGGCAGTGTGGAGAAATACAAAGCAAGATTCGTAGCTCGTGGCTTCTCTCAGAAAGAGGGAATAGGTTATGAAGAAACTTTTGCACCTATAGCCAGGTATACTTCCATCAGATCATTACTTGCCCTGGCTGCAGTTATGAAATGGAAAATACACCAGATGGATGTCAAGACTGCCTTCTTGAATGGTGTAGTTGAAGAGGAAGTATATGTGGAACATCCACTCGGTTTTGAAATACATGACAGGGAGTCATATGTGTGCAAATTGAAGAAAGCTTTGTATGGCTTGAAACAAGCTCCGGGAACTTGGTATGGTAGGATGGACAGTTTCCTATCTAGTTTGGGCTTTACCAAGAGTAAAGCAGATTCTAACCTTTACTATAAGGTTGAGGAAGGGAATCCTGTGATTCTACTCCTGTATGTGGATGACTTATTTGTAACAGGAGATGACAGACTGATTGCAGATACTAAGAGGAAGCTTGCTGCTGAATTCGATATGAAAGATTTGGGAATGATGCACTATTTCCTAGGGATGGAAGTGTGGCCGAGTGCAGGTGGGATCTTCCTTGGTCAAGGGAAGTACACAGTAGATATCCTGAGGAGATTTGGGATGATGGATTGCAATGCCATGGCCACACCTATGGCATCGAATCTGAAGCTTCTATGTGATGCTTCATCTGAGCCAGTTGATGTCTCTATGTATCATCAGATGATTGGGTCCTTGATGTACCTGATGAACACGAGACCAGACATTTGATTTGCTATGAACACATTGAGCCAGTTCCTGACGGATCCGAGGAGTGTTCACCTGGTTGCTATAAAGCATGTTCTGAGGTACCTGAAGGGTACAATGGATTGTGGGATCAAGTATGAAGCGAATCAAAAGTTTAACCTGCATGGTTATGTTGATTCAAATTGGGCTGGCAGTGCTGCAGATAGGAAGAGCACATCTGGGTGCTACTTCAGTATGGGATCAGGTGTGATCTATTGGTTTAGCAAGAAGCAGTCCTGCGTCGCACTGAGTACAGCCGAGGATGAGTATGTTGTAGCCTATTCAACTAGTTGTGAGGCAGTATGGCTATGGAAGCTACTGTCTGAGTTATTTGATCTGTCGTTGGAGGCTACTGGTATCTTTTGTGATAACTAGAGTTGTGTGAAGTTGTCCGAGAACCCAGTGTTTCATGGTAGGTCGAAACACATAGAGATAAAATATCACTATATCAGGGATATGGTGCAGAGAGGAGCTATGAAGCTCCTGTATGTTGCGACGGACGAGCAGATTGCAGATGTGCTGACGAAGCGACTAGCCAAGGTGAAGTTCGAGTACTTTTGAGAGAGGCTTGGCGTTCTTCAGATCGAGGACACTTCGAGGAAGAAGTGATGGACACATTTGCTGAAGCCATTCCAAGCATGTTGGAAGGAGGATCCTTCACATGGATGTGGATGTAAGCGCTGGATAATGAGCATCAGGATGATGTTCTGGTTTCTGCTTGGATATGATCAGTTGGATCATTTTTATGTATGTATGTATGCATCATGTTGGATGCTAGATATGATCAGTTGGATCATTTTTATGTATGTATGTACGCATCATGTTGGATGCTGGATATGATCAGTTGGATTATTTATATGTATGCATCATGTTGGATGCTGGATATGATCAGTTGGATCATGCGTATGTATTTTTGTATATGCATCATGTTGGATGCTTGGACCATGTATCTGTATATGTATCAGGTGGATACATTGTATGATCAGGTGGATCATGTATGGTGATATGTATCATGTATTTGTATTTGTATCAGGTGGATACATTGTATGATCAGGAGGATCATGTATGATGATATGTATCAGGTAGATACTTGGTATGCATCAGGTAGATGCACTGTATGATCGGGATGATCATGGATGACGAGCTTCAGGATGTTGCTCCAGATGACATGCAGCAGGATGTTGCAGTGATGATGATCAGGATGATCATGGATGACGAGCTTCAAGATGTTGCTCCAGATGACATGCAACAGGATGTTGCAGTGATGATGATCATGGGTACATCAGGATGATGTATGATGAGTATCAGGTTGATACTCTATGGCCGTGGATCAGGTTGTGCAGATGAGCATGTAATCCGGTGCCCTGGGAGATTTGTAAATAGTCTTTCGAGGTTTTTCCTATGGCATGTAATTCGGTGCCCTGGGATATCTGGCAAATGGTCTTACGAGGTTTTGCTCTGGAAGGACATATAATTCGGTGCCCTGGGAGATCTGCAGATAGTCTTTCGAGGTTTTGCCTATGGCATGTAATTTGGTGCGCTGGGATATCTGGCAGATGCTCTTTCGAGGTTTTGTCCTGTGGCATATAATTCGGTTCCCTGGGATATCCGATAGGTTGGGCTGTGTGCCCGTAATCAGTCCCGGGATGCTCTTGCGAGGTTTTGCCATGACCGCATGTAATTCGTGGCCCTGGGAGATCCTATAGGTAGAGCTGTGTGCTCGTAACAGCCTAGGATGCTCTTGCGAGGTTTTGTGGTGAGGTCACATGTAATTCGTTGCCCTAGGAGATCCTATAGGTAGAGCTGTGTGCTCGTAACAGCCTGGGATGCTCTTTCGAGGTTTTGTGACGCACGTAATAAGTCCTGAGGATTCCACAGCATGTCCAGTGATGATGAAGACCTGCAGGTGGTGGGACTACATCCAGTATGAAAAAGGACTGGCTCTGTAGAACTTCCTATGACGAGTAGAGTCAGAGATTGGTTGAGATAGCAGCAGCAGTGACGATGATGATGACTTTGCATCGATGACGATGATCCAGAGAAGAAGACTTGTCTAGCAGATCTGTGTCGAGAAATACCTTCCTAGTTAAGAGGGAGTGTTGATGTATATGTAACTTTGGAATGTATTTCATTTGTGTATTTTATATATATTTATTGTACCCTTATAAGAAATGTGTTATTCCTCTATAAGGAAGTGTCGTCATGTGGATTGACAAGTGTCGCAAGTGTGTATACTTGTCAATGGGTTATTAGACCACCATGTGGCGTTGGCCCGGAATTATATATAATATAATGTGGATGTATCTAACTAGACAAGTCAGCCCCATAAGGTCATTGGGCAAAAAGGTGAGTATAAATAGAGATAGGAGATCTCTATTTTACTCACTCGGAAAAGTAACTCACTCTCACTCTCAAAAGTGGCGCACTAGTGAGGAAGAGGAGGATCATCTACTAGGAGACTATCTCAGTGTTATTTGGTTGTATTTTGGTTGAGCCATTGCTCTCTCTATCTCTGAGGAAGTTGTGGGGTTTTTCACCTTAGGGTTTTCCCCACGGAAACTCTGTGTCTCTTGTCTTTATGCTTTTGATTATTGTGATGCTTGTCATATTGTGATTGTCATGCATTGATATACTGTAGATGTTATTCTCTCAGCAAAGATCCTAGAGTATTGTGAATTAATGCTCAAAATTTAACACTGAGGAAGTTATTGGGGTTTTTCACCTTTATGTTTTTCCCCAAGTAAACTCTGTGTCTCTTGTGTGCTTTCATTATTGTGTCCATGATTGATATGTTGTAGATTTGCTGTACATGTTGTTCTCTCAGTTAAGATCCTAGATCAGATTGAAGTAAATTCTGAAAATTTAACAAATACCCATTGGTTTCATTACCCTCATGCGAGCATAAACATGGTCTTTCTTGATATCTTTGTCTGCTAGCTTAGGCACCACATTCACTTGAATCCATCCAACCATGACTTTCCTTATCTATCTTTCACCTTGATTTGACTTCTTGACTTTTTGATATGGAGGACTTCCCCATTTCTACCTCTGTGTTGGACCACATCCATGCTTGTTTCGTGTCTCGGCTTTGAGTTGGTGACAAAAATTTCCTTTGGTGAGCTGGATTGTATGCCTAAATCATTCTGGTCGGTTGTCCTGATGTTTGGCATTGTGCAAAACTCCCTCTAGTCGGTTGAGTTGTTGTTGTCTAAAACTGAAAGCACATGTACTACTTATATTGGAAATTATTATAAAGCCTATGAAGTTAAAATTCTAGAATATGTTTATCAACACATGTGAATAAATATAACCAATGAACTTCAAAAATACCCCGTGAAGGGGATAGAAAGTTCCCAAAAAAGTAGTGGTTAAATGAATGCTATATCTAAAAAATTGTTTACCTTGTAAATGTAAATATGCCCCGGATGCAAGCTGCGATTAGTTGTGCTTTTTAGCGCATGTGAAATCCCAGAGGGGTAATATAGGCCAAAAAAACCATGGAAATGAAATGAATGATCCTAATGAACCTGGATCAACTTGATGTAGACATGATGCCTAAGTTGAATAAGCACTCTGTAAACAACTTATCCATTAGTGAGGCACAACCCTTCCCTTTGTTATTTTTTCCAGCATAGAGTGTAGCTCCCCCTTTCCCCGTCCAAAATTTCACTTATTTGAAGTTTGGTCAAGTCATCTCCTTTGCCTAGCCTTGTCCTTAGCTATCATCCTTTGCTAGCAGTTAGGCCATGTCCCTTGGGTCCACTTAAATTTCATCTATCTAACTCACTCATTGGTTTCTGTAACTCAACTTACACATTTACCTAGGAACCTTTGTGTTAGCTAGTCTTCTTTGATTGGCTGGGGTCTCCCCCTTGATCTTGATTAATCTTGATCTAAAGTGAAGAGTGCCTTGGTTATTGTGACACCCAGCTTGCATTGGGAACCATGGAATCTCTTGGGTCACCTCTTTAGTTGTCCATCTCCTCTACCATCCCGGATGGGATACCTCTAGTTGGCACTGCTGCCCAGGAGGTAGAGGCTTACCTTAGGTGTCTGCGAGTATCCATGCATAATTCATATCTTATTGCATCCAGATTAATCTAGATTGTTATAATTTCAATCCTTAATTAAATATATCCATCTATTTGTCACTCATTGTATCCCCACTTATTAACGACATACATCTTGGTAGAAGAGTTTAAAATCTACCCGGTGACTCCAAATCATGACTCCGCTGAGGATCGGCCCCGTGCCCATTTTTCAAATTTTGTAATTTGTAAATCATAATGAATTCAGACGTTTTCTTCCAAATGACAAGGTGTATGAATGAAATATATGATAATCTATCTCGCTATAAAGGGAAGTTGGAAGAAAGAAATGGAAGTCAGTCAACATATAAATATGGGGGTGTTTATGTACATAATTCTTATGACTCCCATCATTCTTCTCATTCTTCAAGTAAAAATATTAACCCAATTAATTCAAACAAAAGTCAATCACAATCAAGGCCTTGCAACCAAAGCATTCGGTCAAATGAATCTAGTATTCCAGTTAGACCTCCTAAAAAAATCCAGTTGGAAGAAAGAAATGGAAGTCAGTCAACATATAAATATGGGGGTGTTTATGTACATAATTCTTATGACTCCCATCATTCTTCTCATTCTTCTCATTCTTCAAGTAAAAATATTAACCCAATTAATTCAAACAAAAGTCAATCACAATCAAGGCCTTGCAACCAAAGCATTCGGTCAAATGAATCTAGTATTCCAGTTAGACCTCCTAAAAAAATCCCTAGTAGAATGGCCAAAGTTATTAGAAATCTAGCTAAGCCATCGCCTTTTGAATTCTCTGAAATTGATGGGGCACCTCATCTTATCACAAATAATTCCTCCGAAAGGTTGCCTCGTTTCTATGGAAATTATTGAGTCAATTGAAAATCACTTACAAATATTTTGGCATTATATGGAAGTTAGGGGTGCTGATAATGAAGATGTTTATATGCGGACCCTGGGTGAGACATTGGGTGGAAATACCGGGTTGTGGTTTGATAATTTGGCCCTAGGATCCATCACTAGGTATGATATGTTCACCGGGTTATTAAAAAATAAATGGGGTAATGACATTGAAGAATTCATATCAGACCCATCAAGCAATGATATTGCTATTGAGGATCGGATTGATGAGGAGCATCATGATCATGATGATGATACTTCAAATCAATCCGTAAGTAGCCCTACTTTTGATCTTGAAGAAATTTCTGAGTTTGTGTCTATTGAGGATCCTCCAGAAAAGGAACTCATTAGTCATTCTATCTTTATTGATCATTCAATTCTTTATCACCTTATTAACGAATAAGAAAGTGGGGACATTGACCAAGATCCTTTAGTAGTGATTTCACATGATCATTGTGCAAATAACTAGGATGTTTTAATGAACTTGTTAATTTTCTCCCCGACAAATTAAATAAAAATGATCATTTATCCTCATATGAATTTAATGATGAGTCAATAGAAGGTCAATCTCAAAATGATGATGAATTAGTGAGTCACACTAGATTCTCTAATCTTTGTTCTACTTCTTATAATGAGTCTTTAAGTTTTCTTTTTTTCATCCTTAGACAAGATAGCATTATCCAATTCTTAGAGTTAGAACCTTGTCCTCATTTTGTAAATATTAGACTTGATAAAAAAATTGAAATTATTCCTAGAACAAATAGTGTTGCTTTAAAAGGCCTCTTCTTCTGTCAAATTCCAAGGCCAAGTTTTTCTATCAATCTGGGAGAATGTGCATATTTTCAATCCACCCTCCCTGCCCATCTTTTTTAATTTTTTTTGGGTTGGTGGTCTAGTCAGCCTTTGTCTTTTTAAATTTTCAGTAGGAAGTATAAGTATGGTCACATCATTGGAGAAAAAGTACTTCATTTCCCTTTTCATCCACTTTGGAACAATAATGCTTTTTTCCATGTTATCAATCATTCTTGGTGGCTAGAAAAGGTGTTTAAGATCAATTTCATCTTTTCTCCATTTTTTAGCATCAAGTGGGCTTACTTTTGATTTTTCGTCTTCTAAACTTTAATTTATCCCCACTTGGTTTTTATTTGATCATTAGCCCCAGGGGGAACCAAATTGAATATGTGAGAGAAGTGAATAAAGAGAGTAGTATGAGTCAAGAGAAGTCAATTTTTTCATCACATATTTTTCCTATATCCATCTCGAAGTTTAGCTTGCATAATTTTTATGATCCTATCGATTCTTTGATGGAGGATGTTTTCATCAGTCAAATTTCTCCTTGGCATGATTTAGTTTTGCACCATTCAAACACTTTTGAAATTTTTGAACAAATGAGGAAGATTGTGCTATCAAATTCTTTAACCTTTAACCCAATCCTGACTTGTTTTATTAACGAAAATCAAAGAGGAATCATTAACCTGTTTGATGAATGGTTGCACTGGATTTATGATTTCACCTAGCATTTGTCTGACTGGTTAGAGTAGGGTAGGTAGGTTTATCAATAAGCTCATTTGAGCAGTAGGATTTGTGTGCCTTTCTTTTTTTGAGTGCTGAGTATTGCGTTTTTTCTTTTTCTTTCTGATCAGTTTTTCTTCTTGTTGAGTTGCTGATTGAGTTGAGTCTTGCTTCTTGCTCCTTCCTAAGCTTTTCTCATCTCATGCATGCATTTACAAAACTTGAAAGTGGTTAAAGTCTTCTTGAGTTTCGAGTGTTTGTTGTTCTTCTGTTTCAAGTAAGTTGAGTATGCCTTCTTAGAAATTTTTTGCTTTCCTCCTGCACAGTAAAATTAATAAAAAATTACATGTTATGTTAGAGTAGTATTTCCTTTATGCATTTTCAGTTTCTGCTATAGAGTAGATTTCATTTTCAGCATTTTTTATTTATTTTATCCCATACATGCTTCATGAGGTATTTTAGTGGCCATGAGTGCAGATACAGGTGCAAAATAAAAGTTGAAGGCAAGGATGATGAGTTGCTGGATTGAAGATTGATGTAGAGCAGTTCGAGACTAGATATTATGAGGTTCTCAAGCACTCTCTCCCTTAGATAACTTGTCCCAGCTGGAGCTAGATGTTATCACACCATAGTAGCTGGGCTACTATTCTTGCTGAGTAGATATCTACACTTTCCAGAGCTTTGCTTTTACAGAGATAAGCTATGATGAGCATATTTATTTGAGATCACTTACAGATCACAGTAGTATATGTATCAGACATTGAGTAGACCTTGTGCCAAGGATGAGCCTTGAGAGCTTAGATTTGATGACTGATGTGACCCTTTGTTCCATAAATTTTCAGTTCAGTGCTTAGAGTTCCAGATGTTATTACTTCAGCAGTGTTTCAGTTGTTTATGGATGATTATTATGATATAATGTGACCTATGGACTTATGATTTTACTATTAGATCATTATCATGTTGTTTTAGTCACCTTCATAGCATTGACTTGGTATATAACTCATGATGTGGCAGTACTATTTAAATAAGGAAATGAAAAATCTTGGATGATGTTATAAATATAAAATTGGATGTATTACTTGCACACTAAGGTTTTCTGACAATACCCATTGGTTTCATTACCCTAATGTGTGTATAAACATGGTCTTTCTTGACATCTTTGTCTGCTATCTTAGGCACCACATTCACTTGACTCCATCCATCCATGACTTTCCTTATTTGGCTTTCACCCTGACTTGCCTTCTTGACTTTTTGATATGGAGGACTTCCCCATTTCTACCTCTGCGTTGGATCGCATCCATGTTTGTTTTGTTTCTCAGCTCTGAGTTGGTGATAGAACTTTACTTTGGTGAGTTGGATTATATTCCTAAATCATTATGGTCGGTTGTCCCGATGTTTGGCATTGTTCAGAACTCCCTCTAGTCGCTTGAGTTGTTGTTGGATAAAACTGAAAGCACATGTACTACTTATATTGGAAATTATTATAAATCCCATGAAATTAAAATTCTAGAATATGTTTATCAACACACGTGAATAAAGGCTAAAGCAATGAACTGCCAAAATACCCCGTGAAGGGTATAGAAAGGTCCAAAAAAAGCAATGGTTAAACATATGCTATATCTAAAACATTGTTGAGCTTGTAAATGTAAATATGCACCGGATGCAAGCTGCAATTAGTTGTACTTTTTAGCGCATGTGAAATCCTAGAGTGGTCATCTAGGAAAAAAAGGCCATGTAAATGAAATGAATGATCCTAATGAACCTACATCAACTTGATGTAGACATGATGCCTAAGTTGAATAAGCACTCTCTAAAAAACTTATCCATTTGTGAGGCACAACCCTTCCCTTTGTTAATTTTTCCAGCAAAGAGTGTAGCTCCCCCTTTCCCTGTCCAAAAAGTCACTTAGTTGAAGTTTGGTCAAGTCATCCCCTTTGCCTAGCCTTGTCCTTAGCCTTCATCCTTTGCTAGTAGTTAGGCCATGTCCATTGGGTGAGTATGTCTTTAAATCTTTTGTGCAAGTCAAATATACATAAAGTTGAAATATAAATGTATTAACTAATACTGAATGGTGTTTGTACTTTAAGTTAAGTTGTGAATGTGATTAAAGGAACATGTCTTAGTCTATTGTTATAATCTAGTCTTTGGTTGTATTTTGACCTAGTCAAACGTAGTTCAACCATGGTTATTCTTGGGATTCGTGATGAGATGGACCACTTATGCTTATGAATGATGATCTATGGTCCCACATACACTTATTGATGCTTCCATATGTTAGACATATGCTTCAGATGACGATTGATGGAGTTGATCAGTTTTATTATTATTTCCAGATCATCATATTTTACACTATTCGGGTATGGTGGGCCATGCTGATGACCCCACAGGCTATCATGAGGTGTATGAGTACTCATCTCTAGTAGATTTATGTCCTATGGATCTATTGAGACACGTATCTTTCAGTTATGGGCACTTCTGATGATGGCAGATGTCGTTATCCACCTGTTGACGAGTTTGGGCATGTTGATCCAGCGTATCCAGCAGAGGCATTGAAGGCCAGTCATTTACTAGGGAGATGTAGAGTAAGGGGGTGCTCCAACAACTTGTTTTTACCATTATACCCCCCTTCCAGACATCCTGGTACACTCATTTTGATAGCGCAGGCACACTAGGTGGTAGTTTGGGGCCCTTTGAGGGTTTTCAGGAGGATAAAAAACTGGAATAAAAGGGTTATTGAGGAATTCAATTTGGGAAATTGACGCAAGTTTTTGGCACTTTATCTTCTCAAAGGTCATCCATGGTGAACCCCCCTTCTTACAGATCAGTTGGTATTAGTCAATGGGGTCCACAGTGGCTATAGGAGGGCTTTTACTGCTTGTCCCTCTCAAATTTTGGGGACAAGATTTGATCATTTGTGTCACTTGGATATGTCATAGACTTATATTTTATATTATTGTGCCATGGGGACATGCTAGTGAAGGAAATTAATTCCTCCTAGCCCCACCATGAGCTTGTAGTGACTTGTCTTGGAATTGATGATGCGGTACATGTATTTTTAGCCACCCCTATGTATGACGTCACCCTCCTTGAGTCTTTTCTATCTATGACATCATCACTCACTTTAGTGATCCATGTGATATATTGTATTGGCTCATCTTAGTCGTTGATTAGATTTTTATATCTTTTTATCTCAACCACTTGTTTTAAAAAGTGGTTTTGTGGTTTAGGGTTTTGGTCTTTATTATCCTATAAAAGGAGGAGAACCCCCTATTGTAAAAGCACCTTTGGGCTCTAGAAAATTTGGAATAAAATACTATCTTTGGAGAGATACTTCTTGGATTTGATTGGGTTGCTCTTGTACATGGTTATGCATCTCTTCTTTTAGACATCTTTGCTTGTAGCAGGTGAAATCGACTTCTACAGAGGGAGGCCGAATTGCTTTGGAGCTAGAGTTCGACTTGCTTGATGGGATTGTAGGGGTTGCTCACATCCCCCATGGGCAATACGTCTTCACCTTGAGGGATTTTTTCAATTATGCTTTGTCCATTGATTGGTTATTTGACATGGCATGCTTAGATCTCATTGATTTGTGTATCAAATCTAAAATCTTGTAGTTTTATTTACAGGTTGGATGGAACATCTCTCCTCCTAGGGCGTGGACGATTTTGGTTGAAGACACTTGGATCAAGCTTGGAATTGTAACTAAGGGAAAGAATCACCCATTTGCAAAGTATCCGCAACATTTTGAGGTAAGATCTACAAGGTATGTATCCATTTCGCTTGTTCTCCATCCTATTGGTCACATAAACAATTAAAATCAAAACCCTCATTTTTCTTTTTTTTAGATCTACTTGGATCCATCTTGCATTTGGGTATAAAATTAATAACCCACCTCTATAGCATCCACGTCAATTCATATGTATAGTTTTGTGGTGATTGGCCTCCATTTGAACACTTCCCAAGACACCTAGCTTTCCTTGAGGCAATTCGCATTTTTTGAGGGAGCTAGTTTGGCTAGTTCCTTGACATGGGTAGGTGAGATCCAAATTGATTTGGATAGATCAACCTTGATAACCTATCCCTAGTGCTTCAGCTTGTTGATTTTCACCTTGTGGGACCCATTCATCATTTTGAGGGTTGAGCTCCACTTGGGTCACTTGGTGATGCATTTTCAATCTCAGATCTATGGAGATCTAGCAAGCATTTAGACTCGATAAATTAAACCCACCTTTTTAATCACCTTAACTACCCCGATCTATAATTTGGTGTAATTTGGACTCCATTTTCCCCCTCAATTTAAGGCACTAGTATCCCTTGGGTAAATCACACTCCTTGGGTTAGTGTTCTTTTGCTAGATCCCATATGTGGGTAATGCCTCTTTCATCTTGAAATCATAGATTCATACTTTTCATACCCCTTAGTACCATTTTTGCCTTTAACTTGACCTTGTGGGCCCCATTTGGACAATCTTCCACATTTTAAGGAGTGGGTCCCACATTTGTAATTTCATGGTACTAGATATCTTTAGATCTATCTGAATTTCATAAGTGGCCCTAGTCATTCATTGGTCGAAATATTTGTCACCCCTTAAGCCTCTTTCAACCACACTTCAACCCTTCGATCGACTTAACTTTCATAGATCTAACTCACTCATTGGTTCTCGTAACTCAACTTACACATTTCCCTAGGAACCTTTGGGTTAGCTAGTATTCTTTGATTGGATAGGGTCTCCCCCTTGATATTGATTAGCCTTGATCTATAGTGAAGAGTGCCTTGGTTATTGTAACACCCAGATTTCATTGGGAACCGTGGCATCTCTTGGGTCACCTCTTTAGTTGTCCATCTCCTCTACCATCCCAGATGGGATAGCTCTAGGGACAACTACAAGTTGTGTGATAACAGTATAGTTAGATATGATCTTAGCTGATGAAGTGATGTTGCAAAATATATACAAATATTGACTAGGAAGAGTGCAGTAGACAGAGAAGCATCCCGAGGTATTGTTTTAGCTTGGGTTAGTTGATATCCCAGATTAGTGGGAAGCATGATTTTGTGGCACTCAGTACAATAGAAGTAGAGTGACTTGAAGCCGACATCACAAGTCTATTTGATATGGAGATCAAATACCACCTCATCCGAGACATGGTGCAAAAGGGAGTAGTAAATCTCCAGTACATATCCATAAATGAACAGATAGCCAACAATTTCACCAAGCCTCTATTCAAGGAAAAGTTGTACACTTTAGGGACAAGATTGGTGTGATGGAGAATGCCTCTTTGAGTGAGAGGTAGCATTGATGGATATGTAACACTGTGATGATGAGCGGAAGACATTCATATGAGAGATGAATGGCCCAAATACTGTGATGAGTGGGAAAACATTCATATGAGAGAGGAATGGCCCAGAAACCATGACGATCTTACAGATGAGTAGGAAGACAATCATATGATATGAGTGGCCCAACAATCATGATAATTCAATAGATGGGTGGAATACATTCACAAAAGTGAATGCCCCAATATAGTTCTAGTTGTAGTACAATAGTACAGATGCAGTTGCATTATAGACCTTGTAGTACAGATGCAGTTGTAGTACAAATACATTGCAGTTCCATTATAGATGTAGTACAGATGTGGATGCAATATAGGCACCATGTAGATGCATATGCTGTACATTTGAGTAGTATTGGGAAGATGTTTTCCACAAGAATATATGGTGATGGAGAATGACTCATTTAGTGATGAATGGACCTATGGTAGTCTTACCAAAATTGAGATGCATATTATGCACATTCTCACCAATTTAGAAACTTGGTGCATAATGCCTTCCTCACTGAGACGGAGTGTTGATGTTCTCCATGGTTCCAGCATCAGGAAAAAATTATGCAGATCATTCTCTTGGATGGGTTTGCGAACTAAAGAGAATGGCCTTGTCGTATCCCTTGACTATGTGTCTTATGGTTCGGATGCTTAGCCTCATTTAGCCATGTGTTGACTAGACTATAGGAAGCTAGATGTCGCATTGTGTACTCCAAGTGGGAGTGCTCCTTAGCCTATGTGATCTATTCTTTTAGAGTGAGATGACTTGTCTATGTTCCAACAAGATATTATATCCTTGTATATTAGACAAAGTCTAATCTAATCTTAAATTTGACAATTGGATCTAAGAAGTGTCTGAAACTTCTTAGAGTATGGTCAAATAAACATTAGATTTCTATTGAAAGAATGTGACCGCATGTGAGGCTATATCAATGACAATAAATTTTCTACGATGAAGAAATAACCAAGCAGTCAAGACAATCCATTGAAGAAGTCCCAAAGAAACTGGAATACAAGAAAGAGCACAACTACCCCAAGAAAAGGTGTAAATTGATCCTAGAAGAAAAAATGACAAGTCGGCTTGAAATATAAACAAAAGATAAATAAAATTATACAACGGCCTCAAGAGAAAAAATAAATTCAACCGAAGAATATAAATAGAATTTTTCTCACACTCCATTTCTCATGTTCAAGCAAGCTCGTCTCTCTCAATTAGCGCACACTTCTCAAGGAGGACAAGTGAATTTCACTAAAAGTATAATTTTTTTTAGATAGATAAATAGACAGATAGATAGACAGACATACAAATAGAAATATAGACATATAACAAATAGACAGATATATATATATAGATAGATAGACAGACATATAGATACCTTCTATGCTCCATCCAAGTTGTATCAAGACTGATATATTATCCCTACGTTAAAATAGAAATGGATTGGAAATACTATTGTAATCCATAGAAGAAAAGGGTTGGGGTAGGATGAGGTTTTAGTGAGATTTTGGGTGAAACCTTATAGATTTCCTCACTTTTTAAGTATGTGACCTGAAGTTTCACCTTTGGCAAACAATCTCTCTTAGAGCATCTTTTGTCCCTTAGATTATAGGTCATGAAGAAGCTCAAAAGTATATTTTTTTCTTTAAGGAGGGTCGATTTCATTTGGAGGCCTGTTTTATCCCTTTGCATAAGGTTTTATGCCCTAAACTCATGACATTTTAGGGGTTATTTGTTGGATGTACTGATGTTGCTTTTCCAACCCACCAATGAGGTAGATTTACATATTTTGTTGAGGACGTCCATCTGGGAGAGGCATATTCACACCTTGGTTGTTCTATTGGTTGTTGTATTGGAGTTTCATGCCATCTTTGGAAGATTCATCCACAATTTGAAAGGCTTCTTGCATCAATATTCATAGATAACCTTCCTTGGAGCCCTTGGAGCGTGATGTTTGTTGGCTATTTTTGGATTCCCTTTGATTCGATGAGCTTCATTGTGGACATTATTTGATGGAATATTCCCTCTTGGAAGCTAGTTTAATGGATAATTCATCATATTTTATTCATTGTGGAGCTGGCACCCTCTTTTATGAGATGTTTACTTGCCTTATGAAGGAATATTACGTACTTTGGAGAACCCTTTGGAGGCTAATGTGGGCATATTTTAGTTCTTGGATAACTTGGTGGGTTGAAGACCACATTCTTATAGGAGTTTCAGGGTGGTCTTGTGGAAATTTCTTGGAGTACATTCTTTGGAGTGGCCTTTGGAGGCCATGTCGAATCATCATCAACAACTTGTTTCATGATTGGTGGATAAATTCCCCTTTCTTAAGGGCCCCATGTATCTCATCATTTCACAAGTAGCATTAACCACCTTATTTTATTGTATTGCTAGAAGTTAGTTGCTTGAAGTGGGCCTTTTGTTGTGTTTTACCCCACCATAGGCTATATAGATTAGGAAAATAATGATATTTTATTGTAAAGAATGTTTTAGACTCTCGTATAAATAAAGATCTACTTCTTGATTTCATTTTCATGGTTGGAATTTGAGAGTTCTCTCTTTTGGAGATTCATCGATATATCTTTCTTTTGTGCAATTTATGGTGTTAAGGGTTGTTTCTATGTGGATCTAGTGTTGTCAATGTTTGAAGTCTCTTCTTCTTTGGTATATGTTCGTGCTTAAAGGATTTATGATGCAATTTTTAAGGTTTTACAAACCTCAAACAGATTGATTAATTAAATCTCTTACCTTTCACATTCTCCTTTGACGTTTTAGGTAAGTGTTTTGAACCTTGTCTCGTATAGATTTGGGTTTTATTGGAACATTGTGGTTCGATCATCAAAAACCCAAATTTCTATTTGGAAATGGTTTCAAGATATTTTATTTCTCCACAATTTATATTGGGTGGTTAGGAATTTCCCTTGTTAGATCTCCTTCTTGTAGACCTCAAAATTCATTGTTATCCTCCTGGTGATGTGACTTGTTTTTTAGTTTTGACCCTAATTTCTAAAGGAACTAGAGCAATTTTTGAAGGAAATTCTTCTTGGCCTAAATTACCATTTGAGTCACCTTGACACCATTACCTTAGGTGGATCTTGGAACTGATCTTCGGTCTTTCAATCACTTATTATAAAAAACTAAAAAAATCCAAACCCCCATTTTGCTAAGCTTATCTATTCCAAATCACCATGTTCCCTCATTGTCATATGCTAGCAATCCAATCTAGGGATGCCCCGTCATGTTGGATAAGAGCCAACCAAATGTGTAGAGGTAGTTATCATGGTGACAATGGATAACACCTCTCAGGATGGTGTGGATGGAAACGATCTTCGGGGATTTAACTGGAACCTTCTATTTTTCTTGGTAACACAAAAAATGTACAATTATAAAGTTGAAATGAGTCCCAAACAACAAAATTCATCCGTCACAACAAGTGTGTTGTAGGGGGGATTCAGACTCCTTTGGTTGATGATTGTCGAGAGGTACTTTCTCAGGGTGTTTCGAAAATATATTTTCGATTTTCTTACAAGTTTATATTGTTGGTTTTTACTGTAGAAAATTGATTTACCTTGTTAATCAATCAACATAAAATTTTATTGCTCCTAAATATTCCAATTCATTGAGTTATTATTAAATATCTTGTTGACTCCATTAAGGAACTAGTTTACTAATATATTGGGAAGGTGTTGTAAAGATAGAGTTGTTCTCATTATACATATTACAAGTCTATTTCTATCGATAGTTGTGGAGCATCCCCTGGCATGAGGAGTAGGGATAAGGAGAGAGGATATTTTTTTGTGGTGACATTGGGTCCATCTCCTAAAAAGTTCCCAAACTTAGTACCATCCCTTGTGGCCTATGTGAAAGCGTACTAATTTGTGAGGTAACAATCCCATACATAAGAACCTAATCTAAAGAAGGAAGTTGTTTAGTGTTGAATCAAATTACTAACAATAGTAGAAATACATTCCATTTATTTAAATTGTGATCAAAGAAAACCAAAATGGAAAATGTTAGTATGCCTTGAAATAAGATATTAAACACTAAATATTGCTATAGATTTCAGATCTGAAAATGATACATACAATATCAAGGAATACTAATAGAGACTTGGAATTTAAAGGATATAGAGAATCCTATTAGTTAAGTCCTTGAATTGTTAAGCATTAAAGACTTAAAACACCACACAATTAATTAGATATTATTGGATTTCACTTAAATATTATGGTGTGTTGATCTTATGCTCTTTAGTAATTAATGAAACAAAGAGGAGGAGCGAGTAGCTCACCTAGGAGTCTCTTGAAATAATTAATCCAAGTACCTCTAAGATTTATAAATTTTAATTATAAATGAAAGATGGATGAAATATTGAAATAAAAGTAAATCGAAACTACTAAAACCTAGATCTAGTGTCTTAAATGGGAGCAGTTGTTGGGCAATGCAGTCATTAAAAAATCTAAACAATGGATGAGAAACCTTTAAGGGGGACTGGAGGAAAATAAATCCCTCTCCTTTTCTACCCAAGTATGACAATGGATCTCCTACTCCAATATATGATGGGTTCCTGTAAAAATCAAGAGGAAAAGCAATCTATCCCTAAACAAAAAACAACCACAAGATTAGTAAATATTCTTAGTGAATGAACTTATCATTAACGAAAAGAGGTTGCAGCAATATAATCAAGTGAACCAACATTCATTCATACAAAACAAGGTTGTAGCAATTATTTCCTACTTTATTGAGTACAAAATATAATACCAATAGTTACCTATACCCTTGTTAAGAGCCTCCTTCCACAAAGAGATGATGCAAAGCAACAAAGGCCCACAAAAAGAGCCTAAACATACTAAAGAAAATATTTTAGTAGAGTATTATTTCATTCAAAAAATTTCAACTCTTAAAACAATGAGCTTGGCCCTCTCTTTTATAGCCTAAGAGGGCAAATTTTATCTTGAAGTGGTCAAAAAGTAGTTACAAATTATTGATAAACTCAAGATGAGAATGTGCTAAATAAATGGTGTAGATCACTCCTATACAACAATAAATACTACTAACAAGCCAAGTCATTTTTCTTTAGTGGGGAAAATTCAACTCTTGACTTGTAAATAATGATAAAATATGCTAATACCATGGGTCTTCTCCAAAAAAATGAGCGAAAACCACAAGAGGAGATAAAACAAGGTTCCTATACCAATCTAGGTGGTTTTCCTTGAGCAAATCGTTGATCAATCCAGTCATAAATGAGCAAATCATTGAGCCCCACAATCCATGCAAGAATAAGTCAATCTGTGTGAAGAAGTTGAAATGGATTGCAAAGATCTAATCTGGATGTGGGATTTAAGCTAGAACATCCCAATGTTCCTCAACATGTGTTCCAATGTACCACATCCTCAAGAATTCCTACACATGTGTGCTAATGTGCCACCTAAGCAATTTGAACCCCTTGGTAAAATTTAGTAGTTCCCAAATAATAATATTAAAATGAAACCTCAACAAAAAATTAGAATATAAGGTGCTCTTTTTGTTCCTCGCAGACAAATTAGAACCAACTTAGGATTCTTAAATAAAAACCTTAGTAGTGCCATGTATTAATTTCCATTACATTGAAATAAGCATGTAGAAATCCCCCTATTCCTAGAAAGACCCAAGATAGTTAAACATTTGGCATCTAATAGCTGGGATGGCTAGAAGGGGAAAATGGGTGCTCAAAAATGCTAATTGTTTGTCAATAAAGTGGTTGGATTTGTCCCATGGACGTTGATAATGCTTCCACTCTATTCGTTAACATTGAATCGATGATCCCTATAGATATGACCAATCAAAGAGAATTATCTAATATGCAAGGATGGAGGATGAAAGTAGAGCTAAATGGGTCTAGAAAAAAAGAACATATCACTCCCATGCACATCCATGAAAATCATGACTACATGCACTAGGAAAAGGCCCAACACTTATCTAGAAAATATTTTATGAGGTATTAGTGATCAATTTGATGTCATATACGTAGGTAAGTGGAAAAATGGTTATACAAATCATACTTTTAAAACTAGGTGAAATCAAAGTCAGACTTTGTTGAGTTGACCAATTTCACCATCAACCAGGCTGACTTGCACTTCATTTATTATTATGTGGCCAGTTTGGGACCGAACTGACTGACTTGGTGTCCAACTCAACCTATTCAGTACCGAGCTAGTCAACTCATCCAAGTCTTGTCCTGAGCCATTCGATGTAACTATAAAAATAAAATCCACTTTGTTCAGTTTCTTAGTAGTATTTGGTTATACTAAATATAAATATTAAATTCTTAAAGAAAAAGTTGCATTCTCCTTACCTTTCATTTTCTATCCTTTTACTTAAATTTTTAGAATTTCCATTAAGTGTTTTAGGATGTTTGAGAGTGGTTCCAACCTCATCTTACTTCATATGCAAAAAGTAAAATTTAAGATCCCATTTAGAATTCAACAGACTTAATAGTTTTCAAGATTTCAGGATTTCAAAGTTTCCACCAAATTCTATCATGTATGAGTGTATGGGATAAACATTTAATCAATAAAATTAACCCCTCTATATACCTTTATGTTGTTGGTGTTGATTTTTGAAATCCAATTTCATGACCTTAATGAAAATATACTCTTCACTCATCCTCATTTCCTCATTTCGTGCAACTTAGAATCTAAGCCTAACCCTAAATCTATAATATGAACCCTAACCTCGTTCTTATAGATGTTTATCTAGTATGACTACTGCAGTTGTATATGATCTTGAGGAGTCCGAGCTTGATCCAGATGATGATGTCATTTCCTATGCCATTTTCTAGTCTCGAATCCTTAATTCTAGTTCTACTTCTAGTTCTAGCAGTGGTGATGAGTTTGATGATTAATCATGTTGATCAATGACATGTATGATGTATGATCATTGATTTATGATGTAGTGGAATCATAGCATGTTTCTTTTTGGACTCTGCAGTCCCTTTAGGGCTCATTAATTATGTATTTTGTTCCACTTCCACATATGTATTACATAGTACAATTCATGCCATTTTGATATATTCACGATTATATGGTATATTACTATATAGATGGGAAAACATTCATTATTTTGTCTCTAATTCTTTCAAATCATGGTTTAGAATCTTTAAAATATTTTTGGTCTTTAAAATTTAAATATTTTATGTATTTTTGAGTAAACCGAGTCATTAAATTGAACTCGATTGAGTCATTACCGATTCTAAGTTCAAGTTTGAGTTGACCCTTGACCGATTCCAAGTCCAAGTATGATTTTTACAACATTGATCCAAATATGTGCTCACAAACACTAAATCCCATGTACAACCAAAGGTATGCAATAATACCCCCTTGGCCACTATATCACATTAATACATTGGCACTAAACACACTATAAATTTGAATAAGACCTAATGAACAATCATGGCAGTGTACTGAATATGTACTATGATCAAAGGGTGTCTCTAGTGGACCAACAACATAGGGTTTCCACATGGAAACATACACATAGATCCAAATGATCACCAAGTGAATCATCATATAGTTAGTAACGCTAAATATGATAACATACCAACACCATGAATATATTGAAATAGGATTTCAAGAAAGATAATTTACGAGTTAATGAGTAATATGATAACATCTAAGTATTTACAAATAAATTTTTCTTCATTGGGGTTGATTATATGGATTAAGCTAAGTTAGAAAAGTGAGGTTTTGTTCAAAGGTGACGTGATTGACTCAAGATAAATGTAAGGGTAAAAATTTGTGATCTTCACCAACAGGGAAAACAATAGGGAGAGTGTCTCACAAATGGGTGTTGTGTAATGAGATACTATTTATTTAACCTTGGAAATTAGACTTTTCCACCTTTTTCTTTTTACTTTGCTATATCATTCTTGGACTTGTCTTCATTTTATCTTCTTGGAATATTTATCTTCGTGTAGTTACTTAGTTTGGATACCTTGGAATTTATTTTATTTAGAGGCTCATGGAAAGTAAGGCTTACTTCTTTCTTGTTTGGATTGCTTGATTCTTACAATTTGACTTGGTCTTTTTTTTTTATTTTGCAAGTACAAGGAGCCTTGGACTATGACTTTTCTTAAAATGTTTTTTTGAGGCATTGTAAGGGGAAAGGCCTTCCATGTTTCAGGTGTAGGGAGTAGCATTTCTCCATGGTAATTTTCTCTCACTAATTATAGTTAGCCCCATGGATCTATAAGAAATATTCCTATATATTCACAATCATCATTGCAACACAAGCATGCCTATGACACAAAGGAAGACTAGGAGGCCTTCATTGTCAAGGGATCACAAAGGGGAGGTCAAGAATCAATTTTATCAACCTTCAGCCAAAGGATGAAAACCAAAGTATGAGGTGATAATGGATGATGGAGATGGACAAAATGGACCCAAATAAGTGAGAAAAAGTCTTTACAAAGACAAAAAATCACCTTGGTTCAATAATACATAAGTCAACAAAAAAATTACTACTCTCATCAAACGATGGGTTGTACTACTAACTACACTCATCAAATAATCAATACATCAAACATGGTAGGGTCACCATATAATCAATCATCACATGATATATCATCATGGCATGGCTTAACAATACAAATATGGCATATATCACATGAGCATCACACCATCACATGAAAAAAGTTGCCCAAAGCAGCAAATATGTGCCTAAATACTTTAAAATGCATAGCGTTCTCAAGAAAAAATAAGTCCGAAAAAGTATTCCTTCAAAATGTGGCATAATAGGAACAATGACGATATTCTGGTTCAATAGGAAGGTGACTTATATGGAACTCAACTCAGTAGAGGCAGTGTATATGGTAGCCAATACTGCTAGTTGTAAATTCATCTAGCTTCACAAATTTCTTGAAATATTATTTGATTGGGAATTGGATCTATCAAATATGTATCAAATTTTTTGAGAATCCAATGTTTCATGACATGTCCAAGAACATTGATATCATATATCACTTAATTCGATATGGGATTTCGAAGGGAGCATTATAGATCCAGTGTGTACCCACAAAACAATAGGATGTTGAACTGATATTCTAACTAAGCCCTTAGAAAAAGGGAAGTTTGAAGCATTCAGAGAAAAGCTTGGACTAGACAAGAATTTCTTCCTCACTAAGAGGGAGTGTTGAATATCGTAGCTCAAACAAAACGTTTTTCACAAGATCAATGTCAAACATGCTTAAAATAGTTCGAGTCAAATATATTTTGTAATTCGCTTTAATAATAAAGTGAAAGTCTTATATTTAACTAATGAGTCTAATAAAGTGTATCTTTTATACAATAGTGATTTAGACTAATATTATCCATACATATCCCTGTGATATTAGGGTTTTAGCTCAAGTATAAAGGAAAGTCAAAGTAGAGGATAAAGAGATATTCATTCACTCAAAGACAAGTTTTTTTGGGAGGTAACTTATTTCAACTTTGGAGAAGAGTTGAGCACTAGAGAGAAGCCAGAGTTAGAAATTAGGCAAATAGAAACACACAAGTCTATACAAGACATATCCAAACAATCATACAGATTGTACAGATAAGCCATACAATAGGCAACAACCAATGGGTAGTTTTTTGTTTTGTTTTGGTAGGCGTATTTTTCCCTCAATGTGCATGAATGTTTTATTTTGGTATATTGTATAGTTGTTAGTTTGAATTTCATGTTCATGTCTCGGAGAATCCATAGTAGTCGTGATTGTCATCTATAAAATATGTTTCGAATCCAAAACATGATTCGTCATCAGGACGGTTTGTTAAGTTTTTTGAAGAGCTACTTGATCAATAGGTATTAATATTCATTGTTGGGATGCAAAGAATATGAGTTGTCGGCTTAGGAAAACTAGGTTTAGGGTTTTCTTATTTAATATGTTAATGTATTCCTAGAAACTTATTAATTAGGTCAATTAGTCCTTAAGTATAACTATTAAAGTAATTAGCTAATATATTTTTAATTATTTTTTTTGTATTTAAAAACAAGATAGGTATATAGATTAGGAGAAAGACTAAAAAGATAAAAAGGAAGTATTACATTAATATTATGATAATAGTAGTTTATTGAATTTTTAATTTGATTATTAATGTTAATTGGTTTATAATATTGCATTTATTATAGTATTATTATATATATTGTTGGTTTTTCTTTGATTAATTAATAAAATAATTAATGGTATAAAAGACGTTTCGAATCCAAAACATGATTCATCATCAAGATGGTTTGTCAAGTTTTTTGAAGAGTTGCTTGATCAAGGGGTATTAATATTCATTGTTGGGATGCAGTCAAGGGGTATTAATATTCATTGTTGGGATGCAGTCAAGGGGTATTAATATTCATTGTTGGGATGCAAAGAATATGAGTTGTTGGCTTAGGAAAACTAGGTTTAAGGTTTTCTTATTTAATATGTTAATGTATTCCTAGAAACATATTAAGTTAGTTAGTCCTTAAGTAGAAGTATTAAAGTAATTAGCTAATAGCTTTTTAATTATTATTATTTTTATTTAAAAACTAGATAGGTATATAGATTAGGAGAAAGACTAAAACGATAACAGGGAAGTATTACATTAATATTATTATAATAGTAGTTTATTAAATTTTTAATTTGATTAGTAATGTTAATTGGTTTATAATATTGCAATTATTATAGTATTTAGTATATATATTGTGTCTTTCTTTCGTTAAATAATAAAATAATTAAGGGTATAAAAGACGTTTCAAATCCAAAACATGATTTATCATCAAGACGGTTTGTTATGAGTTGTCGACTTAGGAAAACTAGGTTTAATTTTTTTTGTATTTAAAAACTAGATAGGTATATAGATTAGGAGAAAGACTAGAAAGATAAAAAGGATGTATTACATTAATATTATTATAATAGTAGTTTATTAAATTTTTAATTGGATTATTAATGGAGGTTTCCTTGTGAGCTATGAATTATTAACAAAAATATTATTTGGAGTAAATTATGTGTGTATTGTGTATTTTCTTCTGTTGTTTATTTTCCAACTATATGTGTTATTACTGCTATGTGAAGAATTCAATTTCTATAGTTAAATAATAGCTTTGTTTAGTTGAGAACATAAGGATAATAGTCACCTAGGATTTGGAAAATGTAGAAAATATATCTAGGCATGACAATGCATGCAAAGGCCTCCCTTTGACCTAGTAAACTCATTTGCAACTCCGAGTAACTTTATTTTTATTGTTTTATTAGTAGTCACGAAAACCTAATAACCTACAACTACTCCAATATCAGAGAATAACTATTGATCCTCTAAATAACATTAAGATAGAAGTTTCACTTTATCTTATTTTCCAAATTGCATATATGAACTTGGTTCCTTAAGCCACACACACCCTACTTTTTTATAGTTATAACTAAACCATTGCATGCAACAATATGAGAGTATCACCACTTGTCTCCCAATTAAATAGGAAATACATTGAACTCCATGTCTAAACTTTGCATGCCTTACTATGTTAAAAAAAAGGATAAGGCCCTCTTAGGAAGGAAATTTTAGAGTATCTTTTAAGAAGGCATGCAAGCACTTAAAAATGAATCATCGAACCATCTAAGACAATACCAACAAAAACATGAATTATTGTTTGAGTAGTAGTCAAATTTAACCCTCAAATATTGTAGGGAAACATTTAATTGTGACAATAATAAATAGGGGTAAGAGACATGCACGAGACATGCGATCCATTCAAGACTCATGCTAACTGAAACATGAACTTGTTGTTTGAACGAGTAACCAAAAATAACCCTAAACTACAATTAATAGAAAGCAATGTGACTTGAACTAATATTTTACTAGCATGTACATTCGTCATATGCCTTTTTAATACTTCAAAGGATAACACCATAATTAAGTTCCTACATTCTTTGAAATCAAGTGATATAAACATACAAAATGATCAAGTTATATCATAGGAAATTTGTTTCAGTAGACAATATTTTTAGATTTGTAACAAACCTTTGACTACATTTGATTGTGATGTTTTTGTTTCTTTGTTGTAGTGACAAGTTGCTTGAAAATGAGGGTCATAGCCAACAAAAATTACTCCATTTGATCTAGGTGAAACAAACATCATTACAATGTTTGTATTGGATGGTGGAGACTAAGGTTAGCTTGAACCACTACAATTAATGAAAAAATATTTGGGGATTCATGGGATCCATGTGTTGTTTCTTATTCTTTAAATGAAAGGAGCAGAAGTGAAACTCTCTCTATCATCGCTAGGGGTGGGATTTTTCACTAGAAACATTATAAAAATAATCATGTCTCACTAATTTGACATTGTTATTATCACCGATATATTTCCCTCTAAATCCATACTCCCTTGAACCCATTTCACCAACATCCATCAATCATGAATTGTCACTTTGGGTGAATCCATGAAGATGGGTATCTATTTTGGGGGGTCTTGTGAGAAAATAAATCTGATTTTTTCATGTTTTTCAACTTTGGGTGAACAAAAATGATATTTTTGTTTAGAATTTCACTTTTCAGTAAAAGGAAAACTTTTAGAGAATTATGTTAGCTTTCTATTCATAATTTTTTCAATTTTTTTTATTGCGATTTGATATGTCGATTTGGAAAATGTTTGACAGTGTGTTCTTATAAAATGAAAGGACTACAAAATAGTCATGTTTTGTTGCGAACGTAAAATCATTGTTAAACTTGTTTTTTGCAAAAACAAAATATGCTACGACAATCTAAGCACAATATAATACTGCATGACTATAAGTTTGTAACCAATGGATCTATATACTAATTATTATATTTTTTTGAATTCGATCAATGGGGAAACCTTGTCGATTTTCAACATGTTTTTTGTTGCAACACTTTTCTCTCAATTGACTATAAAAATAAAAAATCTACTAATACCCTTTTGAAGTAGACACGCCAATTAACTACACCATATTTGTTTCAATTTTTTTGGTGGTGTATTTTTAAAGTTATGGATTTTTCATTTCATCGCATTTTGAAAGAGATGAAACCAAATTCGACACATGTTATGAAAAAAAAATTAAAAATATCAGATCTCACCTATACACAACAAAATCTGTACATACGAAAAGTAGATTCAATGGTGAAACTAATGGTTTAAAGTCTGATAGTCGAATTGTAGTGTACGAGATTTTTTTTACCTTCTGAAAATGGAGAAACCTGAAACTGTGAAGAACAGTGAAGTTTTCAGGTCACAGAGATTATTCGGCCGAATAATTATTTGGCCTAATAATTATTTTCCATTACCAAACCGTTAAAATAATTATTCAACAGAATAAGCAAATAAACACTGAACAATTTCCCCGAACGGCACTACGTCGCACGCAGTTCAAGGTCTCAGTTATTTTAAACGATGAACCATTAATAGTTTTTCGACCGAATAAATTATAGATTATTCAGCCAAATAACCATAGAATAGCTTCTTCTATGCTTCTCGGGCACCCGATTCTTACGGAAGTGTTACCCAACTTCGCGTTTTCACCCCTCTGAGTTTAAATAATTCTCAATTTATTGCCATTACAACCATGTCTGCAACAGAGAATGAATTTAAACTCTTATCAATCTTGGTAGTTTAATATTTAAATTACTATTTTTTCCATTTGTTTCTCCATAGTGACACCCATTTCCCTCAGTTGAAACATTTCCCCTTTGTATCTTGCTTATCAGTCTCAATAATTGACTCTAGAAATGCAATGTAGCTTGCACTTTCCATAGAAAAGATGCATTCCAACCCGCATGATATTGAGTTTGAAACATTTGGAGGTTTTCCTCTTGCATTCCTCTCCTGAGTATTGGGAAAACAACAATCTGGTTCTACATGAATCTTCCCTTCAAGAAATTGTAGAACTATTGTTAATTTTCAAGCTACATATCCAAGTGCGCTTTGTATACAGTAGAAGTTTTCTTTGCTCAAACTCAACCCACAATTATTATTTTCATGTAATGGATCATCTATATTCATGAATTTGGAGCTAAAAGGTGAACTATTACTACCATGGCCATTGGAACATTAGAGTACATATCAATACATTTTTTTAAATAATTCCTTACTAAGCAACAATTTTCCTTCATCTGTTTGAGGTGGTTCAACCATTATTTGTGGAAGAGTGGTGATAAGAGGAGGATCTATATGCTGACAAAATAATGTTCCCAATCAAATTGCTAAAATAATCCATAAGCCTAAATAAAATCCCCAAGGGATTTTGTAGTGATGCATGGAAAGATGAAAAATATACAAGACTAATGTCTTCAAAGCATATGTAGAAATAAATCCATGATGAGAATGGATGAGGCATATTTCATAATAGCACCATTCTTTAACACATATAATACTGCATTTGAATAATTTTTTCCTCCCAATCAATATCTTAACTTGGTCAAGAAAGAAAAAGTTACAAAGTCCTCCAAGTTGATTGAAGATGATTTCTACAATAGTGTTTTCAACAAGACATTTCACAAGCTTGACCTAAGTAGCATGTATGTATTGAACATATTTCACACTAAATCCAGCATCCTGGTTGCACCCTTCTTCCTTAAAGGTAGAGCACACATCATTTTCTCACACATTTGTAAGCTGTTGATGCTAGCCAAAAACAATCAAATCAACATCTTCATCAGAAATATGTGTTTTTAGTTGCATATATCCAAGTGCAAAAACTTTATCTTTGAGTGGAGTTGTGCCACTGAAAACACATATTTCTAATGAAGACATTGATTTGATTATTTCTTACCAGCACCAACAGCTTATAAATGTGTGGGAAAATGATGTGGATTCTACCCTGGGAACGACAAGGATGTTGAATTCAGAGTAAAATATGTTCAGTACATACATGCTACTGAGGTCAAGCTTGTGAAATGTCTTGTTGAAAACATTGTTGTAGACATCTCCTTCAATCAAGTCAAACGAATTTGTAATTTTTTCTTTCATGTGCCAGCTAATCCGTTGATTGGGAATAAACACTTATTCAAACATAATATTATACTTGTTAAAGCATGATGCTATTATGAAATTCGTCCTCTCAGTGCTCATCATGGATTTATTTTTACATATGCCTTGGAGACATTGGTCCTGCATATTTTTCATATTTTCCATTCATCAAGATGGAGTCCTCAAGAGGCTTTATTTATGTTTCTCGATTATTTTATCCATTTTTTCAGCATACACGGTCTTGTCCTATCATCACTCTTCCAATAAAGAGAAGAACCACCTAAAATAGATGGAGGCACATTGTTTCTTATCAATGAATTTATAAAGACATGTATTGATATGTACTTTGATGTTCCAAATGGCCTTGATATCAATAGTCGATCGATCATTTAGCTCCAAAGTCATGAATATAGTTGATCCATTATATGAAATAATAATCTTGGGCAAAGTGTGAGGAAAACAAACATCTATCGTATACGAAGTGCATTTAGATGTGGAGCTTGCAAACTAGCAATGATTCTACAATCTCTTGAAGAAAAGACTGCTACAGAACTATATTGTTTTTAACCCATTACTTGTTAGAGGCATTCAAATGTACAATGTCCAGATGCTCCAAACTCAATATCATGGGCGGGGTTGAAATGCAAGTTTTCTGTGAAAAGTACAATCCTTATTGTCTTTTCAGATTCAATTGGTGAGAATGAAAAGTTTCCCTTACAAGATTCATAGCTTCCTTTCCAGTTGTGGTTGCAACTCTCCATGCCATAACAACTAGCAACAAGGGTTTCTAGTGGAGGAAGAGTCAGAATAAAGTATTTGAAGAGCTCACATGAAAGATCATTCAAGAACCAGATCTTCCATTTCCTAATTTGCAGAATCCTTTTGAATTGGAGACATATGCAACTGGGTATGTTATGGGAGTTATGTTGATGCAAGGAGGGACGACAGTATGCTATCATTCTAAACTGTTCCATGATGGTGTCCTAAAATACCCTACATATGATAAGGAACTATATGCCTTGATTCAAGCTATTAAGAAGTGGAAGCACTATCGTATGGGAAAGGAGACCATCACTCACACTATTCACTAGTAGTTGCAGTATTTGCAGGCCTAGAGTAAGCTATAACAAACACAACACTACAATTGGATAGTATTTCTACAAAAATTCCATCTAAATCATCAAATATAAGAAAAGAAGCATAAAAAAATTAGCAAACATGATCTCAAGGCCACCTTCAACCAAGATCACAACTTTGGGTACTCATATGCGTGATATGGAACCTTTCACCCATGATGCATACAAGAAGGAATTTCATCCACAGATAGATGGATAAACATAAGTAGTTACAATCAGAAGAATCGAAATACTAGGGATGAAAATTTGATCTACATCCATCACTTTTATAATATAGCAGTCCACACTTCCATTGGGAAGTTCCCATTTGAAATGTGTTTTGGATACTTGCCACCTTCACCTCTAGATGTTGTTTATCGAAGACACAGGGGAATGAGGGAAGACACAATAGGTGAATCATTAAGAGATGAAAATTTCAATGATAAGATTAGGTAGATCCATTTTCAATTACATGAAGCATTGAAGAATTCACAAGAAGAATACAAGGCAAGGAATGACCAACACAGACTTGAAAAATCATTCAAATTGGAAGACAAGGTATGGCTACACATGAACAAGGAAATACTACAAGGTCCTATAAGAAGATCAAGGCTTTGAGGTATGTCCCTTTTGAGGTATTGGAGAAGGTAGGAGATAATTTCTATAGATCTAATCTACCCCCATACATGTGCATTTACTCCACAATGAATGTGGAAAATCTAAAACTCTATCAACCTTCCATGTTGGAATAGGATCCTCAACAAGTCTTGTCTTTTGTAAAGGAATTAACACCAAAGGCTCAGGAAAAATTAGTAGAATAAATAGTGTTCCAAAAGAAGTCCAATACTACCAGGCAGGGATAGTATGAAATCTTGAAGGTGGGGTTGAAAGGAAAAATTCTAGGCAAGGCTAAATGGTACTCCAAGGAGAAGGTCGATGAAACTTTTCCTCACCTCATTTAGTAAAATCTTTTGGGGAAAAAAATCCTCCTTAAATTGGGTGGTGTGATCCAAAATAGATAAATATATAATTTTCCATCTGTTTGGTTATTTCTGGGTGAAAATATTTGATAAATTGGATTGTAGGGGCCATTTTAGGGGTAAATATTACATTTCATATTTGGGCGAAAAAAATGTCAAAATATTTGTGGGGCCATATTGAGGGATTAAATGGCAATTTTTTGGTGTGAAATATACATACGACCAAAATTTTATATTCTAAACACCGAGGCATTTCCAACGGTGCAAGAATAGCCTCAATCAAATTCTTTATGAGAAATTTATGCCTTCCCCAAGTTGACCTATCCAATTGACCACCATGGTACCAAGTGGATTCCATGTCAAATATCATTTATCACTCATGTTTATCTAGTCATGTGTGTACTTTCAAGAACAATCTAGAATTCCAAAAGCCTAACCCTAATAAGGAGTTGGAGCATGTAAAACCCTAAAATTAACTCTTAGTAGACAATTATCAAGCTGTATTAAATAACAAGTCATTAGGGGAAGAAGGGGTTCCATTATTTTGATTTTACTGTATTGTTTCATTGTTGAATAGAGGAGATAAGATATCACATAGTATCCATTCTATCCGCACTCATAGGTAACTCCATAGAGAGTACCATTTCCTTTGTATTTGAATTTTGATATGAAGAGAAAGGCATAGTCCTCATTTGTGGTTGGGTTTTTCTCCATATTGGATTTTTCCAAGGTATATCTTTTGTTACTGTGTGGGTTTTGTACTTATTTGCTAAATAGTTATTCTTTTTTTAGTTCTAGTGATTTAGCATTCAATAAAATAAGCTAATAAAAAATAGCTAAATTGTAATATCCATTGTGATTAACTGTTCCAGTGGAATATCCACTGCAGTTTATGGATCATTTAGAAAATGTTGATAATGAAGCTCCATCATTTCCTAATTCCAAAAGTAGAGATCCCAAAATGAAAATTATACTCGCCATTATGAATACTGATGACTATTCATGTTAGAAAAAATAGGATCGCAGAGCAATAACAATAAACAAGATGCAAATATAAAACACATTAACACATTACAAGAGAGACACCAATATAATGTGGTTCACCCAAGATGAGCTACATCCACATAGAAATTTAGTCCTTATTATTATGCCATCCAACAAATGAAGGGATACAACCTACAACACATCCGTTGCAACTTACTCTTCACTTTCTCAAAGTCTCTCTCACAATACAATACATTACCATACATTACACAACGGTATTACAATGTCTTCCTTTTAAAGGGGGATTACCATGGGAAAATACCACAAGCTACCAAATACCATGGGCCCATAAATTGTTGTCCTAGACCCCTATGTGAGGGGGAATCCCCCCCACACCCCCCCCGCTAGGATGAGTGTATAGTCCACCTGCACAACATATAAAAAATGGGGCACAAACACATTGAACAACAACATCTCTGAATCAAGAATATCAACCTCCACAACCAATAATTCTTTGGAGAAAAATTAAATGGTAATCACATGGCTAATGTTAGGTATCGGTTGTGTTTTTTGTTGGGAAAAGATATTGAGGTTGAGTTCGTGTAGTATGTTGGCATTCCCTTGACACCAACTATTTGAAAAAATGATGGGGGCATAATTCCTGATTCGTTGTTGAGGAACGATACCTTTTGGAAACAGTTTTGGGTAGATCTTTTCCATGGTATGCCTAGCATATGGATCCCTTTTGTTATCCATGCATTGGATGTCTATCGCATGGCCCATATTCTTGTGTTCAATCATATTTATTATCATGTTATCCTTGTGTTGATGGGTTGTATACATATCCTAGAATGTATTTGGAGCGACCACCTATGATGATGCATGGCACACTTGCCAACGAGTTGTTCACCATGGAATTTGGGTTGAGATAGGACCTGAATCATTAGCATGGCCATACGGGACACTATTCGAATGGCACTCGAGTGTTCGGAATATTTTTGTTTTTAGTGAACTACTTTATGAAAGGTCATTTTTATTAAGGGTTTTAGAGAGGGTCAAGCCTTACACCTAGGTATCGTTCAAACCTAAACTTAATTTATGAACCAACTTGTGGGAACATTCACTTTTGGAATTTAAACTTGTTCATGCAGATAATGTTTCCTTTTGGAAGTTTTGAAGTTTTCATGTGGACATAAAAGGATCTTATCTTTTGGCATATTTTATGGATTTCTTAGACATATACATTGTACTTGTGGTAATTAACCACATATTTTATGTAATTGATTAGGACTTTGTTAGAAAGTAGTGGGGTTTTTGAATAATTAACCCCATCCTAGGATCAATCCTAGGAGTTTAATATTATTTTATGGTAATAGATTGAGGATCTTAAAGCTATATAATGCTTTGCTTTCTCACTCATTTGGCATGGTTTGATTATGAGTTTCCTCTCATTTTTGTAGCCTAATTGTTATATCTTTCATGAAGTAATTTGAGGTTCAAGGGTTTTCTCCAATTGTAAGTGGTTTTGGGTTCTCACCTTTAATGTTGTAAATAATGTATGGAATAGCTAGCATATATTATTAAGGCCACAAATGGACAATCTTGTCACATTGCAAGAATTGTGAGAGAGGTTTCCTCCGTTACTGTGTTGTTTTATGCATGAATGTTACATTGTTTTGAGTGTCATAAGGAATCAGTAACTTGGAATTATTCATGGTATAAGGCATACCCTATTAATGAATATTTTGAGTTGGCACCAAAAGGAGGCTCCTAGTGATTTCCACCATTGTGATGTAACATGGTATGGTTTTTTAGTTGGAACTACAAAGAATCCAACTCTCCCTAACCATTCATGAAATTCCTCATATTACAACAAGATGAACTCAATTTTTGTTTAGCATAACTCTTGAAATTATCGTTGTGCCCTCATTGACATATCATAACAATCCTATCCTAGGGAATCCCCCCATTCAGTTTTAGAAGAGCTAATTGGACGTGCAAATAGGTAGTTATTAGGGTGACAGAGGGTAATTCCTCTAGGTTGTAATTGGGATAGATTCATGTTCTTTGGGGATTAATCACAACGGCAGTTCAAGATGTAACACTGAGCAGAAGTACGTTGAACAAAAGGTTTCCAAGGAAGGAGCAAGCCTTTGAGTGGACAGAAACACTATCTCCTAATCCTCTACCTTAGATCCAATGGAAACCAACTAATCCTTCATTTCATTTATCATGGTGAAGTAGTTCATCAAAGTATCTATCTTTATCATTCAAATTATTGAAAGTTGGTTTTACACGAGCATATGTTTAGAGGCACAATAATTCTAAAATAAAATAACCAAAGCATCGAGCATGCTCTTACTTGACATCTTATCATCAATAATTGTGATGAAGTGAGCCTTCATGGAATCAAGAATGATTGTCTTCACTTTGGCTTCCTTCTTCCAATGGGAATCCATCTATAATAGATTGGTAGGTTGTGTGAAATGTTCTTGACAACATGTTCTCAAATATTAGCCTCCTCCATAAGGATTTGAATCTTGAGATTCCATGGAACAAAATTTGAAGATCCATCCAACCTGTCACACTCTCTTAGACGAAGACTAACCTTACACATCCTAAAAAGTATAAAGTTCAAAAATTAGTAGCATATGAAGTAGAACAAGAATGGATGTGCTTATCTCAATCAAGCTAAGTTTCACACCCAATGACCTTAACTAAGTCAAGTACCTATCACAAGTAATCACCATCTAAAATACAACTCCCCTCTCACTAAAGAGTGATCGCAACTACGGGCACTTTAATACCATGTTGAAAATTTCATTTGCATCAAGAAATTAATGCAAAAATGAACTTTCCATCCTTATTCCAAAAGGTATTATTGGAGCTTAACCCTAGAATTCTCATCCTTTAGGACTTGTGTAAATTAATGTCTAAAATAGCAGTGAACAATCACAATAATTCACTTCTAATAGCCCCAAAATTCATTGCAATCCAATGAGAAAATATACCAATCAATCCAATAATTTTCCAAACCTCTAGGGAAATTTCACATGAATGAGCCAAATCTGAAAAATATTCTTATAAAATAGATAAAAAATCTAATACAATAGCAATACATGGTTATACTATTATCCTCAATCTTAGTGTTAAGTCACTTAACAATTTTCTCTTAAGCGTCTCATATCAACAAGAGAATTAAGAGTTGGAAAAACCCTCCCAAGAAGATAAAATGTTGAAATCAAATCTACATTATACACAATAAGTGGACAATTAGAAACATCTCTCTCTCTCTTTCTCTCTCTCTCTCTCTCTCTCACACACACACACACACACACACACACACGTGTGTGTGTGTGTGTGTGTGTGTGAGGTTTCTATATATGTGTGTATGCACACATATATATGAGTGAATCCACAAAGATGAGTAACACTTCAGTGTGAGTGCATGTGTGAGGTTTCTATATATGTGTGTGCACACATATATATGGGTGAATCCACAAAGATGGGTAACACTTTTTTGCCAAAAGTGAAAGTGATTTTTTTTTTGTTTTACTTATTTATTAAATTCAATCCCTCAAAACTCATATATGCTTTGTGAATTCTAACATGTAACAAAAAAAAAATTGTAGAGAATTATGTTGTCTTTCCACCTTTTTATATTTTTTAAAATAATAATACTATTTAATATTCCAAAATTGCATTTAATGATAGGTTTGTTCTTGTAAATTTGAGAAAAAATTAACAAGTGGCTTGTGTGCACGTAAAATAATTTAGTGGTAAATGCATAATTTTTGAGAAAAAATATATGAACATAATCTACACAAAATATATTGGAGCATACATATATTTTTTAAATATATTTTCTAAAATTATATTTTTAATTAACATTTTAAATTGACTATTGAAAATTTTAATAGCATTTCATACTCGTGTGTGCATGTAAATTTTTTCTTATTGGTTACAAAAAAACACCCTTTTGAAAAGGATGCATGGATCTCAAGCATATATATTTTTTGAAATTTTTTCGTTGTGTACTTTTTATGTTATTTGTTTTTCTTTGCACCCATTCGAAGTCATGGACATGGTTTTGTAATTGTAAGTGTGAAAAGAAAAAAAAATTATCATATGAACTTAGAAACCCGTAAATTATATTCCAATGGATAGGCGACTCATTGACGAATCCATTAGCATGAAGTGTGCCACCTTATATAAGGTGCATCCTTGGATAGGGTTTAGGGATGAAAAAGGGGCCAATAAAATTAAATTTGTAGTAAACATGGCTAAAATCTTGCTTTTCAAGCCCTCGATCAAGGTTTTGAGCACATTTTTAAATAGATTGTTTGAGGGGTTAGCTGCGGTTAAACTAAAAGATCGATTGAGATATTTAAAAAATCTTGATTGAAGGTTAAGAAAACTCACGGGTGCTTCACTAGAAGGCAATATAATATCACGTTATTCATATTGCGGTAGTAAATATTCATGAAAACCTAAAAGTTATATTGCTTCTATATTAAGGGGAAAGGGTTTTTTATTTAATGTAACAATACAAAAATACTTTGGGGTCTTTTTTATATGGGCAGGCTCACAAATATCTGCCAAATGGAGATGGTGGCATAACACGACCGGATGCAAAATTGGGTTGAGGCAAGGCTTGAGCTTACCGGTATGCAGGGAAATCGCGTCTTGAGGCATGCTTGAGGCCAGGGGTTTCATGGTGAAGTGGGTTTCCAGTCGATCATAGTCAAGAGACAGTGGTCATTGACAGCCAATTGTTACCAATAGCACTCACCCAGTTGTTACCAATAGCCTTGGGAGGCTCTAAGCCTCGAGGGCCTGTTATAGGCCCTCGATAGGCCTTGGGGACTTGAATACCCAACCACTCATGCCTATTACAGGCCTTGGGAGGTTTAGTCAGCCTCCTAGAGCTTGTTACATGCTGTGGGGGCTTGGATACCTATCCCACGACAGGCTTAGTCAGCGATTGGGGAACTGCAACATGCAACCTAAATGTTGTTCTATGTGCATTGGCTCTAGTGACATACAAGAAGTGATGTCCTATTTCTTCATTAAACCATTAGATGTTGAAAATCATAATGATATGTGGTTGAGTAATTGCATTGTGGGTGAAGTAGTGTGCATCCACAATATACATCGAAAGAATCAAGGTGCATTGTAGAATGCATGTGGGGTCATAAGAGGGGTATTGTATCAATATACTAGGTAGAAATATAAAGGGGTATAAAAAATGTTAATGAAAAAATTGACACATACAATATCTAGTGAAAATACGGGTTTTTTAAAATTGGGAAGGCATATTGGGAGGGGGTTTAAAAAAATGATTTTGAAAGGTATTTTCCAATATTTAGTGAAATTAGGGGTATCATTTCATATGACATGAACGAATGTGCTATGATAGCGGTTTATTGAGTGAAGCCCCCCGTGAGAAAACTCAGCTAAAGAGCTCGATCAAGGGCTTAAGAAAAGCTCAAACAAGCTCCTTTTTTTCCATACTCACTCCCTCTACTTGCCAAAAAGTGTTACTCATCTTCATGAGAACACCCATATATATATTCCTCCCTTTATTTTGACCTTTGCTAGCTTCCTTTGAAGATTGAGCCATTGCTTCCTTGTATCGTTAAGCTAAATGAAAAATATGTTTTCCTATGGTAAAAAAATAGTGCCACTATGTAAAAAGGATAATCCCCTAGGTTCCAAATTTGATATAAATCCACCTTCAATCCATTCTCTGCACTCCTAAACCCTTCAGTAGTAAACAAAAAACACCTTTCACATTCCCAACATCCAGGACATGCTAAAACCTGTGTTTGACACGTACCAAGAAGTGTCACATGTCCGACATATTGGACAAGGACACAAAAGCCTATATGGTCACATTATGTTTCATAGCTTGATACTAGGTCAAAATAGCCAAAAACCTTAATTAGGAAAAAATACAAGTTCTCCAAGGCTCAGAGTGGAGATCTCCTTCAAGAGGAAGAACTCCTCAAACAAAGTTGACAAGATACCAATAAAAATTCCTAATTTACCTTGAACAAGTCGCAAAAGAAACATCAAACAAGAAAATGGGGAGATCTTACCAACATCAACCAAGAAAGAGAGAAATATAATACTTATTCCATGATTTATTACAACCATTCTTGGGATAAACCTTGCAAGATAGTGAAAACCCTATAAAATTCACCATTCGTCACATAGAGACCAAGCCAATGAGAGATGGTGCTCAAATAGACCAATATAAAAAATTTATAAGTGGAGATTTGAACCCTTGATCTTGTTTACAAATGAAATTTGAAAGCCTTATTTATATGATGCTTCCTTGACTTTTTGAATTTTTAAAGCGGACCTTACTAAAAAGTAAAAATAACGTAAAACTAGGGTTTGTCACCCACAACCTAGGGAATAAGACACAAAAGACTAATAATGATAAAAATGATGATAATGGCTTCATCCGAATGTAGTGATGAGTAGAGGGAGGACATCATCCCCCAACTAACCCCAACAATGTAGAACATCCCTCAATGTTCTCCCATTTAGCAAGGTAAATCTCTTTAGATGAGGATGACGTCATGGTGATGTGAGCACATATGTACCAAAAGAAGGGGTCATACAATGGAGAAAAAGGTCCAAGTGGGAATAAAGGAGGTGTGTCAAACTTGTTATGGAAGCCCTTACATGTATAATCACCTCATACATAGAAAAACATAAGAATGCCTAGGAGCCCCTAGGCCATGTGTCCTAATGGGCCCATCCCAAAAAGCATTGAGCACCAACCCAAGGCATAAAATGGCCAAACACGATGGAGTATTTTTGCCCATCAAGGGGTAGTTAGCAATGTCGCTAAACCAATAATCCTTAGAAAGAAAACCAAGAGGACCTTCCATGAATAGACCATGGGTTTTGGGCCTGTTAGGCCAACACTTTTACATTATAAACAAGCCCATACTTGTCCTTTTACAATAGAAAAAGACCCCTTCACTATGGTATATCATGGTAAGCACACTGGAAATGATCCGGGGCATAACAAAATGTACAAAGAAGATTCTTGAAAGAGAGAGAAATCATCCACATTCTCCTCATATGCTCCACTAGCATTTCCTCATGAACCCTAGTGCATCACTAAGAGAGCATTTAAAGAAGAGATAAAATTGAATGTGCAATGTGATGTGTTTTTGGAAAGACTCTCTCCTTCCTCTATTTATATGAGAGGTAAGGGAGGCCAACAATATAACATAGGTTAGCCTAAGCCTTACAAGTGAGCTTATTAAAGATAAGTAACTACCCACAAGTGAAGTGCCCCACTCCTAGAGTACAAGGCTCAAGATTCAATTATGATATTGTGCACAATAGTCACATGAGGTGATGTAGCTTGTAAGGAAAGTCCACACTACTCCATACAAACCCTCTACGGGTTCTATCCATCCAAAACCAAGTACTCCACTTTGGCAGCTACCCGCTGTAAGAACATTGTTGAAGCCCTAGGATCCCCAATCCATCTACAATACTATAAACAAGAAACCAAGCAACCACTTGCCATCTAAGGCTTGTATCCCTCCTCCATAATGCACATATCCTATAGGGAATTGTCCCACTAAGTGAATCATTCATGTGGCCATCATGTACGACATCCACCATCCAGGCAAGAGATCTCCAATGCCATTTTGCATGGGTGTTCACTTGTGATTCTTATCACAATCTTAAGGAGTGACATTCGTTTTGTCTTTGCTTTATCATGAATGGATTGGTTCTTGGTGATGGATGCCGTGATGATAATGCTATGGGGAGATGGATAACAATGGCGTATATGGATTGTTTAAAGAACATTAGGCTAGTTCGAGTTGAGCTTGGTGTGTAGCGGATTTATTGTAGCCTTCAAACATCGTTAAATTCCCCTCGTTTTCTTTCTCAGTGGAGGTTTATTTTGTTTGTTTCTCGATCCATCACCAGTATTTTAAGCATTAGTTATGTTTGGATACTTTTTGAGAAGAGTATACCAAAACTCTTCCTTCTGGATTGAATTAAGACTCTGATGCAGAGTAGCCACTGGTTGGTTACTCTAAAACCAAGGGTCAATTCCAGACATCCTACTCATCTCCACTAGTTGCTTCTGTAGCAATGCCTGGTATAGGAACACCGTCGAACCATATTTCAACCCAACAGTTTATGGTAAAAGGGGAGTGAAGCCTTGTAAATTGAACATATGTGATGTCCTATGATCCAGAGAGCTTGCAGAGGTATGCAACAATGAGGTGTAAGGAACGAGACAATATAATTGAGAAGCATTCTGAAGTCCTCTTTCGAAGGTCTGAAGTTCAGGTTTTAGGTCGGTTTGTGATCCCCTCCTTAATCAAGATTATTCATCTAGTTTTTCACTTTATAGGATTGCTTAAATCCTTCATTTTGAACTGTTATCCGCACGAGTTTGTCGTAGCATTAACACACAAGCTGAAACCAGGGTGAAGGAGAAAATTTCTAGGTCATATGGGACCTGGATTTCTCGTGGCCGTAGCCTCTTGCGACGAATTCAAGATCCCCTTCAACCACCACCACATGCGAAGAAGATCATCTTTTCAGTTGTCGCTGAGAAGGCTCTGCCATATGACCACAACCCAAGATGACTACTGAACCTTGCATCCGGTAGTCCTTGTTTTCAATTTAGGGTTTTTCCTGTTTCCCAAATTGTTTCTCTAATGGTGTAGGGTTAAACGGCTAGTTCACCTGGAGAATAAACACTTGCTATTTTAATCAAGGTATAGTCTAAAATATAATCTTTACTATAAGGTTCAACAACAGCATCATGTAACTTATAAGAATTGAATTTGGGTGGAAAGGACAACAATCATTCTTTTCAATAACCTTCACAATTAGATAATATGTTGATCTTCAATTTTACAAAAAATTATATCATTTGATAATATCTTCATCTATAAGCAGGAGCAGAGATGGGTGATATTACTTGGTTCCATGTTCCACATAAGTTAAGTTTTTTTATGTTTTTGTAGATTCTAATCATTTGTTACATGATCCAAACATATGTAGATTCTAGTAATTTGTTACACATCGACCATCCAGAAACATAAATAAATAAACAACAGACCCCCGGCAGGTGAAACTCGATAGGAATCGGCGTTCACAGAGTGAGAACTGTGTTTTGGATCTACCTTACTTGAGACCTATAAACAGAAGACGTGCATTCCAACTCACTGTGATGAGGCTGATTACATTAAATTAGCTTAGAATATTTATATTCTTTAATAACAGAGGGGAGGAGAGTTGAGCAATTGAGTAAAGAAGATGGTTTCAGTTGCTAATAAAGACGAACAATGACAGCCTCAGATGTGCATTAAAGGCTGTGGATTTTTCAGAAGCTCCGCAATGAGAATATGTGTAAAGACCATCTTCTCAAACTTAAACTAAAACCAAGGCTAGTTTAGATGATCAGACCACTGATCATCCAAATTTATTAATAAAAATTATTAATAGGTTAATGATCTTTTATCATCCAAATTTATTAATAAAAATTATGAATAGGTTAATGATCTTTTATCAATCAAGTAACTTCCAACGATTGATTAAACCTCAGACGATTGAACTCCTGTTTAGGGTTAATTTAATGGTTTATTCAATCATCATAGGTTAATTCATAGTCCGAGGTTTATTTAATCGTTCCAAGTTAATTGATATTTTTTATTAATAAATTTGACGACCGGCCTTGGTTTTAGTTTAAGTTTGATTAACCATAAAAGTACTTTGATAAATTGATTCAAGAGCCGATGGGAATCGATTGGATCAACCATTCAGTTTTCTCAGTGCACGAGGTTTTATTTTTTTTCCAAACCATTTTTTCATTTATAATTTTTCTTTATTTGTAAAAATATTAATATAAATTCTCATTTAAAACAAATTCAAACACATTTAAGAAAAATTCAAACAGTATTATGCAAATAACTCTTTCATTACATATCATAACAAATATCTCTTTCATTACATTTCATAACAAAGGCATGTGGCATTAACCTATCTCACAGTTGGGTATAAAACAGCACAATCACGCATTTATTTGGCAATGATTTACTATTGTTGTCGACCACTGGGAAATATCTTCTGTCAATTGTAACCAAGCATGGCTCAATAATGTCTTCTGGTGGTTTTGTTGAGCCTCAATCAATGGCATTCCGCCTATCATAATAGGTAAATTAATTAAAAAGGTCATGTTTTTCCCAACTAGCTAGGTCTTCTTCTTATCCTATGAAGAATGGAGATACTAGTAGAATTAGATCCGGGGAACAACTTACGTATCTATGCGATTCTAAGTTCACGTAGCCAGTATAGGTAGATATGCAATTGAAACCTGTTTCTTTAAGAAGCCAGGTAAACTTCAGATAGAATCTCACCCACTGAACTACTTCTGCTGCACTACGGCGAGAAAGCGTTGAAAGCAAGCTGATTTTTGTTAACATTGTGCATTTAAATACAAAATTTAAAATAAAAGTTAAAGTTATATAATTATTAATTTTCTAGTTGGTTAAAAAATTTAATTCCACATCTAACGTTGATCACACTGTGAATTTAATTAAACTTAAACTTAATAAAGAGTAGTGTGTTTTTCTTTCCAAATCATCATCATCATCTTAAATTGTATTGATTCTTATAAAGTAAGAAATGAGAATTAATGGGGCTATTTCATTATAGAACAATTAGAACGATATCATTTAATTTCAGCAATGCCATTACAAGACCATGACACTGTAAATGTAAATGAAGTGGTTTTGGTATCACGTGAACTGTGTCTTGCCTAAAAGAGCAAGTTACAGCTTGGTAACTTGGTTCCTACGTAAGCTTAGTCGCTAAAGCAGCCAAGCTTTTTCCTAGAGCATCTCCAACCATACAAAATGCCAGGCACCTAAAGGGAACCCTACTTTAATAGATTCACTTATCTACCATCTTCAGCACCTCCCTTCGGGAAAGGCACAATGTTTTGGTAGAACAGATCTTACAAAAAAATCCTCGGCTCCCCTTCGCTTCGCTCCTCATTCAACTTTTTCATGTTAATAAAACTAGGTTTATTAAAATGAAAGTTCTCTTTTCAAATCTGTTGGATGTCACTGGCAAGAATAATCTAGTGTGTCTATCTATATGTTTATCTCTTATAAGACTAGGTTGGGAGATCCTTTCTCTGTTGATGTGGCCTCGTTTTACTATGTAAAGATAATGAGACAAAGTGAAACAAAATCCAGGGAACAAAAGGTGTGTAAAACGAATGAGACGAAGCAAAGCATTTATGACAAGATTTTATTTGAATGTTGAGTTATGGGTGGAAAAGTGGAAGTAACCTAACCAATATGTGGTCCTTCCACCCATCGCATCTCCTAATCTAAATACCTCACTATTTTTATTTCATAAATATTTTGGAGCGAAGTACATTTAAAAAACCATTTCTTTACATCTAAATTCCATTAGATTAATGGAATTAAGGCAGGGGTATGTTTTTTCTTTTTTTTCTTCAAAATATTTGCCTTGTAATGCATGGGACCATTATAATATACAATCTCATAAATTGGCCAAATCTGTTGGGTTTCATATGTAGCATTAATTAAAAAAAACGTGGTTTGGATAATGACTAGAGTAATTAAAAACATAAGAACTTAATGATTCCACTTTCATTCAGTTTCAAATTAAAGTGTTGTAACTTCAGGATGGGTGATCCTTTCATGTTTGCAAGCAAAATGATAACCAGATAAAGTATACTTATCAGAGCACCAAACAGGGTGGGTTGTCCTTACCTCGTTAGTCGGTGAGGAACTGGAACTGGAATCATTGGTTTCCTGTATGTGCATTGAGAAGGATTGCCTACATCAGTCATATATCTGTCTACAGATATCCTCAACAAGAGATATCTCATTGTGATTAAGCAAGCTTGAATTTACAGCTTCATAAAAACAATAAACCACAACAATGGAGGAGTATACAGCATCAGATGTTGTGTATACCCTGACCTATATACTATTTAATATCCCATTTCTCCAGATTGTTGTCAATAACCTATACTAGAAACATGGATAACGCCAAACATAAGAAAAGTAAAAACATAAGCACGGACCACGTCTCAATATTAGAGCCACCTGCAGCCTGCACCAGGCCACTTTGGCCAGTTTTTGCCAGCGTACCCCGTCTTTCTCCTCCTCCTTTACCCTTCTCGCCATTTACTGGTCTTCTTGCTGCAACTTCTGCACGACAATTACCGAAATAAATTATCCTGATTCTAATGCTAACATAAAGCTCTGATTAATTGGTTAATACCTTTAGTTGTGGCATTGCCTGTCTGCCGGAGTTGATTAGCTTTAGTAGTTTTGTTTGCTGCCTGTGGCCTGGTTCTTCCGCCTTGTGGTGCCTGCAGTTATAGCCCCTTTAATTTCCACCATTCATATTATTCAGTCTAGTTTTTCCTCAGGTTATTGATTAATATTAATTATAACTGCTTACCTCATTTTTTTTCTGGTCAACCGCCTGGTCTGGTTTGTTGCTCATGCTGCGTGTCTTCATCTTTTCCCAGCTGGGTTTTAGTTTTTGCAAGCCAAAGTTTGAACAGGATTAACTGTGGGCAACAGCCAGCTCAGGAAGAGAAGAATCTGATGATCAATGGGAAATAATCCACTCAGCCACAGCATGAGAATACATAAATGGAATAGCACGGAAGAGAAGAGAGAAAATCAGAGAAACCCATCCAACCATCTCTTCTCAAGCTTATTATAAAACATTTAGTTGGCTGTCCACCTTCACCTTCTTTTAGTTGGCTGTCGGCCTTTCACCTTCTCTCTCACAAAATTGGCAAAGATGGAATCCAACTACTACTTGATTACGGATAGTTTTGATGATAACAGCTAATTGATTTCAATTAGTTATTACTTTTAATTTTATAACGTACACATCATTGATAAATGTCAAAATGCGTTATTTATGATTTAAAATAATCAATAAAATATTCCAAATTTTAACTCTCCCCATATGCACTGGAAATTGCATTGATGTTCATCGACTAGTTGTTCTTCAAGATTTAGCAGAAGATTCTTTTTAGTGATGTATACAAACTAAGGCTATAAAGGATAATGGTGTATACAAAAACTAAAGCTATATAAAGAATATTGGATTAAAAATTACGGAAGAAACATTTATGGTATATTTCCTTTTATCCCTATCTGAATAAAAAGAAATGATCAAATCAATTTTTTGGAAAATGAAAGAGATGAAGACAATTTAAGTTTTACTATCTGGATACAATTGTTATGAATTCAAAGTAAATTAGAAGATTACCAACCATGATACATTGATTAAATTTAAAGAATGGTGTAAAATGATATATTATTCAAAATTCAAGTTATGGTGGAACAATTTATTTTTTCGGAAAATGAAAGAGATGGAAACAATTTAAGTTTTGCTATCTAAATACAATTGTTATGAATTCAAAGTAAATTAGAAAATTGCCAACCATGCTAAAGAGATTAAATTTAAAAAATTGTGTAAAATGATATATTATTCAAAATTTGTTGGAATTAATTGTCAACCGCCACCTCTCCTCATCGTGATCATCACTCCTTGAACTGAGAGTCCACCTGGAGCATGTGATGTTGTGATGTATTCGATGTTTGTACTGGGCAGTAATTGGCATTGTAAATGTGCAGTTAATGAAGCTTCTCCGTGAAGGCAATCGACAGATGTTTCTAGATAGTCGGGAGTATGTATATATCATTATTTTTAATAGATAAAAAAAGGATAGGGGGAAGGTTCTCGGCAGTTTGCCTCTTTTCTCAGAGTGTCCTTTGTTTGTTTATGTTTCTGTGTTTGTGTTATGATTTTTCCTTTACTGTCTGTTGCGCCATCTTCAATTGGTATCAGAGCCTTGGAAGGTATCCGAATCCTTGTTTCAATCTGCCGTAGCAGTGGTACTTTTGAGCACAATCGAGCCCTATGTGTCTCCCGCTGCCTGTTTGTTTTTTGGTTTTCAGAAAAACCGAGTTGGAGTTGAGAGCGGGTTAGAGCCGAACTTCTGTCTATGCTCTATTTCTCTGTGTTTGTTTGTGGCAGCTGTAGCTGCGTGTACCCTTTCCTCCCGTTTCATTCATTAAGGTTTTAGAGTTGTAGCTCTACCCTTTCACCTATGTTGTTTCAGAGTAGAAGCTTTGTTTACCCATGTTGTTTGTTGCTCTCATTGGAACAAGAACAAGAGTCCTCCCTAGCTATTGAGTGAGCTTATATTTGTAAAGAATAGCATGTGCAGAGGTTGGGCAGGTTTACGATCTAATGTTTGCGTGCTAATAGGAGCTAGAAAGCTCGTCCCTCTCAGCCATTTTGGTGAGTGTTCTAGGGGAAGAGGTTGTCCAAGAGGATCCTCACCACCATTTTTGTTGGAGGTCACGCTACAACAGAAGCTATTCACTTGAAGGAAACCCTTTGCTAGGGTTGAGCCGTTGTGTCAGTGATAATTCCCCAAGTAGGAAAGGGCGCACTGGTGAAAAGTGTGAGCTCACGAGCTTGGCCCATTTCCAAATCCTCCAGTGTGCAGAAAATTTAGAGAGTCGAAGCTCATCATCCACTGTAGCTTGGGGTTGTGACCTCGCGTTTTATTCGTGTTCTGATCTCGTGTTCGGGACATTTATTTTTGGTTGAGTTATTGGGCGGACTCTGGTGTTGGAGACCACTGAATGGTGTGAATAGTTGGTGCCTTTGCTGTAGAGAAATTCTGCTATGTGTCACAAGCTCTCAGTATTATCTGCCTGCAAGTTAATGAGTTGTAGCCCATTACAGAAGAGGAAGCACTCGTGCTTTAGTGGAGAGCTGCCGGTGGAAGAAGTTGACACTAAGTGAAGTTGCAGTGTTTTGGTGACTGCTCTTTTTGCATCCCGCCGAGAGAAATTCTGCTTGAGATCATGACTGAAAGAGGAAATGAGCTGTAGCTCGAAGCAGATGTTAAAATCCACAAAAGTGGAGGATGAATGTTCCCATAGTTCAGTGGTTGAACAATGTTCCTGTGTGAGTGGTCGTGGATGAAGCTTTTGAAGGATGTAGCCTAGAAGCTCGACAAAGTAATTTGACAGCCGTAGCTGTGTAGCTGAGTGTCAATAGGAATCGGGTAAAACTGGATGAGCTCCATATACAAGAGTAAGGGAGAGCATTGACTCTGGCACCCGGCAAGTGTGCATGTTGTCTCTAAGCTGAAAGTCGAACATAGACGCAGAGTTGAAGTTTGGAACTGGTCTTGTGAAGGATCAGTGTTGAAGTCGTCAGTCTTCAGTCTTTAATAGATTGAAGGTGGTGTGCTCCCATGTTTTTAATGGTCGAGCAAAGTGAAGCACAGTGCTCCCATCGTTAAATGGTTGAGCAACCTGGTAGATCCCGCTTGCTCTTGCGGATGAAAATTGTGAAGGCTGAAGCCTGGAGTTGAACTTTGAGTTTAGCAGAAGCTCAAAAGTATTTGCACTGTAGCTGCATTTGATGACGAAGATTGTGAATTCATATTCCTCTCACCTGTTAATGGTTATGCTCCCAGGGTGTAGTGGTTGAGCTGGTTGTAAGAAGTCACCCTGATTGAATTGACTGAATTTTGGGCATCTTCTGAAGAAGGCCCAGATGTTCCTGCACTAGCCGCATTTAGCCGTGTAGAAGAAGAGGGTTGTTTCCCGTGTTTAAAGAAATTGAGTTCAGTAGAGCAGAAGCTCGGTGAATTTCAGCAGATTTCAGCAGAACCCAAGACAAAGATGGCGAAGAGGAGAAGACTCAAATTGTCTAAGGAAAAGAAATTCAAGTCTTGCATTGCAGATTTGTATGCTGGAGCAGAGATGAAAACTGAAGAAGTCTGTCATGATTTTTTGCCAATTCCAGTTTTCTCAGGTAAGAATTATGAATTTTGGGTTATTAAAATGAAAACTGTGTTTCGTGCTGAAGGTGTATTGAATTGTGTTGAAAGTAATGAACCTTGTGATGAGGCAAGTGATGCCTCTGCATTATATCTCATTCAAAAAGCCATGGAAGATAGTGTTCTCCACATTGTTGTTGATGCAACCAGTGCTAAAGATGCTTGGGAATGCTTGAGAAGAGAATTTGGTGTAAGGGGGAGAAACTCCAGTCAGCATCAAGCTGAACTACAGGGTGTTGAAATTTAGAATGTTGATGCAACTGTCATGGATAATGCTGAAAATTGTGACAAGGTTAATGAACTAACTGCAGAAGCAGAAGAGAAAATTGAAGATGCAAAGAATGCAGATGAAGAAAAGGAGTATAACAATGAAGAAAAGTGTTTGATTGAAGATGAAATTATCCCTGTGGATGAAAGAACTTTAGTCAAAACATAATTTGAAGATCATGAGAAAGTTGTTTCTGAACATGAGATTGAGATTTACGAATCTCATGAAGATATGAAAGATTTGGTTAAATTTCAGAATATTATACAGTGTGCTCAAGCACATACAATAGAAGAAAAGTTTGCAGAAATTTTAGGAATTGAAGAAGAAACTGAATTTCAAAAAATACCAGTTTGTGATGAAGAAGTTTCACATGAAGCTGCTGAAGTTCCAGTAGCAATTATAGAAGAAAATTGCAGCAATGAAATTGTTGCAGAAGGAGTTGTAGGACAGCTAGTAGAGGCTGAAAAAGAAGCTGAAATAGTAGAGCATATTGAAGAAGATGAGCTCATGAAGAGCATGCCCATGAGGGCAGAAGTTTTTCCTAACAGTTTAGATGTTTGTGCATGTGCAGGTGCATATAGAAATCAACTTGAAATTGAGGAAAATGTAAATGAATATAGAAATCAGCCTGAAATTGAGGAAAATGTAAATGAATATGCTGATGATGAAATTATTCAAGAATTTTTGGACAATGTGATGTCCTTCTTTGAAGCAGAGAATGGTGAAGATTGCACAGAAGACACAGAGATTGAAAAAGAAAAAGAAAGCATCGTGGAGTATGCCAAGAATGAAGAAGAAGGCAGCATTGAAGCTGCAAAAATAAATGGAAAAGAAGGCAGCCATGTAGATGTAAAAGATGAAACATTTGAATTCAGTGATGATGGGCATTGTGACATGCCAAGAGTGCTTAGCAGCACTGTGAATGAAGAAATATGCATTGAAGATGCAAAGGATGAAGCTGAACCAGTTGAATACATTCTTATGAAATGGAGTCCTGAAGAGATCAGGCACTATTATCAACTGATGTCATGGCAGCATGCCAATGAAGAGGATGAAAACAGAATGAAGGTTGAGAACAACATGTGGGATCTTGAAATTCCCACAACATATGAGCTAAGCATGCTGAAATCAGAGGAAACACCTGAAATCGGTGATGAAGTTGAATTTCATTACACGGGGACTCTTCTGGACTGTACAAAGTTCGACTCTAGTCGTGATAAAGGAACTCCATTCAAATTCAAGCTCGGCCAAGTTCAAGTGATCAAAGGATGGGACCACGGGATTGGAACGATGAAAAAGGGGGAAAATTATGTTTTCACCATTCCCCCCGATATGGCATATGGAGAATCAACGTCGCCACCCACAATTCCTCCTAATGCAACTTTGAAATTCGATGTTGAATTGCTTTCTTGGGCTAGTGTAAAAGATATCTACAAGGATGGTGGCATTTTTAAGAAAATTATCAAGGAGGAGGAGAAATGGGAGAACCCGAAAGAAGCTGATGAAGTTTTGGTTAAATATGAGGCCAGACTGGAGGATGGTATTGTTTTCGAAGAAAAAGGATCTGACGAAGAGCCATTCAAATTTATGACTGAAGAAATGAAAGTTGTTGATGGACTAGATAGAGCGGTTATGATAATGAAGAAAGGAGAAGTTTCCTTGGTGACTGGAGCACGTGAATATGGTTATGAAACTGAGATTAAGATGGATTTGGCAGTTGTTCTAGTGAAATCCTCTCTGATTTATGAAGTTGAGCTGGTTTCATTTGTAAAGGAGAAAGAATCATGGGACATGGACACAGCTGAAAAGATAAAGACAGCTAGGAAGACGAAAGAAGAAGGGAATGCATTATTCAAGGTCGGCAAGTATTTTAGGGCTTCCAAAAATATGAGAAGGCTGCAAAGTATATTGAATATGACACATCATTCAGTAAGGAAGAGAAGAAGCAATCTAAACCTTTAAAGGTCACTTGTAATCTGAACAATACAGCTTGTAAATTCAAATTGAATGATTACACTCAGGCAGAAAAATTATGTACAAAGGTTTTGGAAATTGGATCTCAAAATGTGAAGGCTTTATAGAGAACAGCACAAGTGTACATTCAGACAACAGACTTGGAACTAGCAGAGATCGACATAAAGAAAGCACTTGAGATTGATCCAAACAACTGGAATGCAAATGAATTTGTGGATAAACATACATGGCAGCAGTCCATTGAAAAATTTGCAGACATTGATGGAAGAGTCAGGTCGAAAAAGCTTGAAGAAAAGTTGAAGAAGAAGGTGAGAATGAAGAAGAAGGTGAAGAAGAATGTTGAATTTAAAGTGTGGAGCAGAAAGAAGAAAAAGTAAACATGCTCCATATCCTACAACCAAGTAAATCAATTTTTGGATCTATGAATGTAAGCCTAGCTGAGACTTAAGACCAACAGGCCATGATTTTTGTAAACTATGTGTTTTTTTTGTAAATGTAAAACTGTGTGTTGTGTGTTGTATTGTGGCTGTTGAAATTAAGGGGGAGTGTTGGAATTAATTGTCAACCGCCACCTCTCTTCATCGTGATCATCACTCCTTGAACTGAGAGTCCACCTGGAGCGTGTGATGTTGTGATGTATTCGATGTTTGTACTGGGCAGTAATTGGCATTGTAAATGTGCAGTTAATGTGTGCAGTTAATGAAGCTTCTCTGTGAAGGCAATCGACAGATGTTTCTAGATAGTCGGGAGTATGTATATATCATTATTTTTAATAGATAAAAAAAAGGAGAGGGAAGGTTCTCGGCAGTTTGCCTCTTTTCTCAGACTGTCCTTTGTTTGTTTATGTTTCTGTGTTTGTGTTATGATTTTTCCTTTACTGTCCGCTGCGTATCTACAAAATTCAAGTTATGCTGGAACAATTCATTCGGCGTGAATCAATTCCATACGTTATATAGGCCGGGGATGAATCCGTTCAATGTCTTGTATATTCTTCCAAATGATCTTGAATCCATTCAATGTGTTATGTATTCTAAATGATAGGTGAATCCATTCAATTTGTTATATATTCTTCAAACTGTTATATTCAATGGGGTTCAAATAATTAGAAAATATATAAATACTAATTAGAAAATAATTCATATTTATACATTCTTCTTGCATTGGTTTAAAAATAAGAAGCATTTGTTTTAAAAATAATTTTTAGTTATATATTATTTTTAAATGGTTTTCTTTGCTTTAAACTATGTTTATAGCAATTATTATTATGTTAAAATGGTTTTGAGAAGAGTTTGGATTAAGCAATATTATTATAGGTTAAAATGTAATAAAGGTAGTGAGAGTAATTTATGTTTAAAATGATTAAAAACAGTTAAAAATAATTAGAGTTGATGAATTAGTATTCTAATTTATAGTATAATTGATCCTTAATTAAAAAAACTTTGTTGTTGTTTAAGAATGGTAAAATGAAATTTATATTGATTATTTTTTTTTAAATAATTACAATTATTTTTACAAGAATAAGTTTGTAAGATTTAAAATATTGAAATGTGATGAAAAATGTTAAAATGTAAAAAATTTAAAAATAAATTGGAAATTGAATATATATATATATATATAATTAAATTTTCAATAATAATAATATTAGAAATATTACTACGAAAAAATAATTTCATTAATATCATTCATAAAATTAAAAAATAATAATAATATTCATACTTATATTAAAATATTATATTTGTTGAGATTTTTATGTGTAATTTGAAAAGTATATGTAAATTTTATAAAGAATAAACTTGAAAAGTACATGTAAATTTTATAAATTATGGAAAAAGCTAAAATAAATATAAAATTAAAATATATATGTAGAAAAGTGAAAATTGAAGATATATATAGTTTATGAAAATTAAATTTTTAATATCAATATTAAGAATATTACTACGAAAATTTCATAGGTAGATGTAATAATAATAATAATATTTATTTTAATTTTAAAATATTAATAGTAATAATTATGGTTAATATAGTTGCTAATGTTAAATATTAATAAAAATATTTATGTTAATAAGTAAAGTTATTGTTAACTTTAACATTAATTAACTGTGATATATGATATACGATGTTAGTTTTCATGTTTCTCCTATCACTATCAATGTTTTCATTTATTATATAAATGTCAATCATGTTGTAACTATTTATTTCCACAATTTCACATAATATTCAAACTTGATTTTTACATTATTGAATCTTAGGTGATTATCAATGTCCAACTGCCTTGATGTTGAAAACCATATTAAGATGTTGCAATCCAACATAAGGTTTGAGGAATCTCACATTTGGACCTAACAATTTAACACGTTTGTAATGCAACACACCCATTCAAATGCACATCTACCATACATAATTGAGCCAAGACAAACGTTGCAATGAGACATATCTATAGTGGAAAATTGCATCCAACCACACTGAACATAAGTCAACCATCATAAATGTTAACCATAATTAAAGTCAAACAAAGTCACCATGGTCAAACCAAGTCAACCATAGTTGACCAAAGTCACCAAAATCTAAAGTAAAAAAAGGTCAACTAATAGTCAATTATGGCCAAACAAATTCAACCATTGTCAAACATAGTCAATTATCCAAACAAAATCAACCATATCAAAAGTAAAACAAGGTCAACCAATACTCCATTATAGTAAAATAAAGAACTATAGCCAACCATAATTAATTAATAAACCATAGTCAACAAAAAAAAGCTAGCCATACTCAACCATAGTTAGCCAAATAAAGTCAACCATAGTAAAAAGTCAAACAAGGACAACCAATAGTCAACCGTGGTTGATTGTGGTTGAAAAACCGCAATCAACCAAAGTAAACAATGGTCAACCATGAACAACTATGGTCATCATTGAATAACCATGAACAACCATGCACAACCATGGTCAACTATGGTCAACCATGAACAACCATGAACAAGTATGGACAACCATGAACCCAATGGTAAACCATGGTTAACCATAGTCAACTACGAATAACCATGCTAAAGCATGCATAACCATGGTGTAATGTCCCTAAAACTGCAAAAATTTAAAATTTGTCCTGTACAGCTCACATCGTCTATTTAAGTAAATGTTTAACAAATTAACTTCAGTACTAGGAAATAAATATAAGACTCATCGACACAATGAGAATGCATGGTTTATAAATCTGTTAATGATTCACTGTTTGAATAAATTGGATGTGGTTGCTTTCTACTTCATGGTTCTGCGGAAGCGATGTAATGGAATGATGTAAAAGAACTTCATTGGATTAATGAATAATAATTCAGTTTTGATCAATCAACTTAGTACTTGTTAGAAATATTAAGGGTCTTTTATGTCTGTATCTTGAATATATGTTATTCCTTTTAAATGTTACAACTAGATGTTCACTCTAGACTAAATGGATTAACTTTGATATTTATATGTCATTGCATTTTATAAATCTTTTCATGAGCTTGAGTGGTTGGACTTGGTAGCATTGGTGAGGCTTACTTAACATTTATGCTAAAGCCTATTTCTTCCTTGTTTTGTAGGTATTTAAAAGACCATCTAGGATTTGTTTCCTAGAGTCTTGTATTTGTAATGTCCCTAAAACTATAAAATTTTAAAAAAAAATGTACGGCTAACATCGTCTATTCGGTAAATGTTTATCAAATTAACTTTAATACTCGGAAATAAATGAAGACTCGTAAATATAATGCAATTGTCATGTTTATTTTTCTGTTTAAGAGTTACTGTTTGTTTTAATCGATGTAGTTGATTTCACTTATAACTTTGCAGAAGCGATGATGTACCAAAAACCTATATGGAGATTAATGGTTATCATTTGATATGTTTGAATCAACCTAACCAAATGCATGCTTATCTTTTGTATAATTTTTGGCGAAGTAATTATCTTTGTAAAATTATCGGTTCCTTGTAAAGTTCTTTGCATCGCTTGAAGTGGGGAAATGGTAACAAGACTCGGGTTACTTAGCATTCCTGCTAAAGTCTATCTTTACTTTTGTTTTATATGTATTTTTCTCAAAGTGTAACATCCCGTAAATTTCACTAAAATTTAAAAAATTTTGGAAGTAGCATTATTTACTACGAATGCTAATTGCGGAAATAAATGTTTGTTAACTACTTAACTAATAGCAGTTTATCACAATTGAAAAATGTAATTCTTAAACATAAAAAATAACAATAGTTCATTCGAAATATAATTCTATATAAAATATTTAATTTCTCATGCGATACAGTTCTGGTAATAAATACTAACAGCTATGTTTGAATGTTGATGAAGGGGTTCCTACAGGGTGCCCTGGGGTTTACTCAGCTTTGATAGCTAAAGCATTGAACCTGTTTCTTTTTACAGATCCACAGGTAAGGTATTATGACAATTCAAGTACTTCAAGTAATTTGATATATGCTTTAGCTAGCCGTCAATGCATTAAGATAAAAATGAATACTTTTGTGCATCAAGCTTATCGATGGTATGGCTCTTTAGTCTTTTGTCCAACAAGTGTTAACATAGCTATTTATGCAATCTGCGGAAGTCACCATTATTGCTATTTGCTTAAGTTTATAGGCGCTCCAACTCTTATAGTGATTTACGTCGTGGAAATATGGGTTACTTTCCATTCTAATACCTGCAAGGGTTAGATAAGTTTTTCATTCAAAGTGTGAATGTTAACGTCAAACAAATTTTACATAATGCTTCCAGTATTGAATGATATTACTAAAGCGAATGATGCAATTATAGAATTTTAAGTTGATCCATTGATATGCTATTTTAAGATTTTAATGGACTAACATATCATTCCTATGTGTATTGTAATGATCCTCTACCTTTATATCAAGTCCCATGCTATATACTATATGACCTTTTGTTTAAATGGAAGCCTTATGCAATATAAGGTGTTAATTATACCTTTATGGACTACAATGATTTGTGTATATTTGATATGTATTCTAGTCATCAATTAGCATGTTAATACGGTAAGGTTATAATTATTATAATGATGCGATGCTCAAAGTAATACATTCTATTTCTAATGGTATTATCATAGGTTACCTATGGAGCAACTACCATGTGATAAGCGTGAATTGTGATCTATGCATTATATGTAACAATATATATGGTTATAAACTATGCAATGGTGGCGGTATAATTAACCATTGATATTATACAAAACCTAGCTACGAAAACTATGCAAACCTGGAGTATGAAATGTGATACCATGCAAATCACACCATTAATGAATGTTGACAGATCTTTTAATGCTCTGCAGTTCCTCAGTGATTGTTGTTATCGTACTGAGCTGATATTTTTAATGCTCTCGAATACTCCGTCAGTGGATTACCTTGTTGGCTGTCTAGGTGGTAGATGCCATGTGAAGTTTTGTGTGAATGTTGAATTTTTTTCTGAGCTGGATGCTATTTAACAGGGTGAACTTCCTCCGACTCGGACTTGGCATTAATAGAGATATTAATGAAGCTTGTAAGTACTGGACTTTGAACTTTGTGACCCTAGCTGGCTTGATCTGCTCCGTCGATTGGGTGATGTCCTTGGGTTTGGGTTTTTGACCTAACTACTCATGCGATACTTACGCTTTGTATTACTCCTTGGAATTCATTTGATGGTTCTGGGCTTGGAGAGAGGCTGACAGGTTGCATACTGTTAAGTTTAAACTAATTTGACTAGAAAGATCACTGAAAGAAACATAATCACAAGATAGACAAAGATATTACCCCAGGAAACCCTCATGGGGTAGAAAACCCAGCAAAACTTTCCTCAATAAGATGATCAACCAAAATACAAGATGTGCTCCAAGACTTGACCTCCTTCTTCTCTACCTCCTATGCAAACCTCTCAAACACAAGTGCACTACTTTCTGAGCTGAGCAAGTGTGTCAAATGAGGAGCTCTCCTCCTCTACTTATACTAATTCCCGATTGACCAAAATCCCTAATGGGGCCAACCTCTCCTAGTGAAGTCTAATAACCCCTAAATAATAAACTCAGGGCCGACCCCCACATGGTGGGTCTAATAACCCTGGTTACCACACTCCATCGGAGGAATAAACATCTTCGGATACATAATAGAATCACTTCGGAGGGATGAACCATCTCTGGAATAATAAAGTCCAAATATAATATTCTTAGAAGTTACAATATTCAACACTCCCCCTTAACGAGAAGGATATTATAACAACATCTGTAGGAGCAAGGAGTCATCGACTACATCATACATGATACATTTGTAAATCATCGGAATCTTTCTTCAATACATCATCAACAGTAACTTAATCAATTACTGGAACATAGTCAATATTGGAACATAAACATCATCAATATTGAGTCTTCATCTTCTAATTCGCTTGGAACATACGATCATCAGCATCGTCATCACATGATCATCAGTATCGTCATCACACGATCATCGGCATCGTCATCAAACGATCATCGTCATCGTCATCACACGATCATCGTCATCGTCATCACACGATCATCGGCATCGTCATCACACGATCATCGTCATCATCATCACACGATCATCGGCATCGTCATCACATGATCGTAGCATACTCTGCAATACACATGATCCAATTACAGGATGATCAATCCCGCTCTCTTTAGGACATAGGTCCATGGATGATACAATCCAGATCAAGTTCCAGGATGATCAATCCTTATCTCTTTAAGACAAGTTCATGTCTAGGGACGATGCAGTCCATGATTCATTTAAGACAAATCCATGTCTAGGGATGATGCAATCCCGACCAAAGTGCCAGTCCTTTTTCATACTAGATGTGACCTAGATTAGATCTAGCATTTACCTCCACAGAGCCAGTCCTTTTTCATACTGGATGTAGGCCTGCCACCTGCAGGTCTTCACATCTTACAGAACCAACCCCTTTTCATGCTGGATGTATCACATCTACGGAGCCAACCCTTTTTCATGCTGGATGTATCACATCTACAGAGCCATCCCTTTTTCATGCTAGATGTATCACATCTACAAAGCCAGCCCTTTTTCATGTTGGATGTATCACATCTACAGAGCCAACCCTTTTTCATCTTGGATGTATCACATCTACAGAGCCATCACTTTTTCATGTTGGATGTATCACATCTACAGAGCCAGCCCTTTTTCATGCTGGATGTATCACATCTACAGAGCCAGCCCTTTTTCATGATGGATGTAACCTAGATCAATTCTAGGATTTGTCACATACATTTTGAACCGAGGTCTAGGGATGATCCAGTCCTATCATGTACCTTTTGAACCGAGGTCCAGGGACGATCCAGTCCTATCATTCAATTCTTGGATACCTCTGTCTACGGCTCACTTCAGGATTGAAGTGCAGGGATGATCCAATCCCATCCTATCCACTAAAGACTTCATTCTCGGAGACATCTGTCTACGGCTCACTTTAGAACTGAAGTCCAAGGATGATCCAATCCTCACATGTCCACAAATGACTTCATTCTCGAATACATCTGTCTACGGCTCAATTTAGGACTGAAGTCCAAGGATGATCCAATCCTCACATGTCAATGAAGGACTTCATTCTTGAAGACATTTGTCTACGACTCACTTTAGGACTGAAGTCTAGGGATGATCCAATCCCCATCCTGTATCCTCATCAATACAGATATCGTTAGTACATCACTAGTACAAGTACATACAAGTATCCTCATCAATACATCAATATAAGAACAAGTATCCTCATCAATACAAGTACATAAATCATCAAAACATGTATCCTCATCAATACATATATCATCAAAACATGTATCCTCATCAATAAATATATCATCAAAACATGTATCCTCATCAATACATCAATATAAAAGCAAGTAGTGTAAGTTTTCTGAGTGTAAGTGTCCTAAATCTAAGTAATCTAAGCATACATAAATGTCTAGGTGTAGTAAACAGGTATCCTCATCATCGACCTGGCTATCGATGAGGGAAATCTCATCATCAGTGATTATATCACTCCCCCTTTCGAGGAGGGTCCTTTTGAACTACACCAAGCTTGTCTCGAAAATATTCAAATTTTACTTGAGATAGAGGTTTGGTCAATATATCATCAATCTATTCATCAGTGCTCACATACTCGAGCTTAATAGCTCCTCTCTGCACCATATCTCGTATGTAGAAATATCGGATCTCTATGTGTTTTGACTTATCGTGGAAAACTGGATTTTCTGTCATCTTAATACAACTTTGATTGTCACACATGATCACAGTAGGATCCATTTCTAAGTCAGATACTCCGGATAATAATTTCCCAAGCCATACTGCTTCACAACTAGCAGAGCAAGCAGCTATATATTATGCTTCGGCGGTACTGAGAGCCACACTAGATTGTTTCTTGTTGAACGATGAGATCATGGCAGATCCAAGACCATAACATCCACATGATGTACTCTTTCTATCTGAGATCCTTCCTGCCCAATCAGAGTCTGAGTAACCACGTAATCTGAGTTCATGACTTCCAAGATAATATAGACCAAAATCTAATGTACCCTTTAGATACCTCATTACATGCTTTGCAACTATTAAGTGAACCTTTCTAGGTTCTACTAGATATTGACTTAGGGTATTTACAGCAAAGCATATATCCGGTCTAGTATTTGTTAAATACATCAATGACCCAATGATTTGTCTATATAGAGTTATGTCCACTAATTCTGATGAGTCATTAACTAATAACTTCAAGTTGGAGTCCATGGGAGTGGCCATGGCTTTACACTCCAACATATCAAATCTTTTTAGAATCTCCACAGCATACTTACCTTGATTTAGAAAGATTCCTTTTGGTTCTTGCCATACTTCTAGATCTAAGAAGTAGTGCATTAATCTGAGATCTTTCATCTCGAATTCTGAAGAAAGCTTCTTCTTGCATTCAATAATTTGATTCTCATTTCCGGTTAGAAATAGATCATCTACATACAACAACAGTATTACTGGTTCATCATTCATCACCTTGAGATAAAGATTAGGGTCAGCTTTACTTTTTGTAAAGCAGATGCTTGTTAAGAAATTGTCAATCCTTCCGTACCAAGCTCTGGGAGCTTGCTTCAATCCATATAATGCCTTTTTCAGTTTGCATACATGTGTTTTCCCATCTTTAACCTCAAACCCTTGTGGTTGCTCTATGTACACTTCTTCTTCAATTACACCATTCAAAAAAGCTGTCTTAACATCCATTTGGTGTAATTTCCACTTCATCATAGATGCAAGTGCCATGATAGTTCTAATTGAAGTGTATCTAGCAACTGGTGCAAATTTTTCTTCATAGTCAATTCCCTCTTTCTGAGAGAATCCTCTGGCTACAAATCTTGCCTTGTATTTTTCAATGCTACCATCTGCAACATGTTTTATCTTGAATATCCATTTGGAAGAAACCACACTTTTATCTTTTGGTTTGGGAACTATATCCCAAACATCATTTTTCATTATTGACTGATATTCTTCTATCATTGCTTCTACCCACTCTTTCTTCTGAGTTGCCTCTTCATAGCTAGTAGGTTGTTGATCCACAAGATCACACATCAAGGCCACATAGTTGGATACTAGGTTTGGTTTCTTTCTTTCTCTAATGGAGCCTTTAGGAACTCCATATTTTTCAGCTCCTTGAATAATGTCTCTAGCCCATGCTGGCCTTCTTTTCCTAGATAAGTTTGTAATAGGGGGTTCTTGTGGTTCCAACATGTCATGATCCTCTAGAGTATCATCTTCAGGGATGGGCACAGCTTCTGTGATTCTAGGAGGTGTATCTTCTTCATAGATTTCTTCAAGTTGGCACTTCCTAGATTTCTTGAGAGCTGCTTCTTCATCAAATGTTACATCTCTACTTATTTTCATATGATGAAAACCAGGTATGTAAATTCTGAAAGCTTTGGATGATTCACAATATCCAACAAATATACCTTTCTTACCAGAAGGATCCAACTTGGTTCTCTTTTCTTTTGGAATGTGAATGTCCACAGGACATCCAAATATTTTGAGATGACTTACCTAGGCTTCTTTCCTGTCAACACTTCTTCTGGAGTCTTGAATTCAAGAGCACTATGGGAAAGTCTATTTTGTACATAGACTGTTGTCCTAGCTGCTTCAACCCATAGATACATGGGTAGATCTTGGTCATGTATCATAGTCTTTACAGCTTCCATGATAGTTCTATTCTTTCTTTCAGCAACCCCATTTTGTTGGGGATTGTAGGGAGTAGTTAGTTCCCTCTTGATTCCAGCTTCCTTACAAAAGTCTTCAAAGTCCTTTGAAGTATATTCTCCACCATTATCTGTTCTAAGAATCTTGATTTTCTTTTCTGAGAGATTTTCTATTAAGGCCTTGAACTCTTTGAATTTTCCAAAGACTTCATTCTTTCCTTTTAGAAAGTATATCCAAGTCTTCCTTGAATAGTCATCAATGAATGTGAGATATTATTCAAAACCACTTAGGGATGTGGTGGGAATTGGTCCACATACATCTGAATGTATTAACTCTAGAATGTTCTTAGTATTTGTTTCACTCTTTGGAAAAGGGTTCTTGACATTCTTCCCTTTCTCACATCCTTTGCATGTGCCATTATGATCAACCTTTAAGTCTGGTAATCCTATGGCCACCTTGCTTACATAGGGTAAGGCTTTGTAGTTAATGTGAGCAAGCCTTCTGTGCCATAGCTCACTGGGACTATTGCATTCATGGACAAGGGAAGCTTCTAGGTAACCCTTGAGTTTGTAAAGACCTCCTTCCTCTTCACCAATAACAATTGCATATTCAATTGATTTTCCTTTGGTCCACATAAGTACTTGTCCATCTATGAATGCAACTCTAAAGCCTTTCTTATCTAGTGTTGAGATATAAAGTAGGTTCTTCTTTAAAATTGGTACATATAAAATTTCTTTCATCTTTAAGGGTGTTCCAGAATCAAGCTTGTAGCTTGCTTCACCAATTCCCTTGATGGGATATTGATAATCATCTCCTAGGGATACCTTTTGTGGAGAAGTCTTTTCCTCGAGTTTTGAGAGAGTTTTTTTTTGACCTGTCATGTGCTTTGAAGCACCACTATCGATGAGCCATGTATCTTCTCCAGGTGCTACAGACCCAGATAATGCAGAAAACAAAACATACTCTTATGCATCTACCTTCTTTACTTTAGATCTTTTCTTTCGAGGCCTTTCCTCCTCTTCGTCTTCTTCTTCTTCTTATTCTTCTTCTTCTTCACTATCATCTTCTGCCATATGTGCATGATGTCTTTTGTGAACAAAATTTTTCTTTTGAGAAGGACAGAATCTGGCAATGTGTCCTATTTTAAGACAATTGAAACATTTGACTGTAGAGAGATCTCTTTCTGAGTTGGGTCCTCTTCCCCTTTTAGATCTAGGGAAGGGTTGAGACCCTTTGTGATCAATTTTCTTGAAGTGACTTTTTCTTCTTCTTTTGGTGTGAGTAGCCAGGGCTTGGTCAATCTCTTTGAGAAGGGCTTCTCTATTGGCTACCCTAGCTTCTTCTTGAACACAATCCTCCCATACGACATCAAACTTCATACTTTCTTTTCTGGCACACATAGTTTGAATAAATGACTCCCAAGGTCTAGTGAGACCATTTAGAGCAATCATTACAAGTAAATCTTCATCAAGAGTATCACCAATGGAATCTAGTTGTTCCTTGATTTGGGAGACCCTTGAGAAGTAGTCCTGAATGGATTCTCCTTTGTGCATCTTGGTACTCTTCAAGTGAGTTCTTAGGTTCATCTTCCTATTGATGTTCTTTCCTTCATACATTCTTCCTAGGGCATCATACATCTCCTTTGGAGTCTTCTTGGATGCCACTTGGGGAATCAAGTGGTCTTTAATGGAATCAGAAATGATTCTCTTTTCCCTAATCAAATCCTTCCTATGCTTCTCTTTGGCTTCATCTCCTTCAGGATCTGCAACTTCATCCTTGATATATTGAGCAAGATCATTCTCTTCAAGAATGAGACCAATTCTATATTTCCATGTCCGGAAATTCTCTATACCTTCAAGCTTGTCTTCAAGCTTAGTGCTTGGAGCCATCTTCTCTTGGGGGAGTCCAAGAGATAAAAGATAGAGTAGTACTTACCCGGAAACTTTAACTTTTCACTTTTTCGGATCTGTAACAAAATTTCTGGTTTATCGCACTTTTGGTAAAACTAGGGTTTGACTTTCTAGGAGTTCTACCCAACCAAAAACCTCGATCCAAGGCTCAAAAGATAGATCTTTAGAAGGGATATTCAACCATGCAACCAGAATCCAAAAAATACTAACTTTTTCAAAAACCCTAATTTTGGGAGAGAGAGGAATATAATTCCACCTTGTGAAAGATGTTCTATTCAGGCTAGCTCTGATACAATGTTAAGTTTAAACTAATTTGACTAGCAAGACCACTGAAAGAAACATAATCACAAGATAGACAAAGATATTACCCTCGGAAACCCTCATGGGGTAGAAAACCGAGCAAATCTTTCCTCAATAAGATTATCAACCAAAATACAAGATGTGCTCCAAGACTTGAACTCCTTCTTCTCTACCTCCTATGCAGACCTCTCAAATACAAGTGCACTACTTTCTGAGCTGAGCAAGTGTTTCAAATGAGGAGCTCTCCTCCTCTACTTATACTGATTTCCGACTGACCAAAATCCCTAATGGGGCCGACCTCTCCTAGTGAAGTCTAATAACCCCTAAATAATAAACTCAGGGCCAACCTCCACATGGTGGGTCTAATAACCCTGGTTACCACACTCCATCGGAGGAATAAACATCTCCGGATACATAATAGAATCACTTCGGAGGGATGAACCATCTCCAGAATAATAAAGTACAAATATAATATTCTTAAAAGTTACAATATTCAACACATAGTTGTAGGGTTTGATCTCTGGTTTCTTGCAAACTTCATGCTCGGATTCGATAGTGGGATGTCTGGTTGTAAAATTGATAGTTTCAGGGTTTTTAATGGAGTTTGAGTGTTGAAAGCCCTGTGGCTTTCGTCATGTATTTTGATAGAGGTTTTCCAGGGTTTTAGATTCAGAAGTCTTGACTGAAAAAGAATGTTGAAGTCATATATTCTGCGTGCTTTCTCTATTGTGGTTGTTAGATGGATTTGAATCTAAATGTTATCGGCGTTCTAGCTTCTTGCTCCTGCAAACAGAGGTAAAGTTTTGACTTCATGGTTATAGTTTTCAATATTTACTGTTTGACTTCGTACAACTTCTTGTTTTTAGAATTGCTTTTAACCTCGTAGTGATTTCTATGGCAGGTATTTCCTTCATCTTGGAGGTTATAGTGTTGAAATCTTGATGGGAGTTGATGGCTCGCTTCAATCGGTAAGCCTCGGTGGCATAACCCTTCGTAGGTTCTCCTGGCAGAATGGCCATTGTTGATGTTTTAAGCCATACTTGAGGTTTTGGAGATGAATCCAACACGGTGTTGTGTTGTGCTAAGTGTCTATAGGATGGTGTGCCTTTCGGCTTACCTGGTTAATATTTAACAAAGTTTTAGCTATTGTGCCAAAAGTTGACAATGTAATCTCTTTCGACAAGAGTTCTTTCCTCAGTTGAGTTTCAAGAAAATGTTTTGATAATTTCAGACTTATAACTTTTCTCGTTTTGGTCTTTTAGGGTTTCAACCTTGGAACGTAACTGTAACTTAAATGTTTAAAGTGTAGAAATAAAACTTGTGTTAGAAAAGCTCTGCGTCCATGTTTGATGTAAATGGTTTATGATCGTGAGCTAAGGCTTGAGGTTTAATTTGTTTTCGTTTTCTTCACAGAACTACAAACTATAAGTTTTACCCTAAAAATCGATGTATAGAATTGTAAAATGTATGAATAAGAAATAGCCCTTGGCTTGACAGTTATTTGATGTTATGCTTGAGTTTTTAAATAAATAGTTCCAGTTCTAAGAAAAAGGAATAATGTCTGTATCTATTTTCTTTGAATACTCGTGAAGAGATTTCGACAATAGGGTATTAACCCTTGGTCAATTGACCAGAAAACGAATGTGATTCCAATCTTTGATACTATCTAATGAAATAATTACTAGCTCTGTCAAAACGAAAGTTTGTGAAATGAATGTTAAAGGTTTAGGGTTTCTGTCGAGTCTTTAAAGATTTTGATGAACTGTTATAGACTATGTTCAGAATGTTAGTAATTATAATTAAAAAAAATGAAATAATTATTGTACAGGAATAGAGTAGAAACTATTGTAAGATTTGAGAAGAAAACATGGAAACATAAAACACTAATTTAATCTATGACTGTCAGAATAGAATGTACAATACTGTTATAAATGGAAACTTATTGATACTATTAAATTTTGCAGCTGTTATAAATTCTTGAATACGGTGTAACAGATTAAATTCAATAATTAGATATGAATACTGTTTATTTTCATGGTAAATATTGTGCAAATTACATTCATCCTTGGACACTTATCCAACATAAAAGCTTTACAATAAAAGTTAACTTAATGTTTCCAACATAAAATGTTCTTTTGCAAAAAGGGCATGTTAAACAAAGCTTAATTAAAGTTTATAATTTCATGAAGAACATTAGTTAGAAGCAAAAGTGGAAAAAGGTGATCGAGAAAAAGGTCGTGGGGAAGTCAAATCTCTTGAACGAACTCTCAACTATAGGAAGTGGCTAAACATTTCAATCTCCATGGGGTTGGTATTGGAATTTAATGTGACTTTTGTGGTGATTTCCAACTGTTGGGAAATGGGTATGGTAAGGGACTAAGCGCCCAACTTTTCCCTTAGTTGATTCAATAGGTGTTTGAGTGAGAGTGAACCCTCTGGGTTTTCGTTGCTTGTTTAGAAAGAGTGCAGAGCTCAATGCTCTTTGGTTTATGAAGGTAGCCCCAAAGATACTGATGTTGGCCATGAGCATAGAACAGGCCAGCGCTCCACTATAGACCACCGAGGAGAAGGGCGTGTACCCAGGTAAAATGCTTCCTCTATATCTCAGTTTCGTTTTCACTGTTTAAGGATTATGCCATTCGAAACTAACGTTCTCTTGCTTTCTTTGGTGACAGGGTTGTAACGGTTGGGAGTTTGAGCATGGTAGGAAGGGTTTACCTCGTTGCTAGGAAGGCCATGGTAAGCCCGGTCTCTTATGTCTATCTCCTCCTCTCAAACGTATGTTTGCCTATAAGATGTTTTCTCAGCATGTAAAGAAATGGGAAATGGTTGTCCCAAATGAAAGTTCTATGGTTTTTGTTTTAATGATGCTGAGTTCTGAACGGGAAATTTGTGACCAGGTTTTCATGGCACTCTTTCCAAATGTGTAAATGATTGTTTTTTATTTGATATCCTTTATGGCATTTTAGTTTTGAAAGAGGAGAACCTTACTTGTCTCATGTACCAAGTTTGTGGTTTCGACAATCTTTTGTGGAACTACGACATTAATGCTTCAGTTGGGATTTTCGTGGGTAGACACGACCTATGTAAGTTGTTTTCGTATTTAATCAAGGAATAGGGGAGACGCTAACTGACTCTTTTATGTTTGATTCAAGGTTTCTGCATTTTGGATCAACTTATTTATTTGAACTCTTCGAATTTATTTATGTGTCTGTGTATTTGATTTGTTTTCACGCCATAGTGAGATAGGTCTAAATCTTGTGTAAAATTCTAAATGTTGATATTTAACCTAGGTCTATGGAATGGTGGTTGGGCATGAAACCCTCTCTCTGCATTTATGTTTTTAAATTGTTCCCAGTTATTCTATTGTCCTTTTAACTTAATCGTTCGAAATAAAACTCCCGGTAGGAGAATGTTTGCAATAGGTTACATTCTTAAAGAGGGACAAAGTCTCAACTGGTCTATGCATTTCCTTGTTTTTACTTACCCAATTGATTCTGTACTTTAACTGGAAGTAAAATCTCTCTAAGAGGGAGGTGGAAATTGTTGTTTAAAAAAAATAAAGAAGGGCAAGCCCTAACTGGTTGCGTATGGTGATTTCCTTTCTGGACTGGGATGTTTTAATATTTAAAGTTGGGTTAATTTCATTGTGATTTCTAGCTGGGAAAGAAATACAGCCTCCATAATAAAATCTCTGCATTTAATTAATTCTTTTGAGAGTGTCCTCTTATGAGCTCAAACCCCAATGCACCTTGGGGAGTTGCAACTACGCAGATTTATATTTTTAGGTTGAGATAAAATTTACTGTGTGCAATCGTTAATCCTCTATAGACTGTAAAGGAATGGACATGAATAAATTTCTTGTTTTAAAGTATTCACATGTGGAGTTTATGACAACGCCCTAGCGTTTAAAATCGCATTTGTTTGTATTTTTTTTTATGTTTTCACGTATATGAACAGTGCTTGATGATCTATGCCGTAGCGTGATCTCTGTATGTAATTCATGGATTTGTTATTGGTGAGAGGACTCGATCGTGAGTCTTGGCTATTATTTAATAGATTCTGGAAAATGTACTTTTAAAAGTATCAGCCTGTATAAGGCGACTTAAGAAAATATATGTTGTGGTTTGAATTTTATATGAGATGTTATTTAGCTAAAGTTTAAAGTTTAAATGCTGCGTTTAAATTTCTATTTTTAAGTTTAATGGAAAGAGACCCTACGCAATCTTGTTAGAGATTGGTGATTAAAATATTTATTTAATTTAAAAGATTGGTACAGCAAAACTTGACTCTAGCTATGATATGAATTAGAGTCTAGGCTTAAGCGAATCGATCTCCTTACAGGAGATGGTTTTGCTGTAATAATACATTTAAATTCGTTTGTAGAATTCTTATTGTTTCACTTCAGCTAGGGTTTGAAATTTAAACTGTTGAGGTAGCAGACAAATAGATTTAACCTCGGGAGCCAATTCCATAATCCCTTGCTCCCAATGCCTCGAGTTTAAACAAAAAGAAAAATACAATGGAATGAAATGAACTTCTAAACTTTTAACTTGTAACATATTCATAAAACATGGAAGTACCTCGTACGTGGATTTGCAGCTGATGATTATTTCCCTGCACAGACCTGCACACTACAGACACTAACTTAAGAAAACAATTATGCTTTGTCTGACCTGTAGGATGGTACCTGAATGACTTTGGAACTACCACATTCCTCCCAACCATGACCATTAGAACCATTCCTGGTTCTAGTGGGATCCCCCCGAGCTAGTTCCAACATGCAATAAGAAAATAGAGGAGCTAGGGCAGACTGCTGATGATGATCAGATCCTAGAGATAATAAGCTCCTTTAGTTATGTGGGACTATTCTCTTCTCTTACCATAAGAGAATGATAGAAATAAAAGATGATCCTCACCTTGGGAATTCTCCTTCTTTATATAGGTGAACTTTTGGAATATAGTTGTTGAGTTAATAATACCATTTTTAATATTAACTCCAGTTTTATTTAAAATTTGCATTAGAATACATGTAAAGGATATTTTAATTAATCACTCACTCCTAGTTTATATAGGACTTTAATCTTTGTTCTTTTATGATTTTATTTTAAGGAAACTTTTATAATTTATTTACTTTGTTACAACTATGTGTTTCTATAAGTTAGATCACAATCTTTTCTTTGCATATAATATAAATAAATATCTTATGCATATATTTTATGCATACTATTTATACATAAGTGAGACTTCTTTTATAAATAATCAATCTGATTATTTAATTAATTAAATAACATAATAATTCTTTAATAATTATATTTAATACAAGGTCCAATCTCTGGACAAGGTCTTTTGGTAGGTTTGGATAGTCGACTAGGTTTAGGTAACTCTAGGTCCCTCTTGCATGTTGGATTCCCTCGTTTAAGATGGTAGTTTTTGCAGTCCTTGATGAGAGGTAGAAATGATTCACTTAATCAATTAAATAATTTTGATGACTAGTAGTTCTATTCAAAGTCTTCTCAACTCAACACTCTTAAGATCAAGTAACCCCGAGTGCTCTTCATAGCTTTGGCTCAACATTCTCACATGGGCGTTACGCTAGTGCAATTCCAGAGCATTCCGCTCAACACTAGTACTAGAATGTGTTTGTGAAGCACATCTAGAAATACAAATGGCCTCGGATACGGTACTTATTATCAAGCTTGGAGTGCTCCAGGGCTTATGCCCAACACTCTATGTACATTGGGGCTTACGCCCAGTACATAAGAAAATTCCTCTATGTGCATCGGGGCTTATGCCCAGCACATAGGTAATTCATGCACTCCAGTGCTTACGCTCAATAAATCATAAGAGTTAGTCATGCATAATAAGACTCTGCACAATATAATCAAAGAACATCTCAGTAAATTAGGGTTTATACCCATATCTCATGATAAACATAAATCAATTACATCGGGGCTTTCATACTCATCACATAACAATAAATATGCATCAGTCAAGGTCCATTACATTATAAATAAATCATATGCATCGGGGCTTACGCCCAATATATAACATAAACATAATCAATCAAATTCGGGATATTACAATATCCGTATGTAAAGTCTATTTAAGATGTTTTTAATGAAGCATTCAAAATGTAAAAAGTGCAAAAGCAAAAGGTGCTCTAAACTATAGAGTGTGGGTATCCATATCAAAATGCTAGTGGAGTTTGGTAGCACAATAAAAGTGTCCAATACCATCCATTCGAATTGAAGGCTAGTTGGATTTCGTTTAAGCGATAAACCCTAAGGGTCTGAATTGACATATTGCATTATCGCAATATTATTTGGAGGGGAAAGAAGAGCAAGACTCTTCTGATTTTGGAGGCGCCCATGGAAGGGCTTGACTTGCTCCCAACTGGATAGCATGGCCTCATGAGGTAACCTAGGTGCCATTTAACTTGTTTTAGTATTTTTATTTGTTGTTATCATTTTTGTTGCAGGTTGTAACATAACGTTTTGGGTTTGATTTTGGAAGGGCTTACGATGGTAGTGCCTCGAGCTGGCAGGTTAGGAATTTGTAGCTATGGTGACAATGGTAAGCCTGAACCTATGACGTCCATTCCCTCCCTTCAAGCGAATGATTGAATGTTGGTTTGTTTACTCTGTAAATTAATATTTTTATGGGATGTTTGTAAATATGGAGTTTCAAATGTATTGCTCTGTTTGGATACGCAAGTCGTGGCCAAACCCTATGGCACACTCTGTAATGTATGATCCACAGCGTTGGTTGTGTTGTAGCCTAAATGGCATTTGAGATAGAGGAAGCTTTTAACTTTTCTCTTGTGTAATTTCGATATAAGGTTATGGCCTTTTGGGCCGAAGGCATTGAGTGTATGAAATATCTGTGTGTTTGAAGGTTTTACTTTCCAGAATCTATCTGACTTGGGTAAGCCCCAGGGTTGTTAAATTGCCTTTGGTATCATTGTGGAGGATCGACCTTTGGATCCTGGTCGTAAATATGTTATCTGTGAATGATTATCTACTCTAAGTGTTTATTGTTTATCTTCTTCAATCTAGTTATGTGTTTATTTGGAAGCAAGAGTTCCTTAAATGTGGTTTATTTTAAAACTGAATGGGAATCCCTTACCTGGTTGCATAATGCTTGCGTATGATGGTTTTATTTCTGTAATAAGATGTTTAATTAATTAGAATTTTGTTCTGTCGTAATGCTAGTTGGAAAAACGAAATACATTCTCAGCATATAATAGTATCTCTGTGTTTGGCTAAGAGAGGTATTCTTACTATGCAAACACGTTAATTGACTGTGAAGAGCTGGGCATGGATTAACTTCTTGTTTTAAAATTTTCTTATGTGGAGCTTAGGGAAAATCCCTAGCGTAAATCTCGCATTCGTTTTGTTGTCTTTCATTATGGTTTAAATATTTATGAAGATTTGTGGCGATCTACGCTGTAGTGTGATCCCCTCTATGTAATTAGTAAAATAAAAAGGGGTGTGGTGTAGAGGACTCAATCCTGAGTCGTGACTTTTATTACTAGATTTTAAATATGGAAAAATGACTTTTAAAAAGTATGAGCCTCTGTAAGCCAACTTTAGGGAAAAGAAATGTATAGAGGTTGATAAAAAAATTTATGCGAAATGTTTCTATGGTTTACAGTTCCAATGCTGCATTTGATTTTCTACTTAGATTTTAAAAAGAAGTGAGTCCCTACGCAATCTATGTCACTGATTGGAAATAAATGTTTATTTTAATCTACAAGATTTGGCATAGCAGAAATTTGATTTTAGATATGATGTAGTTTTAAGATTTTAAGTTGGGGTTTAAGTCAAGCGAATCGACCTCCTTACAGGAGATGATTCTGCTGTAATATTAAATTCGAATTTGTTTTATGAAGTCCGTACTGTTTCATCTAAGTAGGGTTTAAAATCTTCAAACATAAATTTAACTTTTGAAATCAAAAGATTGACCCAGGAGAGCTAATGCCATAAGCCCTTGCTCTTAATAAATAATACTAATAGGTTACTATGAAGAAGAATTTTGACAGAATTAAATTTCTAAATTTAATAGCCTATAATAATTTGAAAAGAACATAAGAATAACCCATACTTGGATAGTTGCAGCTTGATCATGCTGCTGGTACAGACCTGCACACTTTCAAACACTGTTTACTGAAAACAAGTATGTATTGCTCTGGCTGACCTGTAGAATAATTTAACCGAATGACTTTGGGACTACCACGTTCCTCCCAACCTGACCCTGAACCGTTCCTTGTTCACTAATGGATCCCCCCGATCTGGTTCCAACATGCAATAGGAAAATAGAGGACCTAGGGCAGACTGTTGATGATAATGAGATCTTGGAAATAATAAGCTCCTTCAATTATGTGGGAAAATTGTCTTCTCTTACCATAATTGAATGATAGAAAGAAAAGATGATTCCTCACTTTGAGAATTGTCCTTCTTTATATAGGTGAACTTTTGGAATATAGTTGTTGAGTTAATGACGCCATTTTTAATATTAACTCCATTTTTATTTTAAATTCGCATTATAATATATGTGAAGGATATTTTAATTAATTACTCACTCCTAGTTTATCTAGGACTTTTAACTTTGTTCTTTTATGATTTTATTTTAAAGAAACTTTTATAACTTATTTACTTTGTTACAACTATGTGTTTCTATAAGTTAGATCACAATCGTTTCTTTATATATAATATAAATAAATATCTTATGCATACTATTTATACATAAGTGAGACTTCTTTTATAAATAATAAATATGATTATTTAATTAATTTAAATAGCATAATAACTCTTTGATAATTATATAATACAAGGTCCAATCTTTGGACAAGGTATTTTGGTAGGTTTGGGTCGTCGACTAGGTTAGGTAACTCTAGGTCCCTCTTGCATGTTGGATTCACTCATTTAACATGGTAGTTTCCGCAATCCTTGATGAGAGATATAAATGATTCATTTAATCATCAATTAAATAATTGTGATGACTAGTAGTTCTATTCAGAGTCTTCTCGACTCAACACTCTTAAGGTCAAGTAATGTCAAGTTCTCTTCAGAGCTTTGGCTCAGCACTCTCACATGGACATTATGATAATGCAATTCCAAAGCATCCTACTCCACACTAGTACTAGAATGTGTTTGTGAAGCACATCTGGAAATACAAATGGCCTCGGATCCGGTACTTATTATCAAGCTCCAAGGCTTATGCCCAACACTCTATGTACATCAGGGCTTATGCCCAGTACATAATAAAAGTATTCTATGCACATCGGGGCTTATGCCCAGCACATAGGTCATCCATGTGCTCCAAATTCCACGCTCAACACATCATAAAAGTCAATCATATATATCATAACTCTGCACAGTATGTAACAAAGATCATCTCAATGTATTAGGGTTTTGTACCCAATCTCATAATAAAACATCAATCAAACATATTGGGGATTTATGCCCAGTATATAGCAATAACCTGCATCTGTTAGGGTCCATTCCCAAATATGTATATCTACAACAAAAATACGTCATGTGCATCGGGGCTTATTCCCATCATACAATAAAAGTAAAAAAAATGTGCATTGGGGCTTATGCACAGTATATCCAAATAAATCATATTCATCGGGGTTTTGTGCCCAATATATAACATCAATATAATCATGATCAAAATTCAGGATATTACATCCCTCCCAGCTTAGAACAACACCGTCCCGGTGTTCTAGGGATTAGAAATGAAGTCATGAAATAAGGCGGGTGTTGGCTTAACACTGACCCAGAGGTTTTCAATAAGACCCAGGTTCTTCGCGGTTTCCCTTTGACCAACAAAACCCCTTCACACCGGCCCTTTCGGCAAAAACCTGCGAGCAGGTTGAGGTCTCACCCGAGGTGTATCTATGGGGTACTACGGAATCAGGTTTCCACAGTAAGTGATGAGTTGCTTGGACTGACGTACTGCGCAGTGCGGCAGGGTGCATGCACTGTGAGGCAAGACTGCACGATGATGGACAACACCGCGATCTGCACCTCTAAGTTCCTCTACCGTGGGACTTCTACTGACACTGCGAACAATACCATCCAACTTTATACTTGAAGTACTCTAAAAACGCTTAAGGCACTGACATGAGTATCACTCATCCACTCATTCATGCACCTAAATGGCTATCACTCTAACATTCGTTTATACACTTAGAGTGTTTACTATTTTAAGCATACACCGCAGTTACAATTCTTCTGTCATACATTCGACTGTTGCGCATAGTAAAGTACTCAAGAAATCTCTTAACACTTAAACAAATAACTGATTCACTGCTTTCAGAAGCAAAGCTAAGTATTCACCATTCATCTATTTATGCATACTTAACATATCATCTCCATACTTCTCCTGATGGCAAATGCATACAAAAGTCTCACATAACAGAATGCAAGGAAATATTCAGACATTCATCTACAGAAAACAGATAAATGCAATCATACACACAATGTTCCATTCAATCACACAGCACAATATTTAACATGGTTCACTCCCTGGGTGGGAAGCTACATCCACAAGAACGGTTTTTATATGTATATCTTTAATGGGAAGGGGACAACCATTCTTAGTCTGCGCACTCAGCTGCAGACTCTCTTCTCTCGACTAGGTCTCTGCGCACACAGCTGCAGAGCCTTTACAATGGCTTCTTCTTCAGAAAGATCTTACAATACAATAATAACCCCAAAAAGTAACAAGAGTAACCAAAATCGAACCTTTCTACAATAATGAGAGAGAACCAAAAAAAAAACCCCTTCCCTTACAAAAATGTCTTCTTAAATAGACCATGCCCGAAAGACCAAAACCCTTAGGGTTTCCAAAACTACCTCGGTTCCTCTGAACTGAACTGATGGCCTCTGGTAGCGAGTGTGTTGTCGTGGTAGTCCTCCACGCCTTTGTTCTGTCGCTTTCGGCCTTCCTGTTGTGCACACACCAACAGGTCATCTTCATCGAGTCGTCCTTCCACTAACGGACTCATACGACGGGCTCAGCTCCCAGTCGCTTTCTCTACAGACCGTTCGTCCTCTTAACGACCTCGTACAACTGGATCAACCTCTAGTCACTTTCTTAGCGCCATTCTCCACTTAATGGTCTCGTACCACTAAGCACATCCAGTTGTCACTTTCCCTGAGCCATCCTCCACTTAACGAACTCGTATAACTGGCTGCCTTCCTGATATGCTCATGCCTGCAACTCGTCATCTTTGCAGCATACTTGCCAAAATTAGACCACCGTTGGTCTATCCAGTACCTGCACCTGTCCTTCGTCCAGCACTCCGCTTTGCTGGCTCAACATGGCCTGATCACTTCGCAGCACTGCTTCCTCGCAACGCTGATCTTCGCGGTACTGCAAAAATTTGGTTGCTGCGTGCATCTTTGCAGCATACCCCATACTTGCACAAAATTGTATCTTCTGTTGAGCTGCGCTCAACTCCACATCTCAACCTTTTTGTGTTATCCAAAATTGTCAAAATTTCCCCAACTTGGGCTAGGCCCAACATGCACCTAACACTTACCTGTGGCTCGTCCCCGAGCCACTTCCTGCTTCGGCCTTCTCGATCTGCTCCACGACCGGTGGAGCTAACTTGGTCGCGAACTCATTATAAGTATCGAACAACTGTTCCATTGCTTCTCTGGTGTCTTGCTCGAATTGCTTTACTGTCTCAAGCAGTGCTGGATTTATCTCTTCTCCAATATGTTCTTGTACCTGATCCTGGTTGTCGCGCAGATCCTTCATCTTGTCTTCTATCTGCTGCGATACCGCTATGGTATCCTCCAGGAGTTGCTACGACTGATTATCCATCTCAGTCTTTTTTTCCCTTAGTGCTTGGACTTACTTCTTCAATCCTGAGATCTCCTTATACCTCGGCAGCCTCTCCCTGGGTGGCAAAGCCTTGACCTCTACGTCTAATTGTTCCAACGCGGTCTTCTTTTCTTTTACCATGGTCTTTACCTGCAGTAGCCCTTGATCCTCTTCAAGGGAAGTGAATTCCTTTGAAACCTTCTCCAACAGATCTTGGCACTTAGCCATCTCACTGGTTATGTTCTGCACGGCGGCACTCATTGCTTGCTCTCTTAACTGCTGCTCAGTTAATGGAGTCTGCGTATTGAGATTTTCCTTCAAGGCGGCAAGATCGGCCTCATAGAGGATGTCCTTATCCTGCAACTCCGTCTTCAAAGATATCACCTTTTCTCCGATCCTCAGAACCGTGTCCACAGGATCATCCTGGAGTTCTAGATCTTCAATATCTTATGCGACAGTAGATATGGTGGTCTCCAATTGTTGTCGATAGTCCTGTTCATCACGTAGTTGCATATCTGTGCGCAACCGAGAGTCCTCGAGTTGCTTGTTTTCTGCTTGCAGCTCCACCTGTGACTTCATGGACTCTAATGTTCTTTAATCCATATCATCCACGATCTGCATGTGCAGAAAGTGTAATCCAGGCAAAGGGATCTTGGCCAAGTCAAGCTCTACCCGCTCGACACCCTTTGTGTCTAGAACGATCTGTTCTTACATTGGTAATGAAATAGCCAATGGGTCCAGATGAACAACCCCGGTCTTTGAAGGCAGCGTTATGGCTAGCTACGGCGATGTTTGTTGCGAGGTTCCTGCCGACCTCCCTTTAGCTCCTGTGTCACATGGCAAGGGTAGGCTCTTCTGGACATCGTCCAGCTTTTCCATTAGCCCTTGCAGTGCGAGCCTAGTCCTTTGCAGGTCATCCTAGATGAACTTGTCCTTCTTATCTTTTTCCGTCATCAGCTCCTCCATCTGTTCTGAGACTTTTTCTACGATCATATCGAAGTCATCTTCGTTCAGCACAATCTAAGATTAACTCTTTGTAGCTTTCATTTTCTTCCGCGCCTTTGGCTTCTACAGGATTTTAGGTTCCTTCCTCTTTCCTTTTTCTTTGACAATAGGGCATGATAGCGGGATGGGTTCATATTCTTCTGAGTCGGTTTCCACATCCATGACTTCAACACGGAACTTAGCCAACCAGTCCTTCATGAGGATTTCAATGTCCTCCTCATACATATGGTAGTTACCCGCGTACCATTTTGGCTTCTTCATTCTTGCTTTGGGTGAAATAAAGATACATCGCATGTCTGCCATGAAATCAATAACGTGAATATACTTTGACGTTACTTGCTTTGTAATGCGGGATGTACGGGTGATCACCTCGCGCAGCTAAGTGTAATACTGATAGAAAACTTCAACTGTGGCGTGTTGTCGCTCTGCGTTGATATTTTCCCAGAGGTTGGCAAAGCGGAATCCTCTAGGATCGTTGCTTTTTGTAATGACGCCAACATAGGCCTTTGGCTCCTTCCATCCAACAAAGGCGATGAGGATGATCAACCATGTAAATTGGAATTGCCCTCCATTCTCGTAGGTATCATTGAGTTCATCCAAGAACTCATTAAGAAGGTACTAACACCAATTGAATTGGGTGCCTTCAGCCGCTGCGGCACCGAGTAGTATCATGCCCGCAGGAACCTCCGCTGGCCTGGTTGTTCTTAGAATCTTTCCTGCGAGTAATTGGGTGACAAATCTTGCCTCTCTGTCTTCAATTTCTTCTGTGGGAAAACCTCTTTTCCCTTTCACCAATGCATGAGTTTTTTTCATCTTTGCGATGACATCTTTTTCCTTATTCTTCTCTTGGAAGAACTGCTTGGGATCCTTATCGTGCTTGCTTAGCCCTGTGGTGCAGTGGATTAATTCAATGTTGACATCGACATTTCTGTCTAGCCATAGATATCCCTGATGGATTCGCACCATCAAAGTGCAAACCACCGCATTAACTTCTGGTGAGCGATCAAAATGTGGCAATCTGAGCACGTTCAGCAATCCTGACTGAACTACCGGTGTTAGCCAGCTTTCGAAAAACAAATTAAATATGCCCTTGGCATCTTTCTTCCAGCACATGTACTGGTTAGGATGGAACTGTGGGAACTTGGGCTCGTGGGGCTCTTCCTTCTGCATGCCTAGGAGGTCATAGTCCTCCCACTTACAGTCTGGGATCTTTCCTAACAGGTTTTGGGCAACGTCTACGTGCTTCAAAATTGGTGACAAAGGGATTTCATAACGAGCATTCTTGACCAATTTAAATATTGGGGCATCCAGCGCCCGTGGTGATATGTACTCCGGTGTCAACTTCAAGGGTTCCTTCTGAAAGACCGACGATCTTGGTACCGTCTGGCCTATCTTGAGAGTCTTGCTTCGTGGTGCAATTGTGCCTTTCCCTTTGTCCAGCATGATTGGATTATGGCGAGGTGATCTTCTAGACGCTTGACTGGGTTCGAGTACAACCTTCTTGGTAGGGGTTTTCATTAACTCTGCAATCCCTCCGTGCTGAAAGACTCGGATTGCTTCTTGAAGTGTAAGCTCTTCTTCTGTGTATGGCAACTTGTACATTCACTGGAAAAATTAGGCAACTATTCAGAAATATGGCTAAGGATTGGGAACACAATATGGAACGCATGAAAATTCTAAGTGTCTGGTAACGCACGCGAGTCCTTATGCAGTGTTATTTATAGGCATAGTTGAGTCCCCTCCGTGCCTTCCAATGGCTAGATGGGCATTTAATGTGGTGTCTGTTGGTCAATTTGAGCGAATCCTCCGGTCCCTTCCATCATCAGCGTGTTCAGAACGACTATATTTTCGTTAAATGCTTGCAACGGTCGCCTCACGACTATATTTCTCAAAAGCAGTGTAACAACTATTTTTATGAGTGTTGCACCGATCTGCGCGATAGTATATCTCTGATCCTGCGCAGTTACTTCGCAGTGTCCCTATGTGAACTGCGCAATTTCCCTTTCTCATTTGTCTTCTTTCTCTTTTTTTTCCATGCAGCTTAAGCAGTGCTGCGCGGTCTATACCTTGTTCTACCTATCGTACATGTACATACTCCTTTACATTTCCAGTGTCCAATTTCAACTATACTTGACACTTAGAAATTTTCTTCCTCTGCTTGGCATCCAAGGTTCTGCGAAGCAGGACTATCATGGTACAACTTTATCCTGCTTCCATTTATCAAAGTTGGTAAGGTATCACCAACTAAATTGGCTAACTAGACTGCACTAGTGTTAGTAACATGTATCAGAGTATATGGACCAAGCCAATGCATCTTAACTTTACCAGGAAACTTCATGAATTTGCTATCATACAGGAGGACTAGGTCACCTACCTGAAAGCACTTGTTCTTTATATGGCGATCATGCCATGGTTTCTCGTGGTCTTTCTGAACTTGCTGGTGGAAGCCGGCAATGACGCGGTCTTCCTCCAACCCAATGAGGTGTAGTAACCTTTCTTCTAGCGCTGCCCGATCTGCCATCCCTGTGAACGCAGCGATTCTCAAGCTGGGGACAATATACTCCATTGGAATTATATTTTCCTGTCCGTAAGCCAACCGAAAAGGTGTGTGTCCCGTTAATTTCTTGCAAGTGGTCCTGTATGCCCATAACACAGATGAGATGTGCAGGTCCCAATCATCTCTATTCACATTAGAAATCTTAGTGAACACATTCTTCAGTGTTTTATTGAAAGCCTCAACAGTGCCATTCGCCTGTGGATGATATGGGGTACTGCGCTGATGACGAATGTAGAATTCCTTTGTAAGCGCCTCAATAGTTTTGTTCAAAAAGTGAGTACCTTGATCACTCATCAAAATCTTCAGACATCCAAATCGTGAGAGTATTTCTTCAAAAATGAACTGCGCAGTAGTACCAGTGCTGCAGTCCTTTACTGGTTTTGCTTCCGCCCATCTAGTGAGGTAATCAATAGCAGTGATGATATACCTCGCACCCGTTCTTTTCCCTGGTGGGTTTATAGGTCCTACAAAATCAATGGACCACTTTTCAAATGCCTGCAGGGTCAACTGAGGATTAAGCGGCATTTCATCTCTGCACGAAGGTTTTCCTGTCCTCTGATAGACATCGCAGTTCCGGCAGTGTTCTTTAGAATCTTTATGGATCGTAGGAAAACATATCCCTGCACGCAGTATCTTCTGTGCGGTAGCCCTTCCTGCATAGTGTCCTCCTACAATTCCTGAATGCGCATCCGCTAAAATGAATGGTTTCTCATGGTCTAGTACGTATCTGCGTAGGACTTCATCCGGTCCGAGTTTGTATAACTGACCTGCAATAATAGTGAAGCCTGCAACGCGCACTACCAGCTGCTTCTTATGCTAGAATGAAAAGTCCTGAGGTGCTAATCTCGTTGTTAAGAAATCAATAATATCCTGATAATACACATCAACAACCTATATAGCAAATAACTGCGCATCAGGCAAACTGTCTTCAATGTTTGTCGGCTCTTCTCCTGACTCAATCCTAGAGAGATGATCAAGTCCCAAGTTCAGTCTGCCTGGTTTAACAATGATCTCAAAATCATACTCCTGGAATAGCAACAACCATCTGCATATGCGCCCCCCTAACACTGGCTTATTGACCAAGTATTTCAAAGCATAATGATCAGTGAACATGAGGAAGTGCACACCAAGTAAGTAGTGTCTGAATTTCTGCAGCGCATATACCATCACAAGACCTTCCCTCTCATTAGTAGTGTAATTTTTATCCGTTGTTGAGAGCTTTCTGCTCGAAAATGCAATCGGGTGGTCAATACCTCCTTCTCCTAGCTAAGCTAACACGATTCCCAGGGAAATGTATGATGCATCAACATGTACATGGAATGGCTTCGCCCAGTATGGGAAGACTAGGATCGGTGCGGTAACCATATTTTCCTTTAGTGTATCAAAGCCCTGTTCGCACTTCATGTTCCAAATGAATGGTGCGTCTTTCTTTAGCAGCTTCTCCATTAATGCGGTTATCTGTACGTAACCCTTTATGAATTTCCTGTAATATCCGGTATGGCCTAAGGTAGAACGCAACATCTTGACTGAATTTGGTGTCGATAAGTTTACAATTATTGCAATCTTCGCAGGATCCACCATCAATCCTTGCTTACAGACAATGTGTCCAAGTAGAATCCCATAAGGAACACAAAAAATACACTTCTTCAGATTTAAAGAGATCTGATGTTGTCGACACTTCTCAAGCATTATTCTGAGGTTTGCACAATGGTTCTTCAATAGACCAAACACAGTCTAATCATCAAAATAGGCTTCCAGAAACTTATTCATAAACTCTTTGAATGTTGCGACGAAAACTCTGGAAAATATGGCAGGCGCGTTCTTCAGGACAAAAGGCATTACTGTGTACTGGAACGACCCCCATTCTGTAGCAAAAGTCATCTTATGCCTGTCTGCGAGATCAATTCTTATCTGATGATACCCAGAAAAACCATGAGTAAAAGAATAGGCATCATTCCCTCCAACATTATCAAGCACTTCGTCCATGAAAGGAGTGGGGAATGGGTCGTGCATGAAAGCATTGTTCAGCTTTCTGAGATCCACACAAATTCTAATCTCACTTTTTGTTTTCTTGTCTTGAACGACCATGGGGCTAATCCACTGTGATGCACCTGCAACAATTACTTAATAAAAATATGCGAAACAGCAGAAATGACAGAACTCGGAATCACTTTTATATTGATCACAGGCCACTTCGAGGGGGAAACCTCCTATGAGCAAGCTCAATACAAATAACTTCACGGTGCCTTCATAGGTCTCAACACACACTTATATAGTAAGTCTAGGCGCCAATACTATGGGTCAAAACCATGGGCCACTACAAACTATGGATCAACAATACTATGGGCGACTTACAAAGCATATGCGCCAACAACAATAACATAAACTATTGATCAACAAATACTACGGGACGACTTACAAAGCATATGCGTCCAACAACAATATACTAACAAGGTAAAGACATGGGTTCCTAACATCCCCTCCCCCTTAAAAAAATCTTTGTCCTCAAAGCTTTAGATGTGGAAATTGTTGTTGAATCTGAAGGAGTGGTTCCCATGTAGCATCCTTTGGTTGCATGCCGTGCCACTGAATTAAGACCTCTGTGATAGAGCGAGAGCGAAGCTGACGAGTGCGCCGATTGAGGATGGCCTCCGGCTCCAAAAGGATGGATCCTTCATTATCCAGTTCGGGTAAAATCGTTTGTGCATTGATGTTGGTGCCAAGAACTTTCTTCAGACAAGAGACATGAAAGACTGGATGAATGCGGGAAGAAGGAGGAAGTTCCAATTTATAAGCAACGGACCCAATCTTCTGAAGAATCCGATATGGACCATAAAACTTTGGAGCGAGCTTATGACGCCCTTTGAGTTTCAGGGAATACTGCTTGTACGGCTAGAGACGAAGAAAAACCATATCGCCGACTTGAAAAGTGCGCTCAGAACGGTGTTGATCAGCTTGTTGCTTCATGCAATTTCTTGCCATGTGAAGATTGTCCCGCAAAATGCGAAGAATCTGATCACGGTTTCGAAGGACCGTTTCAACTTCCTGAACTGGCGAACTGGTGGGGGTGTATGGAAGAAGAACTGGAGGTGCCTGACCATAGACTGCTTCATATGGGGTCATTTTAGAGGCAGTCTGGTAAGAGGTATTGTACCACCATTCAGCGAGAGGGAGCCACTTTTCCCACTGATGTTGTTGTTCATAGGTGAAGCAACGGAGATAAGTTTCCAAGCATTTATTGATAATTTCAGTCTGACCATCTGTTTGTGGGTGATACCCTGAACTCATCTTCAGTTTGGTGCCAGTGTGGCAAAATAGTTCAGTCCAAAAATGACTGGTGAAAGTCGCATCACGATCCGAGACAATGGAAGAAGGGATGCCATGAAGACGAAATATCTGGTCCAGGAAAATTTGAGCGACTGAAGAGGCTGTATAGGGATGGCTGAGAGCAAAAAAATGACTATATTTGGAGAGGCGATCAGCCACAATGAGAATCACTGTCTTCCCGCCAGATTTAGGGAGCCCTTCAATGAAATCCATAGAAATATTTGTTCAAATCCGTGTAGGTATGGGAAAGGGTTCGAGCAATCCTGGAAGGAGTGTTGTTTCACCCTTATTGCGCTGGCAGGTATCACATTTGGCCACCATCTGTTGAATTGTCCTTTTCATGCCCTGCCAAAAGAAGTTACGCCATGCCCGTTCATACGTTTTGAGGAACCCAGAGTGCCCTGCCGATGGAGAAGCATGGAGTTTATAGAAGACAGCCCGTTGAAGATATGCGCTCTAGGGAAGCACCAGACGACCCTTGTATCTCAAAGACGCACCATCCCAAGAGTAATGTGGTACAGCAGAAGGGTTGTTGGTCAAGCGTTGGATGATTTGAGATAAGGAAGAGTCATTGACATAACCCTGTTGAACAGATTGCAAGGAATTTGGAACAGGCATAGAAATAGCTGAAAGAGAACCTTGGGCATCAAATGTGCGAGAAAGAGCATCTGCCACAATATTGTCTTTACCCTTCTTGTAAGTGATCTCATAGTCATAACCCATGAGTTTGCTAACCCATTTCTGTTGAGCCGGGGAGGAGACACGCTATTCCAAGAAATATTTTAGACTCTGGTGATCAGTCTTGATGCAGAAATGATTCCCTAATAGGTATGGGCGCCACTTCTGTACTGCATGCAAAATAGCCATCATTTCCTTCTCATAGGTAGAGGCAGCTAAATTTTTACCTGAAAGGGATTTTCTAGTGTACTCAATGGGGTGTTCATATTGAAGGAGAACAACACCAAATCCATTGCCGCAAGCATCACTCTCAATAGTGAAGGGCTTGGAAAAATCAGGCATAGCTAGAACAGGTGTAGTACACATAGCTTGTTTTAGTTTGTCAAATGCACACTAAGCAGCAGGTGTCCATGTAAAAGCATCCTTTTTCAATAGAGCAGTTAATGGAGCTGCAATCTTCCCATAATCCTTGACAAACTTGCGGTAGTAGCCAGTCAACCCCAAAAAACCACGAAGGCTCTTGAGTGTCTGAGGATGCGGCCAATTGTTCATGGCATCGATTTTGGCAGGATCCACGCGAACCCCTTGTGCTGAGATAATGTGCCCAAGATACTCAACTTCCTTCTATCCAAAAACACATTTAGACTGCTTGGCATGGAGATGATGGTCAGAGAAAAGTTGCATGACAAGATCCAGATGCTGGAGATGTTCATCCCATGTTTTACTGTAGATGAGGATATCATCAAAGAATACCAGAATGAATTTCCGCAAGTAGGGTCGAAATATTTTATTCATTAATGCCTGGAATGTGGAAGGAGCATTAGTGAGGCCAAAGGGCATGACCAAAAACTCATAATGGCCATCATGTGTGCGGAAAGCTATTTTAGGGATATCATCCTCATGAACCCGAATTTGATGATACCCAGAACGAAGATCCAACTTGGAGAAAAAGTGAGCCCCATGAAGCTCATCAAGAAGCTCATCAACAACTGGAATTGGAAACTTATCCTTGATGGTGAGGTGATTAAGTGCTCGGAAGTCAATGCAGAGGTGCCATGACCCATCTTTTTTGTGGACAAGAATAATTGGAGAAGAAAAGGAACTAGTGCTTGGGCGAATAATATCTTGCTTTAATAAGTCCCGAACGAGCATTTCAATCTCCGTTTTTTGGTGAAATGGGTAGCAATAGGGCCTGATGTTGGGAGGAACACTGCCAGGAAGGAGTTGAATACGATGTTCTTCTGGCCTGGAAGGTGGCAATCCCACTGGTTCAGCAAAAACACCTGTATATCGATCTAGAATTTGTTGTAGATCCAAAGGAGTAGTGGAGACCGCTGAAGGTTGCATCTGAATGGAATGGAGCTGAGCGATGACACCATGTGAATTCTTCTTGAGGAGTTTTTCCATGCGATGTGAACTGATGATGCTGAGAGAACCTGGTTGTAATCCTGTCAAGGTGTTTTTTTGGCCATTAAGGGAAAACTGCATCCAAAGTTCAGCAAAATCCCATAAGATAGGGCCAAGTGTGCGTAGCCATTGAGTGCCCAAAACCACATCACATCCGCCTAAGGTCAAGGAAAACATGTCAGAGCACAAGGTATAATCTCCCATAGAGATACACACATTTCGACACTTCCCTTTGCAAGGTAAGGTGCCCCCATTGGCAACCATGACTTCAAAGTTGGAGCAAGGATGGATAAAACAATCAGCTTGTTTGGCAATCCGAGGGTCAATGAAATTATGAGTGCTACCAGAATCAATGAGTATTGTAAGAGGAAGCTTCTTGAAGTAACCCCTGACCCACATTGTTTGGGGGGGCGTGATTCCATCTAAAGCATGGAGAGATATCTCTGGCTGGTCATCCTAAGACGGAGGGTCAATAGGCGGTTCCTGAATGTCGATCGGAGCATCCAGTGTTTCTGGATCTTCGTCACCAATTTCAGAGGCAGGCGGAGAGTCCACATCCAAGAGATAGAGCTTTTGCTGAACACATCTATGTCCCCGAGTGAATTTCTCATCACAATTATAGCAAAGCCCCTTTTCTCTGCGTGCTTGCATCTCTGTTTCAGACAAACGCTTGATATTTCGGAAGGGAACAAAAGTGGGCTTGGAGCGTTGGTGGGCTGCAATCTTGTCTTCTGCCAACTTAGCCAACCCTAGGGCTTCCATCATTGTGTTGGGACAGAACATTTTGACCTCAAAGCGGATGGCATCCATTAGACCACTGATAAAACAACTCCGGTAAAAGTCATCAGACAATCCTTCGGTGTGGTTGGCTAGATTCTCAAATTCGGTTTGATACTCTCTCACAGTGCCAATTTGGCGAAGTTTAGTGAGGGCTCCTGTGAAGTCATCAAAAGCACTAGGACCAAATCATTGCAAAAGGAGCTGGAAAAATTCTGGCCATTTGGGCTCTGGATGAGCCTTGATGTACCAACGGTACCATTGAAGAGCTTCCTGTTCCAAATAAAAAGATGCCAGCGGAACTTTGTTGACATCAAAAGGATTATGCAAACTGAAATACTATTCTGTACGATAGGTCCATCCAGTTGGATCGGTACCATTGAAGCGAGGAAAATCAAGCTTCGGACCACGGAAATTGCTGGAAGAAGAGAACCCATTGTCTGCTGAAGACTCGGACTGTCGTTTGTTGTTCATAGCTGAATGTTCAAGATGGAGGCCAAGAAATTTTTCATCCAGATCCTGGAGTTTGGCTTGGATGGCTGCAAGTGCGTCCTCCATGGTTTTTGCTTCTGCACGGGTGACAACCATAACCAGGATTTTTTTTTTTTTTGTTTCCTGACTGGGTAGGAAAACAAAAACAGAAACTACTTCAATAAAGGAAAATATGGAATTGGGAAAAAATTTGAAGGGTAATTGGGGTTTGACTAGGTTTTGGACACTGTGGAATAGACAGGGAAGCAAAAATGAGGATTTCAGAAGCGGGGTGAAAGAATGGGAAATTTTGGCAGAGGGGCACAAAGAAGCAGAATTCAGAAAGGAACTCTGTGGTAAAATTTGAAGGTGATTGGGTGAAATCTGAGGAAGTTATGGCAAACCCTAAAAATAGACAAATGTGGGATTTCGGGCTTTGGGAAGGGGAATTGGGGATAGGGTCCTCAGGAATGAAATATGCAGAATGGGATGACAAGGGTTCCCCAAAAATTTCAAGGGAAACAGAGTGAAAACAAGGGAGACATGAGGAAAAAACTGAATTTTATACTAGAGTGGCTATGGCTCGGAAGGGATCTGGAACGGCTTGCAAAATGGATCTGAACGACTGGATCTAAAACGGTGCAACAACGATCGACAACAGTTTAGCTAAAAATAGATATGGACATCAGGTTTGTGCGGCTTCCTAACAGTTCAAGGGTTTCACTCGACCACCAATGCTGTCTGACGACTTGCGTATTGGGGCAATACCCCTCACTCCACGGCTCAGGTAAAACTGATAACCGCTTTGCCACAAACGACAGCTCTTGGTTTACCTCACGGGTGGGAACTAGTCAATCAAGTAGGGGTCGTTGCCCTTTTCGCTGGTAGGTCCTCTCAATGGGCCAGCTACTTCGGGGTTCCTGTGGTACTCCTCACAATGAGTTTTAGGGCTTATGCCCAAGTACTTCTCACAGTTAAGTGGATAGGGATTATTCCCAAATCTGAACCTGCAACAGATGCGAAAAAAAAATTTGGCAGAAATTTCACCCAGCGAGCCCAAGAAAGTGCTCTGATACCAGATGTGATGCACCTGCAACAATTACTTAATAAAAATATGCGAAACAGCAGAAATGACAGAACTCAGAATCACTTTTATATTGATCACAGGCCACTTCGAGGGGGAAACCTCCTATGAGCAAGCTCAATACAAATAACTTCACGGTGCCTTCATAGGTCTCAACACACACTTATATAGTAAGTCTAGGCGCCAATACTATGGGTCAAAACCATGGGCTACTACAAACTATGGATCAACAATACTACGGGCGACTTACAAAGCATATGCGCCAACAAAAATAACATAAACTATTGATCAACAAATACTACGAGAGGACTTACAAAGCATATGCGTCCAACAACAATATACTAACAAGGTAAAGACATGGGTTCCTAACATCCACTCGGACTCTCCTACAGGTTCAATGATTCTGACTTCAAGCATCTTATCTAGCTCTGCGTGGACTCTTTCTTTGTAGCACGGATTTAATCTGTATGGTCTCTTCTTCATAGGCTTTGCACCTAGCTTCAAAGGTATTTTCATGACCCCTAGGTCTCCCAGAATGCCTTTCATTTTTGTGAACTTTGTCGGGAAAATCTCCTAGTACTCATGTAATGTTTTTGCGAGTCGTTCAGATCCATTCAGAAAGGAACTCTGTGGTAAAATTTGAAGGTGATTGCGTGAAATCTGAGGAAGTTATGGCAAACCCTAAAAATAGACAAATGTGGGATTTCGGGCTTTGGGAAGGGGAATTGGGGATAGGGTCCTCAGGAATGAAATATGCAGAATGGGATGACAGGGGTTCCCCAAAAATTTCAAGGGAAACAGAGTGAAAACAAGGGAGACATGAGGAAAAAACTGAATTTTATACTGGAGCGGCTACGGCTCGGAAGGGATCTGGAACGGCTTGCAAAATGGATCTGAACGACTGGATCTAAAACGGTGCAACAACGATCGACAACAGTTTAGCTAAAAATAGATATGGACATCAGGTTTGTGCGGCTTCCTAACAGTTCAAGGGTTTCACTCGACCACCAATGCTGTCTGACGACTTGCGTATTGGGGCAATACCCCTCACTCCACGGCTCAGGTAAAACTGATAACCACTTTGCCACAAACGACAGCTCTTGGTTTACCTCACGGGTGGGAACTAGTCAATCAAGTAGGGGTCGTTGCCCTTTTCGCTGGTAGGTCCTCTCAATGGGCCAGCTACTTCGGGGTTCCTGTGGTACTCCTCACAATGAGTTTTAGGGCTTATGCCCAAGTACTTCCCACAGTTAAGTGGATAGGGATTATTCCCAAATCTGAACCTGCAACAGATGCGAAAAAAAAATTTGGCAGAAATTTCACCCAGCGAGCCCAAGAAAGTGCTCTGATACCAGATGTGATGCACCTGCAACAATTACTTAATAAAAATATGCGAAACAGCAGAAATGACAGAACTCAGAATCACTTTTATATTGATCACAGGCCACTTCGAGGGGGAAACCTCCTATGAGCAAGCTCAATACAAATAACTTCACGGTGCCTTCATAGGTCTCAACACACACTTATATAGTAAGTCTAGGCGCCAATACTATGGGTCAAAACCATGGGCCACTACAAACTATGGATCAACAATACTACGGGCGACTTACAAAGCATATGCGCCAACAAAAATAACATAAACTATTGATCAACAAATACTACGGGAGGACTTACAAATCATATGCGTCCAACAACAATATACTAACAAGGTAAAGACATGGGTTCCTAACATCCACTCGGACTCTCCTACAAGTTCAATTATTCCGACTTCAAGCATCTTATCTAGCTGTGCGTGGACTCTTTCTTTGTAGCACGGATTTAATCTGTATGGTCTCTTCTTCATAGGCTTTGCACCTAGCTTCAAAGGTATTTTCATGACCCCTAGGTCTCCCAGAATGCCTTTCATTTTTGTGAACTTTGTCGGGAAAATCTCCTAGTACTCATGTAATGTTTTTGCGATCTCCACAACAGTCTGATCGTCTCAATAGTCTCCAATTGACGCGAACTTCGGCTCTTTGCTTGTGCCAATGTTCACCTTCTGTGTCTTTATTGTCCCACTCATGTCTGATATTTCCAACGGAGGTCCTTCTATGTCACGCGCGCCCTCCGATTCGGGTATGTCTATGTTGCGTGGATCATCTTCATTGTCTTCATTTCTATCATCAATTTCTTCAGCCAGGTTGTAACACTCGATGGGGTGTTCTTCATGTTCCTTCCATTCTGACTGTAGGTGCGCAGGAACGCGATCTGCCCCGAAGAATTCCTCCAAGGTCATATTTCTGTGAGGATAGTCTTCCCTAAATATGTGTTCCTTAATTATCTGCAACACGTCATGGATCAGTGGGTTCTCATCGTCAAAGCTGAAGTCCTTCTGGAAGTCCGCAGCCAGCATGTCCCAATCAGTGGTTTCCCTGCGCAACTCGAGGTCTAGGTACCATTTCTTTGGAATGTCATCATCTAGCGTATGTACAAATAGATGCACCCATTATGTATGTGGCCTTTCCACCCATGCCTGTGAACAGAATTCAATGTGCTGACTAGGATTTGTCTGTCCATTAAATGTTTCAAAGGGTAAAGTAACCCTTTCAGCAAATCGGATCTGCATCTTAACCCTGCATTGATCCCAAGTGGTCAATGTCTGCTTGTGTGCATTCCACCATTTGGCGGGTGTGTCGCACAGTGCCATATCCAATGCTGGTAATCTGTGCTCATCTGCAATGGCTGCAGTATATTCCTGGATGAAATTGTAAACATTAGCAGAACCATCATATGTGGGAATAGGACTTACCTTCTTTCCGATCCAGCGCAGTGATTTCATAACCTGTGCGCACCTTCTTGCTAACACTTCATGCATGCGGCTTTGCCAATTTTCTAGTCCTGCCGCCGAATCAGAGACGCAGGAGCTGTCACATCTCCAGCTGAGTGTACCATCTGCAGTAGGATTAATGTAATCTTCCTGGTTTGCTGTGAGCTAGTATAATTGATCCAAGTCTTGAGCCTTGGATTCCTCCTGAATCGGCTTGTTGTATCTATCACCATCTATAGGATCCAATGGTGCGATGACCCTAAGATGCTTTCCTTCAAATATCATCTTCTTTGTCTTCAGGTTTATGATAGCCAAGTTAGCCATAGCCCAGTCAATTCCTAGCAGCGCAGGAAAAGGCTGACTATCATCCACAATCTCGATAACTTCAAAATCTACATGACTTTGGACTCCATCGATGTGGACTACTACATCAGCTAACCGGCCAAAAGGTATGACTTTCTCTTGGTTAGCCATTCTCAACTGGATAGGTGACCATAGCAACTTTGGTCGACCCATCAGCTGCCATGTCTGCTTAGTCAATACATTTACTTCAGATCCCAGATCAAGGATGACTTCATCGATTTCGAAATCTCCTATCTGTGCGGTAAGCCTCATTTCTCGTCCTATTCTTTTATGCTTTCTTATGTGATGTACTATGCTATCAGAAGTCTGTGTTTTGGTCTGCGGTTCATACTGGTTTATGAGCTTCTGTAGCTCTACTATGGCATTTTCACTTTTGAGTAGCTTCATGCAGCTTCGTAGGAACTACGCAACGAAAGTGCTGACATCCGTCGCAGTGCTTGTTTTGTCATAAGCAGCTGGCATGTCTTCAACATGCGGTATTGCACTACGCAACGGGATACGCTGTGATTGGGGTGCCGGTTCTCAAGAGGAGTCTACCTTGTGTGAGCCTCCCCTAACGTGGAAGCTTCTGCTCCCCTGTCTCGGCCTATCTCAGCACCACTGCGCCTGACCACACTGATGCTTGGATCCACTAGTCTGTTCTCCACTGCGATCCACTGGACGTTTGGATTAGGTGCGTCCGTCCGTCTTCTTTTCTGCATTTCCACCTCTAGCATTGGGAAATCTTCAATAACATGCTCAAATGATTTGCAGTAATTGCATGTAGTGCATAGGTTAACACAATCTCTAGACACATGACCTGCTTGGCCACAATTATAGAAAATAACCTGGCCGCGGCCTCTGCCACGGTATCCAACACCACGACCTCTGTATCCTCCTTGGTCATATTGCGTATTCTCTTGTTTTGACTGGTTATCTTCTTGTACGCGGTACAAGCCAGCGCCTCTCATTGAGTCCATATCTCGTTTTCTCTCATTCATTAGCTCATATGCGCGGCAGTTGGATTCATCATGTCCAACTGATTTACAGAAAGTATAGTATAAATTTTTGGGTGTTTTCACATATTTCTGTATGAGATAGTAGTCTTCAGGTCTATGTCCTGTGGTTCTACAAATTTCACACCATGGGGCCTGATTCTGATTTATTGGGTTGGGTGCACCACTGTTAAGATAATCATGGAATAATGGACAATGCTCCCGGTCATGGCCTTCTCCTTTGCAACTTGTACACCAGACCTCATGTCTAGGTTCGTACCTTTGTTCTTTGCTATTCTTCATGCTTTGCAATTCTAGTGTCAGGGTGGTCAGTTGTTTCTGGATTTGAGACATCCCAGAACTAGTCTCACCAATCGACGAAGCCTCTAGCTTCATTGTGATTTCCAAGGTCTCTTCCTACGACGCAACCTTCTATTGTATCAATGGTAATATAATATGGGGCAACAACACAGCAATGAACCATTCCTTGTGTTGTTCCGAAGCTATAACAAAGCTCACTTGGTCCAATAGGGTCTTGAACTTCTGATCAAACTCCCAAAACGTTTTAGTCGATTTCTGCTTTATTTCTTTCAACTCGGTTATACACTGAGATTCAGATTTGGGTTTTTTAAACTCAGCCACAAGCCCAGCTTTAATTTCTGCGAGGGTTCTGGGCTATGTCTAAGAGTATTTCATAAACCAATGTAAATCTCTATCCCTGAAAGTTGTGATGAGCTGTGCTCTCTTCACGACATCATTCTGGATTTGTCTTACACTCCATACGGCTTCGCAAAGAAACCAATGCTAGTCAAGGTCTTCTAGACCAGTTCCTTTGAATATCGACAGCTTCATATAGGTTTTTTCCATTGTCATATTAGGTGGTGGAGTGTCGGGATTAGCGTGCAACTGTTGTGAAGGGCTCTGCGCAGCAAAAATACATGGGGATATAGGACTAAGCTGTGGGATGGGTTGTGTAATGGACGGGCTCTGATGTGAGGGTGGAGCGGTTTCTACAACCGACGGATTCTAAGGGGTGAATGGTGGTGCAGCTTCATTGTTAAGGTCACAAGGTATTTCAGTGTCTATATGGAGCGTAGCACCTCCAAGATTCTGATTAAATTTATATCTCTTGCCACTTCTACGATTATGGGTATCTTCGTCAGAATCACTATATATATTGTTTACCATGACAGACTTGAAAATATTACTGCATCCTTAAAACACCTTTCTTAGCTAACAACATCTTAATGTATAGACTGAGATTGTTCAGGTACTTACCTTGGTATCCTTCAAAAAAGTATGCTTCTACTTGGCTGTAGGATTTGAGTGTGTCTACAACAAATTCTGTTACGAAGCCTTCTAGAATGTGATCGACCCAAAAATCAACTATGCATGTCAATAGGCTGTCTATCGCTTTGAGTTGCACTATGAGATTGAGAGTCCACTCTGTAGGAATTCCTCCTTGAAAACAGGTTTTCTTCTCTGCGAGCAGCGAGATCCACTCGTGCAGCTCATTTGGAAATGATGCCCAAAAAATCTCGTGAATGTCTTTCCACAGATATCTATTCAACCACTGTTCGTCAGATAGACGCGGATGTCTATTCTCTTGCCTTACAAAGTTCTTTACGATCTTGTCCCACCAAGCTTGGATCTCTGTCTTTTCAAGATGCCAATTGTCAGAGCCTTCTGGAAACTGATATTCTTCGTCACACATCACGATTGCAACTCATCACCGATTCTAGCACAGCAACAGAACCATTTGTTGGCTTCACACTGACCCAGAGGTTTTCAATAAGACCCAAGTTCTTCACGGTTTCCCTTTGACCAACAAAACCCCTTCGCACTAGCCCTTTCATCAACAACCTGCGAGCAGGTTGAGGTCTCACCCAAGGTGTATCTATGGGGTACTACGAAATCAGGTTTACATAGTAAGTGATGAGTTGCTTGGACGTACGTACTGTGCAATGCGACTGGGTGCATGCGTTGCGAGACAAGACTGCACGGTGATGGACAACACCGCAATCCACAGCTCTAAGTTCCTCTACCGCGAGACTTCTACTGAGATTGCGAACAATACCATCCAACTTTATACTTGAAGTACTCGAAAAACACTTAAGGCACTGACATGAGTATCACTCATCCACTCATTCATGCACCTAAATGTCTATCACTCTAACATTCGTTTATACACTTAGAGTGTTTACTATTTTAAGCATACACCGCAGTTACAATTCTTCTGTCATACATTCGTCTGATGTGCATAGTAAAGTACTCAAGCAATCTCTTAACACTTAAACAAATAACTGATTCACTGCTTTTGAAAGCAAAGCTAATTATTCACCATTCATCTATTCATGCAGACTCAACATATCATCTCCATACTTTTCCTGATGGAAAATGCATACAAAAGTCTCACATAATAGAATGCAAGGAAATATTCAAACATTCATCTACAGAAAACAGATAAATGTAATCATACACACAATGTTCCATTCAATCACACAACACAATATTTAACATGGTTCACTCCCCCGGGTGGGAAGCTACATCCACAAGAATGGTTTTTATATGTATATCTTTAATGGGAAGGGGACAACCATTCTTAGTCTGTGCACTCAGCTGTAGACTCTCTTCTCTCGACTAGGTCTCTGCGCACACAGTTGCAGATCCTTTGCAATGGCTTCTTCTTCAGAAAGATCTTACAATACAATAATAACCCCAAAAAGTAACAAGAGTAACCAAAACTGAACCTTTCTACAATAATGAGAGAGAACCAAAAAAAGAACCCCTTCCCTTACAAAAATGTCTTCTTAAATAGACCATGCCCGAAGGTCATGTCTTTAGAATACTGAAGACTGAAACCCTTAGGGTTTCCAAAACTACCTCGGTTCCTCTAAACAAACTGCTGGCCTCTGGTAGCGAGTGTGTTGTCATGGCAGTCCTCCATGCCTTTGTTCTGTCGCTTTCGGCCTTCATGTTGTGTGAACACCAATAGACCATCTTCATCGAGTTGTCCTTCCACTAACGGACTCGTACGATTGGCTCAGTTCCCAGTCGTGTTCTCTGTAGATCGTTCGTCCTCTTAACAACCTCGTACAGCTGGCTCAGCCTCCAGTCGCTTTCTCAATGTCATTCTCCACTTAATGGTCTCGTACCACTAAGCACGTCCAGTTGTCGCTTTCCCTGAGCCGTCCTCCACTTAACGAACTCGTAGAACTGGCCGCCTTCCTGATATGCTCATGCCCGTAACTCGACATCTTTGCAGCATACTTGCCAAAATTAGACCACCATTGGTCTATCCGATACCTGCACCTATCCTTCGTCCAGCACTCTGCTTTGCTGGCTACACGTGGCCTGATCACTTTGCAGCATTGCTTCCTCGCAGCGCTGATCTTCGCAGTACTACCAAAATTCGGTTGCTGTGTGCATCTTCGCAGCATACCCCATACTTGCACAAAATTGTATCTTTTGTTGAGCTATGGTCAACTCCGCAGCTCAGCCTCCTTTTGTTATCCAAAAATGTCGAAATTTCCCCAACTTGGGCCAGGCCCAACAGCGGGGTAAGCCTCCTTCATGGTGGTTTCATTTTCCCAAGTAGCCTCTTCTGTTCCGAAGTGCCTCCATTGTACTTTCAACTGGACGATGGTTCATCTCCTAAGTTGCACCTCTCTCTTGTATAGAATGTGGAGGGTCTCCGACATGAATTCCCCCTCGGGTTCTACCTGTAATAAAGACCAACCAATCATGTGCTTAGTATCATAGAAATATTTCTTTAATAAAGATGCATGAAAAACATTATGAACTTTTACATGAGCTGGTAAGGATAACTCATATGCTACTAGCCCTTTCTTGGCCAGTATCTCAAAGGTTCCAAAAAATCTGGGGGCTAACTTTATGTATCACCCAAAACTCAAAGAGCTTCTCCTTGCCTTCACTTTTAAGAAGACATGTTCGTCGACTTGGTAATATTTGTCTTTTCTTTTCTTAACCGCATAACTCTTCTGGCGGTCTTGTGCCTCTTTCAATTTTTGTTGTACTTTGGTGACTAGCTACTCCAATTCCTTTAGTAATTCAGGACCCAATATAAGTCTGTGTACCGGACTATCCCATGTCACCGGTGTCCTACACTTTCTGCCATAGAGTACCTCGAAAGGGCTCATCTTGACAGAGGTCTGGTATCCGTTGTTGTAATCAAACTCTGCGAGGTGTAGCTAATCCTCCCATTTTGTGGGGTTGTTCATAACATACTTCCTAAGCATATCCTCAAGTATTTGGTTCACCCATTCCGTTTGTCCATCGGTTTGCGGATGGTACGCGGTACTGAACTGTAGTTGTATCTCCAAACCAGAGAACAATGACCTCCAGAAGTTACTAGTGAAATTCGTGTCTCGATCTGAAATGATTGCCTTGGGTATCCCATGCAATCGGAAGATCTCTTTTAGGAAGATGTCTGCAATGTGGACAACTTTGTAAGTAGAATTCACTGGTATAAAGTGTGCTGCTTTTGATAACTTGTCTACTACTACAAGGACAGAGTCATTCTATCTCTTAATGTTGGGTAAACCCGTTATGAAATCCATACTGATGACCTCCCACTTCCATTCTGGGATGGGTAGCGGCTGCAGTAGTCTGGAAGGGTGCAAGTGTTCTACCTTGACCAGTTGGAATTCTTGGCACTTTGCGGTGAATAGTGCTATGCCGGCTTTCAATTTAGGCCAAATAAAGTGTTTCTTTACTGTTGATATCAGCTTTTGATATCCCAGATTCCCTGAATAGGGTTTCTGATGGAACTCTGTGAGGATGTTAGGTCTAATGTCTCCTCTCTTCGGAACATAAAGTCTCTCTTTCAGCACCAGATCCCAATGATCCTCTCGATGCTGGCATGGTAGAGCAATACCTTAGAGACAACGAAGCATTTTTAAGCACCTCTCTTTATTGGACTTGAAATTTTTCCATGGGGGCTTACGCCCAATATATAACATAAACATATTCAATCAAAATTCGGGATATTACATCCCTCCTCACTTAGAACAACACCGTCCTGGTGTTCTGGGGACTAGAAATGAACTCATGAAACAAGGCGGGGTAAGCCACTTTCATCGTGGGTTTTCTTTCCCGAAGCAGCTTCATAAATTCAAAACTCCTTAATTCAAGGTTTTATTGGAATTTCCTTAACCCCCTTACCTGGGATAACCTCAAGTATTGTCAGTTCTATGACATATAATCATAGTCATTGTATTGTTAGTCATGCTTTGGTGTCTCTTGATCTTTTTTGTACCCTTACTTTCCACAAACAACACAAGTTGTTTCAAGTGTTTCATCATACGACACATTTTTTCATATGATTTTCCAAAATTAGTTAGAATATAAGTAGAAATTTTCCCTTTTCAACAGCATGCATATAATCAGTTTTAGAACATAAGTAGTAGTTCCCCTTTGCAACAAAATGCATGTAATTAGTTTTAGAACATAGTAATACTTCATGTTGCCACAAAATGCATATGATCAATCCTTAAAACATACACGATATTTTTTCCTCTGCAACAAAATGCATATAATCAATTTTAGTATATGAGGAATAATTTTCCCTTCACTCATTATAGCGTTTCCTTTTCATGGCATCTCTTTTTAGGGTTTGATCTCCTTGTAATGTGCATACGTGTCCTTCATACATGATCCTAATCTAAGATAATATTTTAAGTTTCTTGGTACGACACTTCTTTTCTAAGTACCCTTAGTCATTCTCTACTTTCTTTTGTCCTTGGGAATGGAAAATCATATAAGTGTTCATAAGGTGAATCTGTGTATGAACCTAACATATGCATAATCTAAGACTAAAAGTGCATACGATAGGTATAAACTAAGCATAAAAGTGTCTAACATATGTATAAACTAAGCATACAAAGGTATAACATTTGTATAACCTGAACATAAACAACTCTCGGTGTTTTGGAGTATACTAGCTCAATACCCAAACAGGTTTTGTCAATCTAGGTGTTCACGTACATAACATTACGTAAGAAGCTAGTCTAGTGGTAGTGAAGGGGTTTACTAAAGCTCTAGAGTTTCTATCTCCATATCGGTTAATCACCAAGAGTCTAAGTGCTTCATAACTTTTTACTGCTCAACAAAAAGGTGTTAGTTTTTCAACATTTAATTCAATCTGATCTAGGATATTAATTGAAAGAACAACATGTACAGCATATCAAGCATAAGAGACAAGATACAAGAGACACAAAACATTTCACCGAGGAAAACCAAGAAGGTGAAAAACCCCGCAACTTCCTTAGAGATAGAATAAGCACCAATACAAATATCACAAAGATAAAACCCCAAGAGATAGATGACTGCAGTAACTACTCCTCCTCCACTTGTGCGCACTCCTCTCTCTCACTAATGCGAAGTGAGTGAATGAGAGAGTCACACTCTCTATTTATACTTTTACTTTCACTTGACCTTTACTCAACTAGTTCGGCCCCAACTTAACCACTTAGCATAATGTTGACTGGACCGATCCCACTAGGGTGGTCTATTAACCCTTTAACCCACATGACTCATACAGGGCCGACCCCATCAAGGTGGTCTAATAACCCATCAAGTATAAGTTACGACACTTACAATGTAACTTGCAACACTTGCAAGTACAAATGACGACACTTCCAATCGGAGGAATAATACATCTTCGTTGGGGATACAATAAAGTACAAATGTAATACATGCAATATACAAGTGAATATCTTACTAAGTTACAAATACATCAACACTCCCTCTTAACTAGGAAGGTATTCTCCAGACACAGGTCATCAATACATATTGGCACAAGTCTTCAATTCTGGAGTTGGATCATCATCACTGGATCACGGAGCATCATTGTCACTACTGCTATACATCGACATCTTGATCACTGGGCTATCTCATAATTCTTCTCGTCATAGGAATTTCTATAGAGCCAACCCTTTTTCATGTTGGTTGTAGTACTAGCCTCCTGTAGGTATTCATCATCTTTGGCCATACTGTGGAATCCTCAAGACTAATTACGTGCGTCAACAAAACCTTGAAAGAGCATCCTAGCATAGACTATAGGATCTCCAAGTATCTTTTACATGTGACCGTCACAAAACCTCGAAAGAGCATCCTAGCACAGACTATAGGATCTCCCAAGATCTTTTCTATGTGACCACCACCACGAAACCTCGAAAGAGCATCCTAGCATAGACTATAGGATCTCCCAGGATCTTTTCTATGTGGTTAGGAAAAATCTTAAAAGAGTGTCTTGCAACCTGCAAGAACTCTAAAGAGCATCCCATGATTTTTACAAGCACATAGCTCAACCTATCGGATCTCCAGGACTGATTACATGCTTGTAGTAGCAAAACCTCGAAAGAGCATCCTAGCACAAATTATAGGATCTCCCAGGATCTTTTCTATGCTACCTGCACAACCTGTCCACGACCAACCTGTAGCAAAACCTTGAAAGAGCATCCGAGCAAAGACTATCGGATCTCCCAGGATCTTTTCTATGCTACTTGGTGAGCTCCTAATGTGGATGCCTAATGAGGGCATCTATACCAAGAGCCTACTTTAAATGTCAACCTGGGGAACGTACAAACTTTAGAGATGCATGCACTATCTGTGCTCTTATAGGATAATCTCTTGTCACAGTTGGATGTCGGTATCGATGTTATAATGATTGTCTACTAAATATGAAAACTGATTATACTATGGAATTAAATACTGGAAAGCAATAAATCTAATTAAAAGATTAAAGTGTTGAAAGCAGTAAATCTGTTCTAAGAAATAAAGCAATAAATCTATCTTAAATAATCAAAATGCTGAGAATAAAGGGAATGATCTTATAAAATTACTTAATGCAGAATAATAAATCTAAAAATGAACATGCCATAACAGATCTATTCTAAGATTGGGGAAAACAAGGTATGTAGTTATTTTATGCCTAAAACCAGAATTCTAATCTAAACCATTTTAAATCCCAAGTCTAAAATTGAAGTGCAATCGTTTCAAGCTATCCATCTACGACTAAAGAAATTGATCACGATGAGAAATAGTCAAAGACCTCATATATAAACCATGATATTGAAAGCAAAGCTAATACACAAGAAATCGTTGATTCAAATATGCGTTGAAAGAAAGAACCTACAGGACTACTGAAATTGTTCTACTGTACTACAGAATGTATTATAAACTACTACAGAAATAATGAATCATTCAAACGCTCCCATATGTCATAGAACTGTTCATCAATGTAAAACGCATACTTGGAAAAATACTTGTAAATAGGAATCTCCTGACCTACGTGTTGGAGGGGCCCTCCCCAACCCGTACTCAGGAGAGAATAAAAACTTAGAAACGCTGGCTGGAATTAATCATCAATCTCTCAATTAAAATATAGAATCCATGTCAAAACAAAGGTCTGTACTTCGCAGTATCGACAGGGAAGAAAACGTTAAAACAATGTTTTTCTCAAAATAACAGCTGGGGACTCTCACTACCCGAGAGGTCCATATTTATACAATTTAATGCTTATCCTAACTGATTGTCAAAATGTCAATTATTCTTGAAAGTGGGAGTGCGTCCTTTATAAATCAGGAAACAGGGCGCCGAGCTTGGTGATCATTTAGTCTTCTACACGTCCATCCTTGAATGACCCTGAACCTGCTCAATCACGCTTGGTTTCCATATAATTATTTTATTTGATACACATTCTAACATCCAAGAATAATCATAAAACAATTCCATTAAATAATTAAAGTAAAACATTTTCCCCCACAAATGAGTATGTTTTATCGCCATTGCTTGAGTTTGGCTGCTGGAAAAAAGGTTATCAAATACCTGAAAACTTGACTCATCACTACCTATAGCAAAACCTCGAAATAGCATCCGAGCACAGACTATCGAATCTCTTAGGATATTTTACATGCTACTTGTGCAATCTGTCCACGGAGTATCATCCTGATACTCATGATCATATTGATCATCACCATATAGTACATCATCCTGATGCACATCATCATCACATGATCACGGTGATCATATACACAGCATCATCCTGATGCATATCATCATCACATGATCATCTTGATCATATACACAGCATCATCCTAATGCATATCAACATCACATGGTCATCCTGTTAACACCCAAATCGTACCCCCTGAGCTGTGGGAGGGGGAAAGTCGGGGTAACCACTAACCAACTTTGGATTGATGCTACTGACCTAGCATAGTCAAAGAGGGCTCTCTTTGCAAATTAGTGAAAGACTGGAAATATTCAGAGGCGCAAACAATGAACACACAAACCAGCCTCTCTTCACTCGAGAATATTCGACTAAATTATTAACAGAAGGCTAGATTTCTGAAGAGACAAAAGGTGCGGAATTTATGGGAAGGATAATCACAAGGAGAAACGAAATTGGGCAATGGAGTCAAGGTATTACACATAAATCATATAACAATGACATGGTGTGAACTATTCTGACAGAGGCAAGGTAGCCGCTCGCTTGCTGTCGTAAAGATATTTCCTCGTGGTTGAGGAAGAAATAAGAACAATCCATTGATGTAAAGTATCTAATAGGGATGAATTCTACACCGACTTTAGTAGAAATGTTTTATGGACATCTAAGATAATAGTTGGAGCGAGTTTCCAAGAATTCCAAACTACTATACACTGATCTTAGACATGAAATGAAACAACATAATGTAAAAGCGTAACAAAGAAGCACATACACATAAGGGAAAAGGAGGAAAAATGACTACAAGTTAGAACGACACAGGAATCTCTGCAAAACAGTCTACCATTGGCACTGTACATTAGATTGACATGAAAAGTCCCAAAACTGGGCTCGCCCCTCAGGCCTTAGCCGAATGATTTTCCAACCCTTTAATTATTCCATTACAAATCCCTTTTATAGGCTCTTGGCCTTGCATCAGTCCTTTGAAAACAAACAAAAATACGCTGCCACCTAGACAGTCCAAATTCGGATTATAAAAGCATACATGTCAAGCACGAAACAATTTGATTAAAATAGGAAACAAAAATTATGAGCAGGGTGCCACCTTACTGTAGAGTCTTCAAACGACCTTGCGGATCAAAGAAATCCTCCACCTTCAGAGAACTGTCGGCCTCTACTTTCCCCACAGGAGGAGGAGGTGTCGCCTCCTCAGTAAGAAATACAAGATCGTGAATGATCTCCATGTCTCACTGGACATCTCCTCCTTCGGAAATCCCCTCTCTATTCTGATGTCGGATCCTCTTGGACACTTGCCATTTTCCCTCTTCCTCCTCGTCACTGTCGGAGCTAGATTCCACATGGCCGAACACTATAGGAGATGAAGGAGCATGCTTTTCCTCCACCTCGGACCATGCTTGCTCTGGCATGAAGACCACCTTGGATTCTTGTTCCTTCTCCATGATCCAATCCCAACTGAAAGATGCCCCCAGCCGCTAGGTGTACCATCCTTTCTATGTGTCGAGCGAGTGAAAAAACCATACCCATAATCGCAGTGATGAGGACAGTAGCTACTTGTGGCCATGATCACCATGATAACTTGATCGGACGACCCAATTAAGTGGAAATGATGCCCCAAGTCTAAGCTGACCTGAAACACGCTTGGAAAAACCTTCCAGATAGAAGGCGGTGCAGATGACGACACTAAGGTGGCCTCCCTTGCGTTGTCAATCATTTCGAGAGTAGAAAAGATCCCTTTAATCTGCCTTTCTCCTTGAATTTTCTCATGTCACAACCCCTCATTTCACTTCTTCTGCATATACCGAAAGACGTAGATCACATCATCCGCGTGGCCATTTGGGCGACCCAACCGCCTGCATAAGTGACCTTTTTTCCAGCTCGCGCCTCTATCATCTGTTGCTTCGGCCTTCTACATTTCCTAACATCTTTACCATAGAAGGAAATTTTGATGTATATGTAACTTCGGAATGTATTTCATATATGTATATTGTATTCCTATAGAGATGTTATTATTCCTCTATACGGAAGTGTCGTCATTAATATTGTAAGTGTCGTAACTTATACTTGATGGGTTATTAGACCACCTTGTTGGGGTCCGCCCTATATAAATCATGTGGGTCGAAGGGTTATTAGACCACCCTATTGGGGGTTGGCCATGCGGGTCAAAGGATTATTAGACCACCAAGTGTGGGGTCAGCCCGGATTAAGTTAACCATGGGTTAAGCTAGACATGTAGGCCCCATTTGTTTATTGGGCAGGACAGAACAAGTATAAACAGAGATCGGGAGATCTCTATTTGATCATTCATTCACACACTTATCTCATTCGGAAAGTGGCACACTTGTGAGGAGGAGGCTCTACTTATAGGAGAAGACTATCTCTTGTATTCTGGTTGTATCATTGCTCTATCTATCTCTGATGAAGTTATTAGGGTTTTTCACCTTTATGGTTTTCCCCAAGTAAACTTTGTGTCTCTTGTGTGCTTGCATTATTGTGTCCATGATTGATATGTTGTAGATTTGTTGTACATGTTGTTCTCTCAGTTAATATCCTAAATCAGATTGAAGTAAATTCTGAAAATTTAACATGGTATCAGAGCTAGCCTGAAAGAAGGCATGATATGGCATGTATGACACTTGTTGCACTTACGATGCTAGGGCTTGATATAGAAAAAACCAGCCATCGTAGCACTTTCACTATAAATCCATTTTGGAGAATTTTTCAGTATTGAAACTTTTACAAGTCAAAAATCAGATCCCCATGTACCTTGTGTCCAAAGGAAAACCTCTAATTCGTTGTACATTGTGATTTATGATCTGTACAATATAGGGTTTCTGCCTCTTCCATATCTGAGTCAAAAATAGGTGACCTTGGAAAAAAGGTCATAACTTGGGCTAGGAAGCTCCAAATGAAATGTCGTAAAATGTGATAGGTAGTAAACAGACTGTACTATCTCAAGAAACTTTTTCAGAGGCCGAAGTTGAACTAGTGACATGTGGCATGCCGTACAAGTTTGCTCTACTGTTTTATCCCATAAATAGGTCACGTTGCGACACTTGGAATAACTCTCTCTCAGAGAATCCAATTGATGTCAGACCTATCGGGATGGAAATATGACAGGTCAGGATACCATAGAAAAAAATTTCAGACCCTTTGGATCGAAACGTGCGGAGTTACACCAGAAACAATCAGGTACATATTTCTGTCAAAACAGAATTATTTTTTAGCACCTTCATTTATGGCTTCCGGATTTTAGGGTTTCGGAGAAAGTTGGAATTTTTGTAATCGAAGACTAAGGCTGAATGCTACTCATCAAAATATAAATTTAGAGACCAAGATCATAATTTTTGGTTGGGTAGAAGACCGGGCTTGATCAGACCCTAGTTCGGGACTTTGATTGGAAAAGTGGAAAATTAGGGCTTCTGCAAAAATGGGAATTTTTGAAATCTGTGACCACGGCTGGAAGCTCCTCAGAAAAATAGAAGCTTAGAACTTTGGATAAAACCTTTTGATTGGGAATAAGAGTGGGCTTCATCAAACCCTAGTTCAGGGTCACGTCCAGTGAATCCGGAAATTTCAAAGGCAAATTTGAGGGGTGAAACTTTGCATTTTTCAAATTCTGAGTATACCAGCTTGATCAACTCATCAAGGCGCATCTTTCTATCCTTTCAGAAGTTTGAAATTCAAAGTTTGAATTTTTGGAGTTTCTCTGACAAACCCTAATCTAGCTCCAGATCCAGTTCTTGCAAATCAAGTGGACTGGGTTAATCCTAGAAGAAGATGGATTGGTCACCTGCATAAGTGAAGAAGTTCCTGTTTCAGAGGGAGATGAGGCTAAGGCCTTACATAAGAAGATTACAAGCGATCTCGACAGGTATGACTCATCGAGGTATGTTTCAAGATTTGTTCATGATTAAGTTTATAGTATGTTTGTCTTCATGATATTACGGTTAGTACAATCTTGATTTTAGATTTGTCGTATCACCTTAACAGAAATATGAATGCATGATAGAAGATATTCATTGATTAGGGTGTTGACACTTATGATTGTACTAATGCATTATGGTGTTGTATGAGGTTTATGTTGTCTGCTAACATGAAAGGTACACCAAGAAAGACAAATCATGTTCTAGTTCAAGAACATATGATCATGATGACATGAGGACAAAGATTCATCCATTGTCATGGATCACTTAGAAGATCTACTTACGAGGTATGTATAACTTGGTTCTACAATGGATAACTTATGAGACATGCAGGTTACTAGAACAAGTCATTGAAGAGAACCAAAAGACATTATGCGGGTATGTTAGACATAACTAGCTAGCATGCTAATCCAGGTATGTTTTTCCTATATCAAGCTAGAATCCTACCTTGTGTTAGGATCTTATACTTTTGTGTTGTTGATAATGATTATTCATGAAGTCATAGGTTTTAATAGTCATGGTTGTATGCATATTATGTTTCTTACCATAATTGATGATATGACTAGCCAGAAGAATCATGAAGGTATAGGTTTGAGTAATCACGGGTTTTATGCATATTATATCTCTTATCTTGATTGATGATTTAACTAACCAGAAGAGTCCTATGATCAAATAAGAATATGTATGAGTAAAAGAAGACTTCCCTGAAACCTTGAATACTAATGTTTATTATCTGCGTTTGAAATGATCCTGACTATACATGCTTGAGATTATTGTGTTTTGATAATATTAAGATTATACTAATGAATGTTTGATTATGTATGAGACCTAGAGGATAACACAATGATGATACTAACAAGCATGCATAGGGATCGAGAATGAATATAAGTTCAGCCAGGAAGCAAAGATCAAGAGGGATCACACTCCAGTAGTTTCTGCAAGGATGCAGATATTCAGAGGGAGTTGACCACTTCTCACAATCCACATCAGAATGGAGTTGCAGAAAAGAAGAAAAGACTGAGAGGGAGTCAACCCAACAATCAAACAAAGATAAGTATTTGAATTGTCATTTCTTACATAATGTTATTCAATGATGTATATGATCATGTTCCTAGAATTAGGTTGTGTATATTAGAATAGTTGCACAGTATACTACTAATATACATGGGTAAGTGGCCTATGGAACTGTACAACATTCCATTGCTACTTATCTAGAATGAAACCTCTTTGCTGACATGTTAGGAGTTGTGCACACTCTTAACAATGTTCTGGTAGAGATTGGAAGGCATCTAGAAAGTTACGGAATATGGATAAATGTTGTATTGAAGCATTGGCAAAGATAATTGCATGACTGTATGACATATTTCCTTATGTGTAAGAATTTGTTCTAAAAACTATGAGTTGTTTTCTAATCATGCAATTTAACTTGTTGTGTAGGAAAGATCATATACCATCACCTACAAAAGAAGGACTACAACATTTGTTCAACAACAAAGTTATCTACTGAAAATATTGAAGATATTGAAGTTCCCAGTATCTGGGAAGAATGCCATGATCGAGGAGTACCAATCGATCATGAAGATGTTTGGGATGCAGTCCCAAGACCTGAAGGGGAGTCTGTAGTGACTTCCAAGAGGATCTACAATATCAAGCATGCTGCAGGTGGTAGCATAGAGACTTTTGCTCCTGTAGCCAGATACACTTCCATTAGATCCATACTTGCTCTGGCTGCGGTGATGAAAGGGAAGATACACCAGATGGATTTCAAGACAACCTTCTTGAATGGTGTAGTTGAAGAAGAAGTGTACGTGGAGAAGCTACTTGGTTCTGAGACACATGACAGGGAGTCATATATGTGCAGAACTTGGTATGGTAGGATAGACAGCTTTCTATCCAGTTTGGGATTTACCAAGAGTAAAGCGGATTCCAACCTTTACTACAAGGTTGAGGAAGGAAATCCAGTGATACTACTTTTGTATATGGATGACCTGTTTATTACAGGTGAAGATAGATTGATTGCTGACATGCAGGGGAAGCTTGCTGCCGAGTTCGAGATGAAGAACTTGGGGATGATACACTATTTGTTTTTGGCATGGAGGTGTGGCAGAGTACAGATGGAATCTTCCTTGGACTAGGGAAGTATGCAGTAGAGATCCTGAAGAGGTTTGGGATGATGGACTGCAAGGCCATGGCCACACCTATGGCATCGAACCTGAAGATTCTTTCCGATGCTTCATCTGAGCTGGTTCATGTCACTATGTTTCGTCGGATGATTGGGTCCTTGATGTACTTGACGAACACGAGACCAGATATTTGATTTGCGGTGAACACATTGAGCCAATTCATGACAGATCCAGGGAGTGTTCACCTGATTGTTGTAAAGCATATTCTGAGGTACCTAAAGGGTACAGTTGATTATGGGCTTAAGTATGATGTGAATCAAAAGTTTAACCTGCAGGGTTATGTTGATTCAGATTGGGCAGGCAGTGCTGCAGATAGGAAGAGCACTTCTGAGCGCTGCTTCAGTATGGGATTAGGTGTGATCTCTTGGTTTAGCAAGAAGCAGTCCTGCATAGCACTGTGTACAGCTAAAGCAAAGTATGTTGCAGCCTGTTCGGCTAGTTGTGAGGCAATATGGCTCCAGAAGCTACTGTCTGAGTTATTTGATCTCCTGCTGGAAGCTACTGGTATCTATTGTGACAACCAGAATTGTGTGAAGCTGTCTGAGAACCCGGTGTTCCACGACAGGTCGAAACACATAGAGATGAAATATCACTATATCATGGATATGGTGCAGAGAGGAGTAGTGAAGCTCCTGTATGTTGTGACAGACAAGCAGATTGCAGACGTGTTGACGAAGCCACTAGCCGGAGTGAAGTTCGAGTACTTCAAAGAGAGGCTTGGTGTTCTTCAGGTTTATGACACTTCGAGGAAGAATTGATGGACACATTTACAGAAGCCATTCCAAGCATGTTGGAAAGAGGATCCTTCACATGGTTGTGGATGTAAGTGCTGGATGATGAGCATCAGGATGATGCTCCAGTTACTGCTCTATATATGCATCAGGATGATGCTGGATATGATCAGTTGGATCATTTATATGTATATGTATGTACGCATCAGGTTGATGCTGGATATGATCAGTTGGATCATTTATATGTATTTTGTATATGCATCATGCTGGATGCTTGGACCTGATACACAATGTATCCGTATATGAATCAGGTGGATATTGTGTATGATCAGGTATATCATGTATGTTGATATATATCAATTAGATGCATTGTGTATCTATGTATGTATCAGGTGGATACATTGTATGATCAGGTGGATCATGTATGATGACATGTATCAGGTAGATACTTGGTATGCATCAGGTAGATGCATTGTATGATCAGGATGATCATGGATGACGAGCTTCAGGATGTTGCTCCAGATGACATGCAGCAGGATGTTGCAGTGATGATGATTAGGATGATCATGTATGCATCAGGATGATGTATGGTGAGTATCAGGTTGATACTCTATGGCCGTAGATCAGGTTGTGCAGATGAGCATATAATTTGGCCCTGGGAGATTTGTAGATAGTCCTTGAGGTTTTTCCTATGGCATGTAATCTGGCCATGGGATATCTAGAAAATGCTCTTTTGAAGTTTTGCTCTGGGAGGACATATAATTTGGCCCTGGGAGATCTACAGATAGTCTTTCGAGGTTTTTCCTATGGCATATAATCTGGCCCTAGGATATCTGGCAGATGCTCTTTCAAGGTTTTGTCCTATGGCATATAATATGTCCTTGGGAGATCCGATAGGTTGGGCTGTGTGCTTGTAATAAGTCCTGGGATGCTCTTGCAAGGTTTTGCCATGACCACATGTAATATGTCCCTGGGACCTCCAATAGGTAGAGCTATGTGCTCGTAACATCCTGGGATGCTCTTGCGAGGTTTTGTGGTGACCACATGTAATTTGTCCCTGGGAGATCGTATAGGTAGAGATGTGTGCTTGTAACGGCCTGGGATGCTCTTGTGATGTTTTGTGGTGAGGTCACATATAATATGGCCCTGGGAGATCCTACAGGTCAGAGTTGTGTACCCATAACATCCTAGGATGCTCTTTCGAGGTTTTGTGATGCACGTAATAAGTCCTGAGGATTCCACAATATGGCCAATGATGATGAATATCTGCAGGTGGTAGGCCTACATTCAGTATGAAAAAGGACTGGCTCTGTAGAACTTCCTATGACGAGTAGATTCAGAGATTGATTGAGACAGCAGCAGCAGTAACGATGATGATGATTCGCTGATGATGATCCAGAGAAGAAGACTTGTGCTAGCAGACCTGTGTCGAGAAATACCTTCCTAGTTAAGAGGGAGTGTTGATGTATATGTAACTTCAGAATGTATTTCATATATGTATATTGTATTCCTATAGAGATGTTATTATTCCTCTATATGGAAGTGTCGTCATTAATATTGTAAGTGTCGTAACTTATACTTGATGGGTTATTAGACCACCTTGTTGGGGTCGGCCCTGTATAAATCATGTGGGTCGAAGGGTTATTAGACCACCCTATTGGGGGTTGGCCATGCGGGTCAAAGGGTTATTAGACCACCAAGTGTGGGGTTGGCCCGGATTAAGTTAACCATGGGTTAAGCTAGACATGTAGGCCCCATTAGTTTATTGGGAAGGACAGAACAAGCATAAATAGAGATCGGGAGATCTCTATTTGATCATTCACTCACACACTTATCTCATTCTGAAAGTGGCGCACTTGTGAGGAGGAGGCTCTACTTCTAGGAGAATACTATCTCTTTTATTCTGGTTGTATCATTGCTCTATCTATCTCTGAGGAAGTTATTGGGGTTTTTCACCTTTATGGTTTTCCCCAAGTAAACTCTGTGTCTCTTGTGTGCTTGCATTATTGTGTCCATGATTGATATGCTGTAGATTTGCTGTACATGTTGTTCTCTCAGTTAAGATCCTAAATCGGATTGAAGTAAATTCTAAAAATTTAACAGGAAAAAAGGCATGGTAGCTACCCCAGCTGGTCTCCAGGCAGGAGAAAACGAAATCAATTCCCAGAAAGATTCTCCTATTTGGTTTCCTTTACTAACTTTCGAGCCCCCTTTTTAGCATGTTTATCGCTCCTTGAGCCTTCTGCCTCCACACCCATAAGGCTGGGAGCGATGTCTCCCCTGCTTACTTATTTTCAGTATCCTCCCCCTTCTGGGGCCGAGGCCTGAAGTCACTAGTATCAGAGGAACCTATCTTCTGTGGGAGGATACCTTTGGTCAGAAATTATTATGAATTGGGGCCTGGTATCGATCTTTCTTCGACTTAGGGCAGACCAACGCTTACTTTGAACAATCAACAGGGTAGGGGAGCTACCCCAATTGTCAAGGTCAAGCCCAAAACAGTCTATTCAGGAGTTCTGCTAACTTACAGGCAGCTTTTGGCGAAACAGGGCAACGACCGACCTTTCCGAGGAGACTTTCATCCTCAAATATCTGGGGCTTCGAGGAACGAATACCGAATAGGTCGTTCTGGGCTGTGTCGAAACAAGTGCAGGACCTATAGCACCTTCTTCTCCTGCTACTTTTGTGGAACTTTCATACTTCGGCGGGCTTGGTGACACGGGACTGAACTTCTGTACCAGGATAGAAAACCCCATGCCTCTGGGACAGTTTCGAACCTCGAATCTTGTAGGAAGTTGGGTCTTTGTCAGCCTTCCTAGTGACAGAACTCTCGGTCTTTTTCGGTTTACCTGCGGCTAGAAACCGCCTAAAGCAGACAGGCCCCGAGGGAAATAAAAATGTCACCTTTACCCGTCGAGAGCTATATATATAAATTGCGTGTGTTTATCTTTCGGGCTTATTTGTGAGCTGACTAACGATCTCAGCCATTGGTCTTTCACGTCCCAAATTTCTACCTTCGGACCCAGCTCTGTCTTTAACCACTGATTTGACCCTTTTTATCTCCGTCATTGGATCGCTCCACGTGCCCCGTCATCCATCATCCGTCGCTAAGCATCGTACCTCGACAGAGTGAGATCGCTTTCCCCTAAACCGGTTTTGGCTCTACCACTTATCTCCTCGCGACGGCCTTTGGTGGTGACATCTGGTGAATGGTTTTGTGCATCGCTGCCACCTTCCCCTTCTACCCGGCGAGCAACTTCCCGACGAGAGGATTACTGCGGATCGTCGATCCTCTCAAAGCTGATCTATACCGTTTACTTCGTCACATTGCACTTTCATCTGCAGGTCCCCTAATCCTGACCATAGGCTACTACTCCGCTTTCCTGAGCCGTCCACCTGGCCAGGGACCCACCTTCACGCTTTGGTGGTATAGCATTCTCGTTGAAACAATACCTCTTACCGTCCATCTTCCTCGCGACGTGCTTCTCCTGCTGCCACCTATTTGATGGAATTTACCATCGTGACCACCCTTATGGCTATTTCCCATGATCTTTATCCCCACGACTATCAATGAGGGTCGTCGATCCATCTTGGGCACCCATCCGACGGTGGAAACTAGCACAATGGCTATCCATTGTATTCTTTGCTTCATACTATATACTTTATTCTCATTTTTGTTCCATTTGGTCACGCCCTATTGCATTCTTTCTCCATTTTTCCATCACCTTTCCTATTTAACATCTCCTTTTCATTTTCCTTGCATCCTTTAGCACCTGGTTAGGGAAAAAAAGAGCAAAATATGGCTTTCTCTCAATATCCTTTAGCTTTTCCTTTCTTCCCTATGCTGTGAAAAAAAGGTGCTAACAACTGGATCCAACTCGGGATGCTATCCTCCTTGTGAGGTAGCAAAGAACCCCTGGTAGATCAGGTGCCTCATCCATTGGCGACTCCTGAAAATATCAATGGAAAAACTTATGGGGAATCGGATGCGTGGTACTCCCTGTGGCGACCTGAACCCCGGACATAATGCTCCGTCCTACTACAGACTGTGCACTTCTTGAAATTAAGAGCGCAAATGAGACTGTACATTCTAAAAATAGAAGGGGACTTGCTGCAAGTTAATACTTATTACTGAAATGGAAGATGCCAAAACTTGTGGCTTATTTATATACAACCTACTTTATTTGAGAGGTTACGGCTCTAAGTAATGCAGAAGTGCCAATGCAACCAGTCTAGCAGTTGATATCCCGGGAGGGTTTTCTCCTCTTGCTCGACCGCCTGCAAAACAGCGAAGGCCCCTGGCCCGAGGCTATGATGATGGACGAGGACCCTTTGAGCGAAACTAGCACCTTTGCCTCTGCTGCGGAAATATTTCATATATTCTCCTACCCGATCATAAAAAATATGGTACGCTCCATTTGTCCCTTGTACCATAGCAATCTTTCCTTCAGAAGAACGGCCCTAACGCCATTTAGGTCCCTTGACACCTGCGTTTGGCCCTGGGACCGTTTACTTCTGACCGATATCCATCAAAACCTGAAACCATGTGGTTTGAAACCTCCACATGGCTGAGTTTGACTAAAAGTGTAAACTCCGAACAACTTTCTTTCCGGGTTGCTCACGATTCCTGGGTTGAAAACCCAGTTTTGCTCTGTAATTCCAAGGGGAATTCCATTTTTTCCTTTGAAAGGGTCTGGGAAGGGCCATTCATCCTGAAAACCTGACTCCGATCTTGCAACACTTGTATGGACATCCATCTGCACGGCTTGGCCTCCTTCGAGCATATCAATTGCTTGGTCTATCGGCCGGAGATATTGGCCCCGCCCGAAAACTTCCTCGAAGAGTCTATGATCCTCTTCGGTCCATGAGATGGATTCCATATACGAATCCTGCAGGTTACTTTGGTCATCCCTTAGCCCTCCAGCTATCTGGTCGATTTGCTATGAATACATGTCAGGTCCTACGCCTTCCTTCCCACACTCTTCCTCTTCTTCCGCCCAGGAGGAAACTTCTGCCCGCTGGGGCTCTTCTGCGACCTTAGAAAAACTTATGACGTCTTCTAAATGATCGCTTTCATAAACATCATATTTGGGTGGATCGAGAATTCCAAGGGGATCTTTGGAAATAGCAACCTCACAAGCTTGTCGTGGTCTATATAGAACAGACTAGACTCACCTTCTCCTGGAACCTTACAGAATTGTTCTTCCTTCTGTTCCTTATGGGGAGAACTGGGACATAAGGCAGGATCCCTTGACTTATGTATCTCTTGGAACCCTGTTCCTTCTTCAATATTCCCATTATCCCCTTGTTTTGATAGCTTCCTGGACATCTTGAGGTTCTCCTCAACTTCTATTGCATCCTTGAGCATAAGCTGCAGATTGGGCGACTTCCTCTCTAGAAGATGAAAAGAAAAATCCGGAGGAAAAATAGATGCATAGTATAATTTTGCAGCGTTCTCTCAGGGCTGAATCTCCTTGGGCATGTCATAGTAGAAGTTTGTAAACCTCCTATTAAAATGTGACATAGTTTCATCCTCTTGCCTCCCCAAGGAGTAAAACTCCGAAAGGACAAGGTCCCACGACCTTCTTTTGCCCTAGAAACCTAGAAAGGCCTCTGACAACGTTTCCCATGTATCAATAGATTCAGGCTGCAAATGCCTAAACCATCTTTTCACATTTCCTTGGAGGGATTTTGCAAAAAACCTCATACAGACATCATCGTGTTCTATTTCAAAGAGATCCAGAAAATGTTCGAAGCCTTGAACATGTTTTTCCGCAGTAATCCTCTCAGATTCTTCGTCGAAGATGGGGAGATGTTTATGGTACCCTTGAGGGAAATCATGAAGGACAAGGGGCAACTTCAAGGGGTTGTATCTTGGTTGATCTCTAGAAGGAAAAAGAATAGGGGTAGGTAGGCTACCTTCAGCCTCTTTCTCGGAGGTCTCATAGAGTCGGTCATCATTTATACAGGGCTCAAAGGGAAGGACGGGATCGACTTTGGGGGGGGAACGGGTGTATGCTTTCGAATTTGAGTGAAGGATATACAAAGGAAACTCCCTCATGATCTAGAGTTCGTCGATGGGACAACAATTTTTTGGCATATATATATAAGGGCAGAAGAATACTGATACAGAAGAATAGAGCTTCTTTAAAGAGATCGATACTTTGATACCTGGAATTTAATTCTTCCATGTTGGAGGTGGCTAGGATCGTTCTCTAGTGGAGTCTGTAGATTGAACATTAAATAAATGAGTGGAGTGACCAGGTGGATAATATGCAACTAATCTAGTGTATGATCGTTGTCCACCATCAATAATCAGTTTTGAATATTGTCGTTCTACCGGGACGATAGAAGAAAATCCCCGACAACGGCGCCAATTTATTAACACCCAAATCGTACCCCCTGAGCTGCGGGAGGGAGCAAGTCGGGGTAACCACTAACCAACTTTGGACTGATGCTACTGACCCAACATAGTTGAAGAGGGCCCTCTCTGCAAATTAGTGAAAGACTGGAAATATTCATAGGCATCAACAATGAACACACACCCTAGCCTCTCTTCACTCGAGAATATTCGATTAAATTATTAACAGAAGGCCAGATTTCTGAACAGACAAAAGGTGCAGAAATTATGGGAAGGATAATCACAAGGAGAAATGAAATTAGGCGATGGAGTCAAGGTATTACACATAAATCATATAACAATGCCATGGTGTGAACTATTCTGACATAGGCAAGGTAGCCGCTCGCTTGCCGTCGTAAACATATTTCCTGGTGGTTAAGGAAGAAATAAGACCAGTCCATCGATGTAAAGCATCTAACAGGGATGAATTCTACACCGACTTTAGTAGAAATGTTTTATGGACATCTAAGATAATAGCTGGAGCAAGTTTCCAAGAATTCCAACCTACTATACACTGATCTCAGACATGAAATGAAACAACATAATGTAAAAGCGTAACAAAGAAGCACATGCACATAAGGGAAAAGGAGGAAAACTGACTACAAGTTAGAACGACACAGGAATCTCTGCAAAATAGTCTACCATTGGCACTGTACATTAGATTGACATGAAAAGTCCCAAAACTGGGCTCGCCCCTCAGGCATTAGCCGAATGATTTTCCAACCCTTTAATTATTCCATTAAAAAGCCCTTTTATAGGCTCTTGGCCTTGCATCAGTCCTTTGAAAACAAAGAAAAATACGCTGCCACCTAGATAGTCCAAATTCAGAATATTTCATACGTGTCAAGCACGAAATAGTTTGATTAAGACAGGAAACAAAAATTATGAGCAGAGTGCCACCTTACTGTAGAGTCTTCAAACAGCCTTGCGGATCAAAGAAATCCTCCACCTTCAGAGAACTGTCGGCCTCTGCTTTCCCTGCAGGAGGAGGAGGTGTCGCCTCCTCAGTAAGAAGTACAAGATCGTGAATTATCTCCATGTCTCGCTGGACATCTCCTCCTTTGGAAATCCCCTCTCTTTTCTGATGGTGGATCCTCTTGGACACTTTCCATTTTCCCTCTTCCTCCTCGTCACTGCCGGAGCTGAATTACACATGGTCGAACGCTATAGGAGATGAAGGAGCATGCTTTTTCTCCACCTCGGACCATGCTTTCTCTAGCATGAATACCACCTTAGATTCCTATTCCTTCTCCATGATCCAATCCCAACTAAAAGATGCCCCCAGCCGCCAGGTGTACCATCCTTTCTATGTGCCGAGGGAGTGAAAAAACCATACCCATGATCGTGGTGATGAGGACCGCAACTATGTGTGGCCATGATCGCCATGATAACTTGATCGGATGACCCAATTAAGTGGAAATGATGCCCCAAGTCTGAGCTAACCTAAAACACGCTTGGAAAAACCTTCCAGATAGAAAGCAGTGCAGATGATGATGCTGAGGTGGCCTCCCTTGTGTTGTCAATCATTTCAAGAGCAGAAAAGATCCATTCAATCCGCCTTTCTCCCTGACTTTGCTCACGTCAGAACCCCTCATTTCACTTCTTCTGCATATACCGAAAGACGCAGGTCACATCATCCATGTGGCCATTTGGGCTACCCAACCGCCCGCATAAGTGACATTTTTTCCAGCTCACGCCTCTATCATCTGCTGCTCCGAACTTCTACATTTCCTAACATCTTTACCACAGAAGACACAATGGCATGGTAGCTACCCCAGCTGGTCTCCAGGCAGAAGAAAACAAAATCGATTCCCGGAAAGATTCTCCTATTCAGCTGCCTTTACTAACTTTCGAGCCCCCTTTTTAGCATGTTTATCGCTCCTTGAGCCTTCTTCCTCTGTACCTGTAAGGCAGGGAATGATGTCCCCCTGCTTACTTATTTTCAGTATCCTCCCCCTTATGGGGTTGAGGCATGAAGTCACTAATATCGGAGGAACCTATCTTCTGTGGGAGGATACCTTTGGTCAGAAATTATTTCGAGCTGGGTCCTGGTATCGATCTTTCTTCGACTTCTAGCAGACCAATGCTTACTTTGAACGATCAACAGGATAGGGGAGCTACCCCGATTTTCAAGGTCAAGCCCAAAACAGTCTGCTAAGGAGGTCCGCCGACTTACAGGCGGCTTTTGGTGAAACAGGGAAATGACCGACCTTTCCAAGGAGACTTTCATCCTCAAATATCCGGGGCTTCGAGGAACGAATATCGAACAAGTCATTCTGGGCAGTGTCGAAACAAGTACAGGACCTATAGCACCTTCTTCTATTGCCACTTTTGTGGAACTTTCATACTTCGGCGGGCTTGGTGACACAGGATTGAACTTCTGTACCAGGACAGAAAAACCCATGCCTCTAGGACAGTTTCGAACCTCGAATCTTGTAGGAAGTTGGGTCTTCGTTGGGCTTCCCGGTGACAGAACTCTCGGTCTTTTTCGGTTTACCTGCGGCTAGAAACCGCGTGGAGCAGACAAGCCCTAGGGGAAATAAAAATGTCACCTTTACCCGTCAACGGCTATATATATAAATTGTGTGTGTTTATCTTTCGGGCTTATCTGTGAGCCGCCTACCGATCTCAGCCATCAGCCTTTGACGTGCCAAATCTCTACTGTCGGATCAAGCTTTCTCTTTAGCCATTGATTTGACCCTTTTTATCTTCGTCGTTGGATCACTCCATGTGCTCTGTCATCCATCATCCGTCGCTAAGCATCGTACCTCGACAGAGCGAGATCGCTTGCCCCTAAACCGGTTTTGGCTCTACCACTTATCTCCTCGCGACGACCTTTGGTGGTGACATCTGGCGAATGGTTTTGTGCATCACTACCACCTTCCCCTTCTACCCGGCGAGCAACTTCTCGATGAGAGGATTACTGCAGATCGTCGATCTTCCCAAATCCGATCTATACCGTTTACTTCATCACATTGCACTTTCATCTGCGGGTCCCCTAATCCTGACCATAGGCTACTACTCTGCTTTCCAGAGCCATCCACCTGGCTAGGGACCCACCTTCACGCTTTGGTGGTATCACATGCTCGTTGAAACAATACCTCTTACCGCCCATCTTCCTCGCGACATGCTTCTCTTGCTGCCACCTATCCGGCGGAATTTACCATCGCGACCACCCTTATGGCTATTTCCCGTGCTCTTTATCCCCACGACTATCAACGAGGGCCGTTGATCCATCTTGGGCACTGTAATGTCCCCAAAAAAATAGCAAAAATTTAATTTTTTGTTTTTGTCCATCCCTGTAATAGATGCTGATTGAGAATAAAATAGTCACAAGTTAATTCTAATACTAGGAAAGTATGTAAATGGTTATTGTAGCGAAAGAAAGTCTGCCATTCTTGAAAATTCATGATATCTCTAGCTTTTTACATTTTCAATCCTGCGGAAGCAATGTGGAAATAAATAATGATGTATCCTGGTTACGAGTTTACAATAGCCGGTGTAACTGAAATAACAAATCTTTCATACTGTTTTAATGAATGCATATGAATGTATTATGAATGTCTAAACGATACCTTCAGGTGATATGGCCTTTGTTGATGAGGGTTCTGAGTGCTATGATGGGTCACTAATAGCAAAAGAGGCAAAGGAATAAATACCTTGGCAAGGCTGCCGAGAGGTAAGAGCACTCTTGGGTGTTTCTGGACTTACTTAGCATTTTTGCTAATACCATACTTTCATGTTTGTTTTTGCAGGTATTTCTCCTATGACAATTCCACCCTAGAAAATCTGTCCATTCTCTACCAATTGTTTAAGTTTTACAAGCTATAATTTCATGAGTGATGGTCAAGTACTTTAGTGGATAAACCAAACTACAAAATTTTATAGTACCAAAGGGGTTCACTAATGTAAATATTTATGGTAGGAAAACCCTATGCATACTAATCAAGTCGTGGCTAATGTCACATGACTCCACTATGGTTTTTGCACAAATAAATCAAGCCTCCACAAGAGCAGGGTTTGGTGTAATATTAACTACACTTTAATGCATAGTGGATGATAGGATGTCAGTGAGGGTTTGTAACGATTGGGATTTTCCTTAGTCATGTCTTCTGCGTTTTCGTTGGTTTCTTTGCTCTGCACTTCATTGTAATGGAGGTATCTTTGTGCCCTGACCCGAGCTACGCTCGTGGTCAGTGCACTTGGCATTTTTAAGCTCAGCTGGTGGTGTAGAGAGTGTCATACTCCTCTCAGGTATGGAAATTCTCAACGTTGTTATGAATAATCCTTTCTTCCTTTGATAAAATTGTAGGGTTTTTTACCTGTGTTGCTTGTTGTACTGGCAGGTGATAAAGGCTTCAGTGCGTAATGTTGTGGGTGTCCTGGGTTTCTGTTGGCATGGCCAGGGTATTGGTAAGTCCGGCTTACCCACCCATATTGCTCTGCCTCTCGCATCTCTAGTGGTGCATTTATGTGTCTCGTTCTGTTTTAAGGGAGACTATTGTAAGACCTTGGCTTACTGATTCACCTTGGGAAGTCTGGTATGGTCGCCTATTGGTTGGACCAAAGAATGTTTGGGTTTCGAAATGTATTTAAAGAGATTCAGTGAGAGAGGGAACTACGATGTAAATTTCTATGGTGGCCTGTTATGAAGTTGGGTTTTGCTCAGGAGTTTCCTTTCCTGTACAATGTATAGTACTTTGGATGTATGTTTGGATATGATTGCGAGTTGTAATGTTTCTCGATTTCTTCGTCAATGTTGATTCTATTTTGGCTTTAAAGGGGAGAAATGAGACCCAACCGAAATACATTGTTTGTAAAGAACTCTTATGGTGATTTTATTTCTTGCCCTGTATGTTTGCGATTCTGATGTGGAAAGTAAATGAATGCGTCAGGGTCTCATAACGCAACTACTCCTGTGTTGTAGCTATAAATAGAGGAACCGTATGGTTTTTACCCTATGTCTGCAACAGATCGATTTCTAGTTCTATGGTGATTTTGTGTGATTTATGAATTTGTCGTGCAAATTAGATGAATGCTAATGGATCTCATCCGCCTCTATTTCTGAGATGTAGCTAGGTTTGAGAATGGTGGTTTTGATTCGTTGATGTCTGTGTTTGACAGAATGTAATCATGTTTGGGATTTCTTGTTTTACTGAGGATCCTGCATGAAGAGTGCTATTGGCTCCTAGCTTGGGTTATGACTTTTTAAATAGAACAAAATCTATTCTGTTGAAAACGTGCTTATTGGGAAAAGGTTTTTTGTTAGGAACCCATGTCTTTACTTTGTTAGTATGTTGTTGTTGGACGCATATGCTTTGTAAGTCATCCCGTAGTATTTGTTGATCAATAGTTTGTGTTATTGTTGTTGGCGCATATGCTTTGTAAGTCGCCCGTAGTATTGTTGATCCATAGTTTGTAGTGGCCCATGGTTTTGACCCATAGTATTGGCGCCTAGACTTAGTATATAAATGTGTGTTGAGACCTATGAAGGCACCGTGAAGTTATTTGTATTGAGCTTGCTCATAGGAGGTTGCCCCCTCGAAGTGGCCTGTGATCAATATAAAAGTGATTCTGAGTTCTATCATTTCTGCTATTTCGCATATTCTTATTAATTAATTGTTGCAGGTGCATCACATTTGGTATCAGAGCACTTTCTTGGGCTCGCTGGGTGAAATTTCTGCCAAATTTTTTTTTCGCATCTATTGCAGGTTCGGATTTGGGAATAATCCCTATCCGCTTAACTGTGGGAAGTACTTGGGCATAAGCCCTAAAACTCATTGTGAGGAGTACCACAGGAACCCCGAAGTAGCTGTCCCATTGAGAGGACCTGCCAGCGAAAAGGGCAACGACCCCTACCTGATTGACTAGTTCCCACCCGTGAGGTAAACCAAGAGCTGTCGTTTGTGGAAAAGCGGTTATCAGTTTTACCTGAGCCATGGAGTGAGGGGTACTGCCCCAATATGCAAGCCGTCAGACAACATTGGTGGCCGAGTGAAACCCGTGAACTGTTAGGAAGCCGCACATACCTGGGGTCCATATCTACTTTCAGCTGAACTATTGTCGATCACTGCTGCGCCGTTTCAGATCCATTTTTCAAGCCGTTCTAGATCCAGCCGTTTTCAATCCATTCGGCGCTGTTCCAGATCCCTTCCGAGCCGTAGCCTCTCCAGTCTATAAAAAATAAATAAATAAAAATCCGAGCCGTAGCCGCTCTAGTCTGAAAATAAAAATAAAAATAAATAAATAAATAAATTTCAGTTTTTTCTCCATATCTCCCTTGTTTTCACTATGTTTCCCTTGAAATTTTCGGGGAACCCCTGTCATCCCATTCTGCATATTTCATTCCTAAGGACCCTATCCCCAATTCCCCTTCCCAAAGCCCGAAATCCCACATTTGTCTATTTTTAGGGTTTGCCATAACTTCCTCAGATTTCACCCAATCACCTTCAAATTTTACCACAGAGTTCCTTTCTGAATTCTGCTTCTTCGTCCCCCTTTGCAAAATTTTCCCATTCTTTCACCCCGCTTCTGAAATCCTCATTTTTGCTCCCCTATCTAGTCGATAGTGTCCAACACCTAGTCAAACCCCAATTACCCTTCAGATTTTTTCCCAAGTCCAGATTTTCCCTTACTGAAGCAATTTCTGTTTTTGTTTTCCTACCCAGTCAAAAAAAAAAAAAAAACTCCTGGTTATGGTTGTCACCCGTGCAGGAGCAAAAACCATGGAAGACGCACTTGCAACCATCCAAGCCAAACTCCAGGATCTGGATGAAACATTTCTCGGCCTCCATCTTGAACATTCAACTATGAACAACAAACGGCAGTCCGAGTCTTTACCAGACAACGGGTTCTCTTCTTCCAGCAATTTCCGTGGTCCGAAGCTTGATTTTCGTCGCTTCAATGGTACTGATCCAACTGGATGGATCTATCGTGCAGAACAGTATTTCAGTCTACATAATACTTTTGATGTCAACAAAGTTCCGCTGGCATCCTTTCATTTGGAACAAGAAGCTCTTCAATGGTACCATTGGTACATCAAGGCTCATCCAGAGCCCAAGTGGTCAGACTTTTGCCAGCTCCTTTTGCAACGATTTGGTCCTAGTGCTTTTGATGACTTCACAGGAGCCCTCACTAAACTTCGCCAAATTGGCACTGTGAGAGAGTATCAAACCGAATTTGAGAACCTAGCCAACCACACCGAAGGATTGTCTGATGACTTTTACCGGAGTTGTTTTATCAGTGGTCTAAAGGATGCCATCCGCTCTGAGGTCAAAATGTTCTGTCCCACCACAATGATGGAAGCCCTAGGGTTGGCTAAGTTGGCAGAAGACAAGATTGCATCCCAACAACGCTCCAAGCCCACTTTTGTTCCCTTCCAAAATATGGGTTCTCAACGACCACCTATACCGCAGGCTCCTCGACCGACTCCTATCAAGCGTTTGTCGAAAACAGAGATGCAAGCACGTAGAGAAAAGGGGCTTTCCTATAATTGTGATGAGAAATTCACTCGGGGACATAGATGTGTTCAGCAAAAGCTCTATCTCTTGGATGTGGATTCTCTGCCTGCCTCTGAAATTGGTGACGAAGATCCAGAAACACTGGATGCTCCAGTCGACATTCAGGAACCGCCTATTGACCCTCCGTCTCAGGATGACCAGCCAGAGATATCTCTCCATGCTTTAGCCGGAATCACCACCCCCCAAACAATGCGAGTCAGGGGTTACTTCAAGAAGCTTCCTCTTACAATACTCATTGATTCTGGTAGTACTCATAATTTCATTGACCCTCGGATCACCAAACAAGCTTATTGTTTTATCCATCCTTGCTCCAACTTTGAAGTCATGGTTTCCAATGGGGGCACTTTACCTTGCACAGGGAAGTGTTGAAATGTGTGTATCTCTATGGGATATTATACCTTGCGCTCTGACATGTTTGCCTTTCCCTTAGGCGGATGTGATGTGGTTTTGGGCGCTCAATGGCTACGCACACTTGGCCCTATCTTATGGGATTTTGCTGAACTTTGGATGCAGTTTTCCCTCAATGCACAAAAACACACATTAACAGGATTACAACCCGGTTCTCTCAGCATCATCAGTTCACATCGCATGGAAAAACTCCTCAAGAAGAATTCACATGGTGTCATCGCTCAGATCCATTCCATTCAGATGCAACCATCAGCGGTCTCCACTACTCCTTTGGATCTACAACAAATTCTGGATCGATATACAGGTGTCTTTGCTGAACCAGTGGGATTGCCACCTTCCAGGCCAGAAGACCATCGTATTCAGCTCCTTCCTGGCAGCGTTCCTCCCAACATCAGGCCCTATCGCTACCCATTTCACCAAAAAACGGAGATTGAAATGCTCGTTCGGGACTTATTGAAGCAAGGTATTATTCGCCCAAGCACCAGTTCCTTTTCTTCTCCAGTTATTCTTGTCCACAAAAAAGATGGGTCATGGCGCCTCTGCATTGACTTCTGAGCACTTAATCACCTCACCATCAAGGATAAGTTTCCAATTCCCGTTGTTGATGAGCTTCTGGATGAGCTTCATGGGGCTCACTTTTTCTCCAAGTTGGATCTTCGTTCTGGGTATCATCAAATTCGGGTTCATGAGGATGATATCCCTAAAACAGCTTTCCGCACACATGATGGCCATTATGAGTTTTTGGTCATGCCCTTTGGCCTCACTAATGCTCCTTCCACGTTCTAGGCCTTAATGAATAAAATATTTCGACCCTACTTGCGGAAATACATTCTGGTATTCTTTGATGATATCCTCATCTACAGTAAAACATGGGATGAACATCTCCAGCATCTGGATCTTGTCATGCAAATTTTCTCTGTCCATCATCTCCATGCCAAGCAGTCTAAATGTGTTTTTGGACAGAAGGAAGTTGAGTATCTCGGGCACATTATCTCAGCACAAGGGGTTCGCATGGATCCTGCCAAAATCGATACCATGAACAATTGGCCGCATCCTCGGACACTCAAGAGCCTTCGTGGTTTTTTGGGGTTGACTGGCTACTACCGCAAGTTTGTCAAGGATTATGGGAAGATTGCAGCTCCATTAACTACTCTATTGAAAAAGGATGATTTTACATGGACACCTGCTGCTCAGTGTGCATTTGACAAACTAAAACAAGTTATGTGTACTACACCTGTTCTAGCTATGCCTGATTTTTCCAAGCCATTCACTATTGAGAGTGATGCTTGCGGCAATGGACTTGGTGCCGTTCTCCTTCAAGATGAACACCCCATTGCGTTCACCAGCAAAGCCCTTTCAGGTAAGAATTTAGCTGCCTCTACCTATGAGAAGGAAATGATGGCTATTTTGCATGCAGTACAGAAGTGGCGGCCATACCTATTAGGGAATCATTTCTGCATCAAGACTGATCACCAGAGTCTGAAATATTTCTTGGAACAGCGTGTATCCTCCCCGGCACAACAGAAATGGGTTAGCAAACTCATGGGTTATGACTATGAGATCACTTACAAGAAGGGTAAAGAAAATATTGTGGCAGATGCTCTTTCTCGCACATTTGATGCCCAAGGTTCTCTTTCAGCTATTTCTATGCCTGTTCCAAATTGGTTGCAATCTGTTCAACAGGGTTATGTCAATGACTCTTTCTTATCTCAAATCATCCAACGCTTGACCAAAAACCCTTCTGTTGTCCCACATTAGTCTTGGGATGGTGCTTCTCTGCGATACAAGGGTCGTCTAGTGCTTCCCCAGAGCCCAGATCTTCAACAGGCTGTCTTCTATGAACTCCATGCTTCTCCATCGGCAGGGCACTCTGGGTTCCTCAAAACGTATGAACGAGCACGTCGTAACGTCTTTTGGCAGGGCATGAAAAGGACAATTCAACAGATGGTGGCCGAATGTGATACCTGCCAGCGCAATAAGGGTGAAACAACACTCCTTCCAGGATTGCTTGAACCCTTGCCCATACCTACACGGATTTGGACAGATATTTCTATGGATTTCATTGAAGGGCTCCCTAAATCTGGTGGGAAGACAGTGATTCTCATTTTGGTTGATCACCTCTCCAAATATAGTCATTTTTGTGCTCTCAGCCATCCCTATACAGCCTCCTCCGTCGCTTAAATTTTCCTGGACCAGATCTTTCGTCTTCATGGCATCCCTTCTTCCATTGTCTCGGATCGTGATGCGACTTTCACCAGTCATTTTTGGACAAAACGTTTTTGCCACACTGGCACCAAACTGAAGATGAGTTCAGGGTATCACCCACAAACAGATGGTCAGACTTAAATTATCAATAAATGCTTGGAAACGTATCTTCGTTGCTTCACCTCGGAACAACAACATCAGTGGGAAAAGTGGCTCCCTCTCGCTGAATGGTGGTACAATACCTCTTACCACACTGCCTCTAAAATGACCCCATATGAAGCAATCTATGATCAGGCACCTCCAGTTCTTCTTCCATACACCCCCACCAGGTCACCAGTTCAGGAAGTTGACACGGTCCTTCGAAACCGCGATCCGATTCTTCGCATTTTGCGGGACAATCTTCACATGGCCAGAAATCGCATGAAGCAACAAGCTGATCAGCACCGTTCTGAGCGCACTTTTCAAGTCGGCGATATGGTTTTTCTTCGTCTCCAGTTGTACAAGCAATCCTCCTTGAAACTCAAAGGGCGTCATAAGCTCGCTCCAAAGTTCTATGGGCCATATCGGATTATTCAGAAGATTGGGTCCGTTGCTTATAAATTGGAACTTCCTCCTTCTTCCCGCATTCATCCAGTCTTTCATGTCTCTTGTCTGAAGAAAGTTCTTGGCACCAAAATCAGTGGACAAACAATTTTACCCAAACTGGATAATGAAGGATCCATCCTTTCGGAACTGAAGGCCATCCTCAATCGGCGCACGCGTCAGCTTCGCTCTCGCTCTATCACAGAGGTCTTAATTCAGTGGCATGGCATGCAACCAAAGAATGCTACATGGGAACCACTCCTTCATATTCAACAATAATTTCCACATCTAAAGCTTTGAGGACAAAGCTTTACCTTCACTCCTTCCTACCCAATAATGTTCCCAAGATACAGTAGTTGTTTCATCCCAAATTCACATTTTGATAACTTACCAAATAAGGACTCTTCTTGCAAAATTTTCAACACAATCTCTAACTGCTGCAAATGCTCTTCCCATGTTTTACTGTAAATGAGAATGTCATCAAAGAAAACCAAAACAAAACTTCTTAGTTGCTTGCAAAATATCCTATTCATACATGCTTGAAATGTGGCTGGAGCATTAGTTAACCCAAAAGGCATGACAAGAAATTCAAAGTGGCCAAAATGACATCGAAACACGGTCTTTTGCACATCTTCATCTTTCATTCGAATTTGGTGATACCCTGATCTAAGGTCAATTTTTGAGAAGTATTTGGCCCCATGTAGCTCATCCATGAGCTCATCAATCCTAGGAATAGGATACCTATTCTTGATATTCTTTTTTTTCAAGGCTCTAAAATCTATGCACATTCTCAATGTTCCATCTTTTTTCTTCACTAGCACTATTGAAGAAGCATAAGGGCTAGAGCTTGGTCTAATGAGTCCCAACTCTAGGAGTTCTTGGATGGATTTTTCAATCTCATCTCTAAAAATTTTAGGATGTCTATAAGGTGGTATCTAAATGGGTGAAGTACCCTCCTCCAAAATAATACTGTGCTCAACCCCCCTATCCGATGGTCTACCATGTGGAAGGTCTCTAAAAACCTTTTCATATTTTTGCAAAAGTCTCTCTATCTCCTTTGGGTGTTCAACAATCTTTATAGTTGGCTTGGGAGATGTAATATGACATTCAGCAACCCATTATATATCCCCATGCCTCAATATAGATATCATACTATTGCAAGTCACTACTTGATTTGGATAAGTGTGTTGCCCTCTCACAACTCTTTGTACTCCTTTTGAATCTTGGAATTTCATTTCGGGAATTTGATAATTTACTGTCTGCTCTCCTATTGAATACATACATTGCACTCCCAAAACCACATTATTATCAGCAACATCAACCACATAAAAACTATCAACAAAAGTATATTTACCTACGGTGACTTGCAGCTTTGGAACCCATGTTTTGCATTGCATTGTGTTGTGACCGGGAATGACAACTGTGAAGCCATCAAATGGTTCAATAGGTATCTTTCTTTTCTCCACCATCTCTACATCAATGAAGTTATGGGTGTCTCCTCCATCTACCAAAACTGAATTTCTTTGTCCTTGTACCACACCTTTGCATCGGATAGTATGATAGCGAGGTACTGCTGAAAGTACTACCATTCTTGCTTTGTCCGGTGAAGGATGATTTTCTTCTTGTCTTTCCTCTTCTACTGCTGTCTCATATGCCTCTTCTTGATCTGAAATATTTTCATCTTCATTCGTTCCCCCAACATACCCCTCATTATCAAAAAATACTTCTATGTATTGAGCCTTTCCTTTAGTACATTTGTGCCCTGGTGTCCATGGTTGGAAGCATGTGAAGCACAGTTTCTTTTTTCTAAGTTCATCCCTGTTTAGTCCTTCTTTTTTATTCCTTTCAAATGACTCTCTTTGCGAAGGTTTCTTATCATATCCATCCCTTTTCCAAGGTTTCTTTTCAAATTTGTAGCTAGGCTTGGGAGGAAATCTCGTTCTAGGAAGCACATTTTGGAGATCCCTAGTCAAGCTCATTGCATCTTTTAATATAGTTGGCTTGTGGGATTTGACCAAACCTCTTAAGGGTTCAGCCAAACCTTCAGTGAACAGAAATATTAATCTTCCCATAGATACATCAGCCACCTTGACTAATAATTTTTTAAAGTCTAACATATATTCAGTAGGGGACCCAGTTTGCTTCAATTGAGCTAGTTCTTTGAAAGGAAATTATGGATCTTTTTGTTCAAATCTTTCTAGTACCCTGTCAACAAATTCTCCATATGTTTTAACCTGATTATGACCCAAGGTTTTCATCCCATGAAACCACCATTCATTGGCATCTCCTTCCAAATGCAAAATGGCCATTTTTAATGCATCCTCTTCCAACATAGGATTCAGCTGAAAATATACATCCAATTTTTGCACCCAAGTGTTAGCAGAATTTTGAGAAGAACCATCAAAAGTAGGAAGTGACATTTTTCCAATAGCACTATTTAATTCTTTGTTTTCGAATGGACTCCTATTATCTTCCCTCCTTTTAATTTTTTGTATAGCATCAATGTAGTCACTGAGTGGTACACCTGTTTTACACTCTTCATTCAAATCGTTCCAATCATTTACTAGTTTCTTATAATCCACCTCAATATTGGACTCTTCTTTGGGTGTGAGAAATTTAGGTGCAGTATGCATTTGTGTGCTTTGGAATTCATCAGGTCTATTATGTGGTCCCGTGCTTGAAAAAATATGCTCACTCCCTTTTATCTTTTCCCATGAATGTGAACCACTGTTATCTCCTATCATCCCTTTGCTTGAAAGTTGGCTACCCAACAATTCGAAGCCTTTCATCATTTGTTTATTCATATCTATCATAACCATGGTAATTCCTTCAAAACATGGTTTTAAGGCTTCAATAAATTCCTCCTTATGTCTTAATTTTTCCTCCTCCTCTCTACCCATTGTTTTAGAAAAAAACTCTTTTTCTGCTACTATCTCTTCTTCAACTACTGATTCAAAGGGTGGTGGTTTATTTGTTTGGATTCTTGTTAATACCATCAGGTGCCAATACCATCCTCTGATACCACTTTTAATATCCCTTTTTTTTAATTCTAAGAAAATGCCCAATTTTCCACTTTTTTTCCAATTTCGACCTTTGACTAGTTTTACTGTTTTGACCTCCAAATCAACCCAAATGCTCCCAAATATTCTGTATGAGTGTATGAATGATATTTAGACTTGAATATTAGGTTCAGGTATGTTTTCTGGTCCTCCAAATACTTCTGAAAACTTGATTTATATTCTGACCAATATATGCAATTTTGACTAGTAATTTGTGCATCAAATCCCCCCGGGGTAACACTGAAAAGGGCCTCCCAAATGCCTCTAAAATCCCTCAAATTTCTGAACAGAGGTATGTAATTTGTTAATCATGTTATTAAGGTATCATATGCACCATTAATGGATTATTACAACTGTTCCCACCCTCTCCCATTCAACTGCAAAAATACCCAATTCGACCCTTGGGGAAATGGCACTATTTCACCTCCCAATACAACTAAACTGAGTAAAAATGCTTCAAATGATCAAGTACAGTACATGAAAATTGTGGAAGACATCCATGGAAGTATATTTATCACAAATATATCATATAATCATCCATCCATTCGAAATAATCAACATTATAGTGTCATACATCAAGGCATTAGGGAAACAGACATTGTTTGCTCATTAATCAATATTTTTGCATACATCCAGTGGGTATTTCGACCTGATACTTTATGAATATTAAGAAAAGAGAATATGAAGCTATTACAATCATAAATATATAATGATAATCTCTCCCAAGAAGCACAAGATCTCACCAAAAACGCCCTCCCTCAAGGAGCATGAATATGCCTTCAAAACTGGAAATGGTGGAGAGAAAGTGCTGCACTAAACCAAACCATGAAACTTCCTGTAGCTGCTACCTGAAAATAAAAACTCCATTAAAGCACCATGAAAGACCTAAGTGGCCTCTCCAAACACCAACTTGGATGGGAATCTTTCACCCTCGAAATTGGCTAAGGCAAGAAACTAGTCATCCACTTGCTCTCTCTTCACAAATGCAATTTTCTCAAATCATCAAAAGCCATTCTCATACTTGATTTCTACATTTTATAACCAACATTATCCTTCTATGGTTCTAAATCCTCTCAATAGCTTCAATATATTTCCACTTAGGAAATATTCCACATTTGCCACTTGTCTCCTAGTTCCAACCTTCCATCTTCTCCCAAATTCGAATTTGAGTCTCTTTGGCTTCTTCCACTCCCATGAACGCCTTCCTTGAGCCTATATTTGGGGATAACAAGTCATAATGGTCAGATTTCAGAGGTTAAGTCTGCAATTTGTCATAGTTGTCATAGATTCTCCATCATTGGTGTCATAGGGGATAGGAATCTAGCCCAAGTGTCCACAAACTTCCAATTTGACTCTTTATCTTCCATGGAGGTTACCAATCCATCCCAATTCGACCTAAGACTCTCAATGCCATGTGTTATGACTTACCAACTCACCCAAGAGTGTTCACCTTCCCATGAATTCGAATTGGCAAGAGAGAGATGCCATTGTCATTGAAAAATCAAGCTAGTGTGGGTCCCACACCCTCCATATGTCTCCAAAAACACTTGCCACCTAGAATTTCTCTTGAATTTATTTATTCACCATATTTATTAAATACTTGAACCCTTCTAATGTCTAAACATCATTTATTAGCTTCCTTATTACAATTCCACATGTGCCCATCCAACCTAGGAAACTAGTAGGATTGATGGGATTGTCTTACTATGCAATTATTTGAATGGGGACATTACATTTATTATCTCCCTTATTCAAAATCCCAATATTTCCACCCCAACCTAGGGAACTAGTAGATTGGTGGAATTTTACCTTCTAGTATTTATTTGTATGGGGACATTACACTTTACAAGCATGTTTTTCCTTTGATGAAGGTAATAGGTATGTGAAGAAATGTCAAAGGCCTTGGAGGTGTCCCAAGGTATCCCAAAGGAATGATTGATCATTGATGCCCAAGATAGATAGCAATAAGACAAAGTAGCGTCGAAAAGAAAAGCATTGCAATGCAACTGAAAGTAAGGACATTAACCCTTACTGAAAACAAAGAGAACACTGAGGACAATGTTTTTTTAATGGAACACATCACAAGAAACCCTCAGGCACTTGCCCTCATTTCAAGTATGGTACCTAAGGTAAGTTGTACGGTTGTAGTTATTAGCCAACCTAACTCAGTGGGTGTAGCTAGGGTTTTACCCCTAGCTTGTGCAAATGAGCACCTACTAAGGAGAAGGGACTCCTTAGTAGCAGTTCAGTAAATTGTAAATTAAAGTGCTAAAACAGAAATGTAAATTACTCTAAACATGTGCATGAAATAGAAAAAACAAGATGTAAAGAATGGATTTTGTATTAATTTTACCTCCAATGTGAAGGTTGATGAAGCCCTTGCAATGTCCAAGAGGGTTGCTCCAAGCTCCAACTTGCTCCTTCTCTTTCTCCAAATGATGGGAATGGGCCAAAAGGGGCTCTCAAGGTGAAAGTAGCTCAAGGGTGAGCTAGGGTTTCAAGAGCTATTTTGGCAGAGTAAGGGTGCTTATGATTGTGGATATGGAATAAGGGGTCTCCATCACCTATTTATAGTTTTTTGGTGGTGGAGTGTCGGCCCATGGTTTTGGGAACCATATGGTTTAGGTCAGCTGTATAGGGTTTTTTCCTCCTTTTCCTCATTATTTTATATTTTTTATTCCCTTTTTAGAGGGTTTTTTCTATTTTTAGAGGAATTTTGGATATTTTTGGAGGAAAAAGGGGTTTTTTAGCCTTTTTGAGGCTTTTTTGATGGTTTTGTGGCCTTTTGGAGGCATTTTAGTGGGATTTTCAGGGTTTTTAATGGAAATATGGTAGGAAAATGGACAAATGAGCCATGTAATGTGGTAGATGAGGTAGTGAACACTTTTTGGGTGTTAACAGTGGGGACATCGAGTGAGGCCCCTTATATGTATAGCCACCCAGAGATTTGACCCCAAGGCCTTTTGCTTGCTTTTCACAGCACTCAACCACTTGTGCTAACCCTTCGGGCTAGACTGAGGACAATGTTATTCCAAGGTGGAGTTGATTGTAATACCCCCAATTTGACCCTTGGAATATATTGAATCCATTATGTAAATGTTTTCTTATCTGGATTGTGTGATTGGTTTACCTAGCTAATCCAAATGTTATGTAAATTGTTGGCTTAGATTCAGACCCGGAGTTCTAAATTAGGTTACCAACAATAACCCTATGAGCATCGGCATTTTCAGCATCCTTAAAGAACACAGTATTACCTGAAATGCTCAAAAGAATTGCAAAGACTGAATTTAGGAAAGAAATTGCATAGATTAAACATAACCATTCAACATTCATTATTATACATACATACAAAATTATAGATTAATGCACAATAACTCATGTATACATAGAATATGGTATAACAGTCGGTTGATTCTTCATTCATACTAATAAGGTTTTACATCACATACATATACATTAAACGGGGACTAACATCAACCTAATATAGTCCCATATATTGCCTCTTTATACAAAACTGAGACAGTTATGTCTCCTACCAACTGTCATTTAACAAATCTATTTATTTACATTAACAAACATACAATTATACGACACAACGCGCTTCTTTACATTATCGCGTAGCCTAATACAAAACTTAAAATTATATCAACTATAGTGCCAGCATGCACCCAACATTATGTTGGGCTCACCCTCGATCCCATGCTTATTCTTTAGAAATCACCTGCTAGACTGATGGGAACCCCTATTTCACCTACACTGCAAACTCAAAAAATTGATTATCCAATTGCACCATAGACTGCAACAGTACCTCAAAATACTTTTGAAATTCCATTGTTTTTTCCTTTGTTGTAGACTGCTAATTTGGGTGCATGGTTTCACCCTGGCATCTCAATTTCTTTTTGGGACTTCTCATGAATCTCTGTAGTGCTAACATACTACTTCTCAAATTTCTCTTGAAATTCCATAACCTGTGTAGTTACCTATTGCTACTCTGTCTTAGTCATATTAATATTCTTCGTAAGGATAGAAATTTCAGTCATATCCTCCATTCTTGCAGGCATCAACAACATTGTTAGAGACTGCTTTTTAGTTTTAACTTCCTCTTCTCATGACTTAACTTGTTTCTCTTTATTTGCTACCTCAAGCACTTCTTGTAAATGACTCCAAACCACAAAGCCAATATTTACCAGTTTTGAAAGATTTTATATTGTGCTCTTTGCTTTGTCAAATGCTTCCTCAACCTCATAAATATGTTGCTGCAATTATTCTTGCTATGTTGTCTCTATCTTAGACATCTACTCCTTCAAAGGCTTCATTCTGTACCTCCACACTTTCAATAAATAATTTCATGTTTCCACATTTATCCTCGGTTGTAGTGGTTAAATTTTCTCCATGGCGCAGTCCCAAATGCAACTCCTCTATTGTTCAATTCATAGAAGAATGCTCGGTAATGGTCTTTGCATGAACTTGTTGAATATCATTGTATACTTTACTAGTCCAAATGGCATGTAGTCATTTCCTCTATCAACATTGCAATGTACTCTTGCAATTGTTGAAAGGAAATATGCGACAAATCTATTTCAATACCAGGTTGCTTGACTATCGTTATTGGTGATCCTTCCATTTGTTTTTGTATCACTGCATGAGGATCAACACTTATATATATTCTTGTCACAATCTATTCGCTCTCGCTCTCCCACATAGTACTATCAATATCCATCTCCAAACTTTCTGATGTAAAATCACCAATCTTCAACTTACCCTTTAACTTACCCAATTGATTGGTAGACATCATTTGCAAAGATTGTTGTGCTTTCAAGTTGGTTTCAATTGAACCAATGATCTGTTGTAGCTTTGTAAATTCCATTGTTGAATTCCCTTCCTTTTGAAACAATTGTTTTCTTATCTATTGTTGGTAAAAAATGGAGAGCAGGGTTCTTGTGCATGGGCCAACAAAAGGGCGTTGATGTAGTCTAGTGTGTTGGCATTTTCAATCCCCTTAAGGGGGAAGGTCTCACCCAAAGCACAACCAAGACTAGCGTAGAATAAGGATTATTTAACTGCATGACAACAATGGGGTTTTACAACAACAAAAATTACATCATTCATTATATCACAACGATACTTAAGCAGATTCACCATTCATCCATCGAATCAATACAGTAAATAGAAAGGAAACATCATAGAGACATGCATCATACAAAAATTTAAGGGGGCGCCAACAATCTCTTTCATTATATCAATGGATCTTCATTACAATAGCAATATTACATCCTCAATATTTACATTCATCGTGAAATTACCCGTTGTGGGATACAAAAGAACCTAGAAACCCCATTACAAAACCCATATCATAGATCTGTCTATCTCTGTCTGTAGCTAATATCTTATAATGTCCAGATCTCCTTAGCTCGGATACTTTCTCGCGTGCTCCTCTCTTTCCTCATCTTCGTGTCTTTCGCTTCCTTTTATACTTGCATATTGAGTCCAAAATAGTTCCAAAATGGTTGCGGTTGTTACCTTTCTTTTGCAACTTTTGGAACTTTCCACTACTAGTTCTGGTACTCTTATGTTACTTCCTTCCTTTCTACAACTTCTAGTATTCTTCCACTACTTTCTTCCTTTGATTTTCATCTTCTGCTTCCTTATTGGTCCACTTCAAAACGAAGGAGCCAACACCTACTTCTCCTTTGACATTTCCAGTTCTCGAGTTTTTGTATGTGTCTCTAGTGTTTCTTCTTCTATAATTACTGATGAAAACAATGTAGTCGTCTTTTTGTGCACCTCAGGTACCTTCTTGGTTTGTTCATGACCCTTTTTATTTTATGCACTTATCCTTAATGAATCATGCACCTTCGAGCTCATTGATCCTTTTGTTTCTTGCCTCTTCTATTTTGGGATACCATTTAGAGTATTTACTATCTCAACATATGAATATGGTTTCAGTTGAAACTCAATAGGTCGTTCCTCCATGGTTTCCTAAATGTTTTCCTCAGTTACACAGAAGGGTAACGCCTTCATTCAATTAGAGGGATCTGCGCATGGTGACATAAAAGCATTATGATTATCAACTGAAAAAACACACTACAAAATTATACTTATCAATCAATCACGAAGGAATCCAATATGATTCAACCATATCTTGGATCATCTTGGTATACCAACAATGAAATGCCAAATTCGTCCCTTGTTGCACATCTTTGTATTGACTCAACTACCAAATATTAAATGTTGGATCCAAAAATTCCCTTGTTACCTCTATATCATACTCTATACCTTGCAACGGTCTCCATTCAATCATTGCTATCAATAACATAACCCAACTTAAATGAAATTCTTTACCTGCATCACGACAATGTAACGAATTGTTGGTTCATATTCAGACCCAGAGTTCTAGATTAGGTAACCAACAATAACCCTATGAGCATCAACATTTTCAGCATCCTAAAAGGACACAGTCTCACCCGAGTCTCTCATAGGGATTGCAAAGACTGAATTTATGAAAGGAAATTGCATAGATTCAACATAACCATTCAACATTCATAATTATACATTCATACACAATTATAGATTCATGCGCAGTAACTCATTTAGACACAGAATATGATATAACAGTCGGTTCATTGTTCATTCATACTCATAAGGTTTTACATCACAAACATATACTCAACACGAGGATTAACATCAACCCGATATAGTCCCATATCTTTCTTCTTTAGAAAAAAGTACTTAGGATCTTTACTGAGAGAATGACATATACAGTATATTAATGCATAACAATCACAATAAGCATGAAAAGCATCACAAGAATCAAAAGCATGAGAGACAAGAGACACAGAGTTTCTGTGGGGAAAACCCTAAGGTGAAAAACCCCACAACTTCCTCAGAGATAGAGAGAGCAATGGCTCAACCAAAGTACAACCAAAATACACTGAGATAGTCTCCTAGTAGCAGATGATCCTCCTCCTCACTAGTGCGCCACTTTCTGAGTGAGAGAAGTATGTGAATGAATGATCAAATAGAGATCTCCCGACCTCTATTTATACTTGTTTTGTCCTGCCCAATAAACTAATGGGGCCTACATGTCTAGCTTAACCCATGGTTAACTTAATCTGGGTCGACCCCACACTTGGTGGTCTAATAACCCTTTTACCCACATGACTCATACAGGGTCGACCCCATCAAGGTGGTCTAATAACCCATTGACAAGTTAACACACTTGCGACACTTGTCAATACAAATGACGACACTTCCTTATAGAGGAATAACACATCTCTATAAGGGTACAATAAATATATATATGAAATACATGGGTGAAATACATTCTGAAGTTACATATACATCAACATGTCTTCCATGTGGTATTATTGGCCCAAACTGCCTCACTCAGTCTGTCAGCCCAATCTCTTTTGTGGAGTTGGACTGTCTTTGTCAGAATCCTCTCTAATTCTCCATTGGTTACCTCAGCTTGACCATTTGCTTGAGGGTGATAGGAGGAGGACTGTCTGTGCTTGACATTGTTTCTTTTAAGCAAGTCTTCTATTAAATTTGATGTAAATTGTGGGCCTTGATCAGAAACTAGTTCTCTTGGTACTCCAAACCTGTGAAGTATCTACTTAGTGAAGAATTTTTCCATGTTAGTTTCATTGGCCGCAGCAAGTGCTGCTACCTCACTCCATTTTGTGAGGTAGTCAGTGCATACTAGGATGTAGCTTTTCTGGTTTGACTGTGGGTTGATTGGACCAACGAAATCAAATCCCCATTTTTCAAATGCCTCCAAGGAGATCTAAGCACAAATAAGAAAAGTGACCCAATGTCACCTCGGTCACCGTTCTAACTTCTTCGAAAGTCGAAACCTCCAAGGAGAAGTATCCTTATGGAACGTTGTAGAGACACTAGAGAAACCAACCAACTATATTCTATGCAATCTTGTAGTTAGACTAGTGCCTAAATGGAGTCAATAATCAATGCCAGTGAGTGCCAAAGATAGGATCAAGAACAATAATTCACTTAGGTCATTTAATGAGAATGTAAACTTGAAGTAAGCCAATAATGAACCAAGAGATAATAACCATTTACCAAATCTAGATTTAGGATCATTCACCAATAAAGAAATTTAAGGAACGTGTACACATGTATTTCAATAAACAATATTGGATGAAAAGACTATATTGCTAACACCATCAACCAATAACCAAATATTCGTTAAGTGATAATGCAAGTTATGAAACTAAGATCAACCCAATTGTATATCTAATTAATATGTATCATTAACAATGTCTCTTATCATCCAAGGTGCAAACAAAACCAATGCTTTATGTAGACAAGGGGGTTCAATCCTATTTAACATCCACCAAACAATTAGCACCAAATATATAAATAATCAAATACCACATGAACATTACTTATGACATGCAAATAGGTATCACTGACTAAGTATACAGAGGTCCTAAACATGTGCTAGGGAAACATATAACCAATAATATGCTAGATTTATTTATCACTCAAAATTAACCAATCAGATGTAGCGATTATGTTATGCCTTCAATAACTGAGTATCACCCAAAGACTAGCAAAGTACTCAACTACAAGCAGTGTTTACATAAGATTTGAAGTGTCAAAAAATGCAAGTGTCCAAGTCATAAAGGAATCAAATATCACCTAATATCACTAATCAATATTAAAAGACCAAATATATACCATCAGTTGAGTGTAAATGTAGTATCCAACAGGAATTAATAACTAGTTACCAATATCAATCATTAAGTGTATCAATTAGACATGTAACTAGATTTGCCATGTAAATATGCATTCAGTAACTAGGTTGAAGTAATCTAGAAGCTATGTCACTCGCTTATTAATTAGCAATAACCAACTATCACCAACAACCAATAACAAACTCTCATCACCAACAATGCCAATATCAAATGAATGCTGAGTTAATTCATCCAAGGATAACCTTCCGATCTGTTTGTAGTCACACCGTACAATATAGATTAAAGTTGTATTTGAGAGAGAGTAAACTCAGAAAACTTCCATAAAATCAGAGTTCTTTTAGCAACTAAATTCATATCTATATGCACCAAAGACAACAACATTAGTATTTAGTAACATTTACTAATCACTGAAAATTGACCTGCATTGTGTTTTTCTGTTTACTGTGTGTTAGGGCAGCAGGAAAGATGAATGACAGTTGGTCTGCAATTTTATTGTAGACCTTTGTCAATGGTAAAAGGAAGGCTCGGATGGGAGTAATGGGATGGATAAAGGGGCATCCAAAAGAAGGTGGAGAAGGAAGGAAGGAAGGGGAATGGAGAGGGCAGCGAATGAATGGAGGGAAGAGATGGATGAAGAGGAGAAGGGAGTGAAGAGAAGGTCAACCAAGGGATGGATAGAATGGAAGGGAGAAAGGGAAGGTAAAGGGGAAGGAAATGAGGATAAGGTAGGCCGAAAATGTAGGGTGGGTGAAATTTAAGCAGGCCGAAATTGTAGGAGGGTCGAATGTTTAGGAAAATCAAAATTTTTGGATTTTGATTTTTTTTTTTTTTAGGATTTTTCAAGGATTAGTTTTAACACTAATTTAAAAAACTACTAACTCGAAAAGTCAAATAATTTAACATAATATTTAAAAGACAAACAAAACTTAGAAATTAGGGTTTTGGGGGGAGTTTTTGATAAATTTGGGATTTTTAGGGCTCCTAAAATTTCTCCCTAGGATTTTTAGGGACAAATAGGGCAAGCCGAAATCATAGGAGGAAGGGCCGAAATTTTAGGGAGGCCAAAAAACACAAAAAAATAATTTTTTAATTTTTAGGGTTTTTATCATAAAATTGCAGACCTAATTCTAACCCTAATTATACCATGGAAATGCAAAATTTTAACCCTAGATAATAATTACAAATGTACAAAACTCATATTTTAGGTTAAAAAGTAGAGAGAGCAACCTAGAGTTTCAAAAGACAACTATTCACCAAACCTAGGGCATCAATGAGAGGAAAAACTCTCCTTGAGATGGTCTTTGCAAGCTTGGCCAACTAGGGCTCACCTCTACAACCTCTAGGATTCGTAGATGAAGCCTAGCTTGAGCAAAAATTGAAGACCTAAAGCTCAAATTTGATTGCAATGGTGATCAATGACAAAAATGACATGCAAATCAAGAGAAATATGAAGCAATAATGGCTTCCATCCAACCCTAACAAGCATCACTTTCGTACATTTGAGAGAGAGACATCAAACAAAAGTATAGATACCTCCAAGTGCATGTGTTAAGCAAACAACTCTAGCCTCACCTTAGCAATGGCATGAACAAAAGTAAAACTTCCAAGAAATGCTTCAAACTTGCAAAATAACCTTCATCAAGGAGTGCCTTCCTTCAAAGAGCCCTAGTTAGGGAAAATAGTAGACATAATGATCTTATCCCAAAATTTGATATCTAAAAATGAAGTGAGGAGATCTTATTTATATGATCTCACACTCACTTTACCCAAAATAAGGTTAATTTAATATTTAAAAATGTCAACTTAAAAATATAACAAAAATAATATAAAATAATCTAAAGATGGCCTATTGTAGGCTACCTGGGTATTTTACCCCCTAGGTGCTAAAATATGCTAAACAAGGTCAAATTTGACGAAACTGAAGGCCAGACTGTGCAGGGGGGGGTCGGCATGCCCCAACTAACCCCAACAATGATGAAAACCCTCAACGCCCCCCCTTTTTAGCAAGCAAATAGTCTACCAGGAGGATGATGTCATCCTCTGAAGGAGAGCCCAAAGGGAGGGAACTGCTGAACTGGAGGACCAGGAGGGTGATGGATGTGCTCTGGAAGATAAGAGTGAGTCTCAGTGCTAAAACAAATACCGTTGGAGTGTTGAAACAAGGTGGGGGTCATGTGACCCAGTGAACCACCCCTGGAAGACCTAGACACCAACCTTACGGTTTCAAACCCTTTCATGAGGCAGTCAGGGATGCCATTAAGCCATAGTATTTCTAGAAGAGAATCCAGAGGGTCTAGCCATGCCCCTACCTCAGAATGAGCTAGCTAAACACCCCTCCTAGTCAGAAAAAAGACACCCTGTCCCTGGGGTACCTCTGCAGGTACGCTAGTGCTAGTACCATCGTAAGATATCCCAAAGAACCCTTATAGGGGTGGCAACAAAATAGTATATTGAGATGCCATCATCTTCTTACTATTGTTTTCATGATTTGGCGATTGTTTTTCTGAACACTTCCAACTTCCTGTCCGGTATGATGCCGATATATATTTGTTGTCTACTTTTACGAAGACCAAAGCCACTCATATATTTGATCATATTTAAGAGTGGTGAAGGCGGAAAAGGATGATCAAAGCCACCATACCTCCCAAATTTTTACTAGAATGGTTTTTAAAATCAATCTTTGCTTACATCTCCAAATATGTTTCTACTTAGAGGGTTACAACCGAGGAGGAAGCCATTTTCAAATCCCAACAATTAGATTTGATCTAATCTCAATCTGGGATTTTGTATGAAATCATTCCTGATGCTCTGCGGCCGAGTATTGATCCTACTAGGGCCAAATGAGGACCACATGCTGATGGCATTGTTGGTTCAATTTAAAATCCCACTGTAGAAGCTCTTGCAAAACAAATGAAAACAATATATGTCAAACACTCTGCAATAGAATCAACTAAGGTTGCTACTCCCCCTTTTCAAACAATTACTGTGCATAATGTGCAATCAAATCCAAAAGGCCTCAATAACCTGGTAGAAAGAAAAATAATAATAAGAGAAAGAAAGGTGAGGGAAATCAAAATAATCCCAAGTCTAATGATAATGTGAGGGAAGTCAATTTTCCTTGCAAAATTTGCAAAGGAGACAACCTTACACATCAATGCCCCTTAATTGATCAATCCCATAAGATTTTTGCAACAACAATAACCTGCCATGTTGAGAGATCCTTTTTCCAAACAGACAAAATATGACTTTTGGAAACTCTGGTTCTGCTGGGGGAACCCAAAATTCCTTGTCATCTGATCAGTATTACATCAAAATTATATGTTTGAACACTTTGTTTCAAACTAGAGAAAAACATTATGGCCATGAACCACCACAAAATGAGAAAGAGAATACTGAGTTGTAGAACCCTCTTCATATTGAGAAACCTACATAATCTATGCCAAAGATACTGAAAGGTGTCTATAAAAGAGCCGTGCACAATCCTAATGCTTGGGATGTTGTCAACTACTCTATCGTTGGATATTTGTCCTGAACAACTTGTGCAATGTCTGCTCTAGAAGTGTTACAAAGTTTCCCATTGCAACGAAATGCACTCTTAGCTACTATAGGAAACATTGACTTCGTGAATGATTTAGTTGCGAAGTTTGATATGTCCGATGTCAAAAATTGTTTACCATACCATGTCGCTTTCCAAATCGACATAGTCCATGGATCTAAGAGTGTTGGATGAAATTTTGTTGATGAAGGTTCATCAACATGCGTTATGGCCATTTTCTGTTGGAGAGATTTAAGGTCCCCAGAGTTAGTTCCTTCTACAATATTACTTACTGCATTTGATGGAAGGTCATTCCGGCCCCATGGAATCCTCCCTTCTTTGGACATCGATTTAGGAGGAAAAATAGTTTCAGTAGAAGTTGAATTGTAGATACTCCCCTGGTTACAATTTGTTGCTAAGGAAGAGCTGGACGTATGCTATGAAAGCTATCCTATCATCTGTATTTCGGGTTTTATTATTTCCTCATTAAGGAAATATTGTCAATATTGACCAATTATCTTATACCTAGAATAGTACTACAATCTACACAGATTCTAATATTCCATGGGTTGATCGAACTCATCCACCAATCAAGAGTCTAGGTATAGGAATGTATCCATTACTTATGGGCATATTCAATCTTCATGTTCCTATTAATTATATTAGTTTGGTCAATGTTAGGGATGTTGATAGTGCTATATCCGAGGATTCCTCACAAGAAGAATTTGATAGAAGTGATCCTTGGATCTTTCCAACTCCATCTGAGTTAGTCGAATATACCTAACATCGTCATCTAACATTGCCTTTATCCGCAGCATAAATAGATTTCCAATCCATTCAAATAATTTCCGCAGATTCGATTACAACTCCCCCAGTATAAGAGGACTTGGATCTTTCTTATGATCCGACATTGTCTATGAATTCCTATGATTCTCTTGATTGTTTAGAAATGGTTGTGCCTGTGGATGAGGCCATTCTAGAAGCTATGGTAGGAAGTGATAAGCCTTGGGAGGATATGGATCACCATTCCTATTTTCTTCCACCCTTAGATAGAATTGAAAACGAGGAATTCTATGTGAAACTACCCAAAAAATACCAATTGGACCATAAATACTTTAGCCAAGAGGGGAATCTATGCTGAAGGAAATATGGCAAACATTTCTAAAATTATGCCGATCAATATTTCCAAAGACCATAATATCATTGAAATTTTTTTATCGGTGAAAACTACTCTGAGGAGGAAGTTAGCATTTATGTAGAATTCTTTAAAGAATTTTGTGACTTTTTTTCCTAGTCATATGAGGAGATGTGAGGAATCAACCCATCCATTTTTGAACATGAGATTTGAACATATCCAAATCTTAAACCTGTTCGACAAAAACTACGTCCAATTAGCCCTAGGACAGCAATGACTATCAAAATCGAGGTTGAATTTTTTTTAAAAGCTGGATTTATCTATCCCATCACTATGATGGAATGGGTGTCTAATCCAGTTCCAGTAGATACAAATAAAGGTACCATTATAGTTTGCAACGATTTCCATGATTTGAATAAAGCCTATCCTAAGGACAATTTCCCCACAACATTCATTGATTAGATTATTGATGAGTGTGTAGGAAGCAAAATATTTTCCTTCATAGATGGATTTTTAGGCTATAATGAGATCCATATCAAACCCGAGGATCAACACAAAATCATATTCATTTGTCCTTGGGGTGGCTTTTCCTATAGGAAGATTCCATTTGGATTGAAAAACGTTGGATCAACGTTTTTCTATTCATGACATTAAACACATTGTAGAGCCATATCTTGATGATCTACTCGCTTGATTTCGAAAGAGACAAGATCATCCTGATCACTTGTGCCTTGTGTTCGAATGATGTAGACATTATAAGATTCATTTGAATCTCAATAAATGCAATATAATCCGCGTTGAATCGAGATGGTTGTTAGGTTTTATCTTGTCCAACAAAGGAATCATGGTCGATCCATTGAAAGTTGAGGCCATTGTAAATCTACCTCCTCCTCGTACCATTTGTCATCTTCAAAGTATACAAGGGAAATATAACTTTCTCATAAGTTTAGTGTAAACTACACCAAAATAACCAATGGATTTATATGTTTTCTTAAGAAATGCGTTCCATTTATATGGGACGATGTTGCTCAAAATTCATTTGAAGCCCTTAAAAAGGCATTATTGATAGCTCCTTTACTTAGCTCACTTGATTACACAAGGGATTTCCTTTTGTATCTATCCGAGTAAGATTCCACAATTGGTATATTCCTGGTTCAGGAAGATGATCAACTCCAAGAGCATGTTATCTACTATCTTAGTCGCGCGTTGCTAGGTCCCGAACTTCGATATTCTCATGTGAAGAAATTATCTTTGGAAGCTATTTTTGTTGTTATGAAACTTCGTCATTATATTTTGTTGTGAACAACCATAATATTTGAATACATTAACCCTTTCCAATTTGTTTTGACCCGATGAATAATCGAGGACAAATACTATAAGTGGATTGCTATACCACAAGAGTTTTATCTAGAGTTCCAATCTGCAAAATAAAAAAAAAGTATTTGGTTTTCGCTGAACTTATTTCAGAGTTTCCAAATGAAGTAAACACCACCATTGAAGAAGATTCATTCCCTAATGGGCATATCTTCTTGATTTATTCATCCAACCCTTGGTATGGAGATATTTTGAGATATCTCCATATTTTGAAGTGCCCCTCTACTTTTTCGAGGGATGATCAATGACGTTTGTGTCATAATGCAAAGAATTATATCATCATCAGTGATACTTTATGCCATAGAGGATTTGATTCCATTTTACGTCATTGTTTGAACCACGAGGAAGTAAAGAGTGTTTTGAATGATTCCCATGCCGGAACATGTGGGAGTCATTTTTCTGGGTTGGCAACATCCCATATAATCTTACGCACTGGTTATTTTTGGTCTACAATCTTCAAAGGTTATGTAGATGTAAATGTTTTCATCCATGTCAATTGTTCACCAAAAAGATGTGGGTGCATCCAACTCCACTTTTTCCTGTCATTACTGTAGGTCCCTTCACTAAGTGGGGGATTGATTTCATGACATGCAATCCAGTTTTAGCTGGGGGGCATAAGCATATCATAGTTTCCTGTCGACAAGTTCACTAAGTGGGTAGAGGCTATGCCTACGGTTAAAGGTGATGGGGGAACTGCAATTTATTTAGTTTTCAATAAGATAATATCAAGGATTTTTATCCAAACATAGATTGTCACTGCTTATGGAAGTCATTTTCAGAACTACATGTTGTCCGAATTGACTAATATGTTGGGGTTTAAACATGAGCATTCATCTCCATTTTATCCACAAGCGAATGGTCAAGTTGAAGTAGTGAATAAACAACTTAAGGCCATTCTCCAACGCACTATCAATGCTAGTAAGTCTAACTGGAACATTATGTTGTATCTTTCTCTATGGGCATATCGAACCACTGTTAAAAATGCCACATGGTTTTCTCCCTTCCAACTCGTTCATGGAGTGGAAGATATAACCCCCATTGAATGCGAAATCCCTTCTTTAAAGTTAGCTATACAACTCTTACATGAGAATTTTGCTTTGGAAGAACGATTGATTCACCTAGAACATCTAGACAAGAAATGTCGAGATGCAACCATGACAAATGAGGCACACAAAAAGAGGGTTAAAATTCAATATGATAAATATGTCTGACCTTGAGTCTTTTCTAAAGGTGACCTTGTCTTAGTCTATGATAAGGACATTGAATCTTTGGGGAAGGAAATTTTAACTCTATGTGGCTTAGCCCATATATCGTAACACGTTTCTTAGAGAAAGGAGCTTATGATTTAGGTGATTATTAAGAGAACAAGTTATCGGAGCCTAGAAATGGGCTCTATCTAAAGAAGTATCATGCTTAGTTCATATGCTTTTTCTTGTACATAGTTGTATAGTTTTGTCTTGATTTTTTGCTTATTTAGATTTGTTGTTGACATTTTCAGATGTCAAGTGGGATATTTCTAGGATTTTTGGATGGTGCTAGTTGCATCACTCAAGCTCTCGCTGCAGTTGCATGGGTGTTTTATTCTCTGACATGTCAGTTGGTTGTTTAGGGAGGCGCTTGTTTAGGGCCAACTACCAATAATATGGCTAAGTATAGTGTTGTGATGGAACTTCTTAGTGATGTTATTCTAAATGGAGTCCTATAGTTAGAGGTTCATCTCGATTCACAACTAATTGTTTCTCAACTAAATCATGAATATAGGATTCACGATCCTGTCCTGCTTCGTTAGTTTTTAAGCATTCAGTTACTTGAACAATATTTTATCTACATTACTTATAACCATATCCCAAGAAACCAGAATGTAATAGTTGATGCACATCCTATGTTTTATATTGGCATTTGTATCATCTGTAAACATATAAAATCAAGATGTACATAACAAACATTTGTAGCATAATGTAAATAAGCTGAAATCATTTTTTTTTAAAGATAGATAAACCAAGGCAAAAAACCACATATAAATATAAGTCTCATAAAAAATACACATCGAAAAAATATAGTGAGTTCAGTCATGTCCAAAAATGGGCACTACTGACCCCATCTATAGTATACAATCTACTAGTATGCCTAGGGAGCACCTACACCATGCTCCCTATGGTAATATCCAATAGTAGTATCCACTCTCCTGAATAAATTAACCCACCTATGGGCACTCCTACTACCTGTATCTAAACTACCTCTGGTAATTCATCAACCTTGGTTTTTGGGATACCAAGCATAAGTTGATTTAGGTTGTTCCTGACTCTATCTAGCGCCACCACAACATCAACTGATCCCCCCCTCTCGAACTCTAGGTCAGTAGCGAGGGAGCCCCTTAGGAAGAGTAGGTGCTCTATCTACATAGTAAATTGTGTGATCATGATTATATTACATTCAAAATATGTCTTTTATTTTCATTATAAACAAAATGTAAAAATCAAATAAATTTTAAAAATGGTTTAAAAAAGTGAAACTTACCAATCACACCAAGTGCGCTTCCTGTAGGACTACCATGTCCAGATATCTACTGAAATCAATCCCATGATAAAGATAGTCTTCGATGCCTTTACTTGGAACCCCCACCAAGAAAATAATTCATCGTCGAATGGGGTTGTATCTCACCCACCTCCAAGTTGTATCATCAATCCCGTCCATCTGGTCATCACTGGGGTACACATGCTGTGTGGCTCTATGTACACTCCTGGACTAGTGGTAGGTACCCTCTAAAAAAAGAAGCTACATATGAGGTTTCCAAACCTAAAGAGTTTCAATTTCCCCTTTTTACATGCTAATATTTGGGATTTCACACATCCCAATAATGTAGTGCACCAATAAAAAACCATAAGTTCCTTATAATGTACAACATAGTACATATGAACCTATGAGGCTTGGTGCAAATATGTTGATTTAGAAACCCTCCAAATGGTCATAAGGATTATCTTGAGGCTTATATCCTCAATGTATTTTATCAGTATCTGTGAACCAATTTTTTGAGCCCCAACTATGCAGTACATTCTTATGTACTCGTCGATGATCATGCCGCCAATACTACTAGATTTGAAGCTTGACAAATCTCCTCGTCAAGACAATCGCGTGAGAAAGTAAATATCATCAACCTCTATTTTTAGAGGTTGTCCATCAAGCATAAAATATTTCTCATTTGGGTCCGAACAGTCAATAAGTCGTTGTAAGAGTTGGTTTTGATCTCTCATGTTCCTCACTTCAAAGAATTTTTTAAGCCCACAGAGTTGGAGCACTTCCATTGCTTTTTCATTTGTGTGTACTTCATTGTCCAAAGCTTCATGTTCATGTTCTATCCATTCACAACCATCCTTCATCCAAAAATTTGAATTTTTAGTGACTATTTTTCTCAAAAATCATTCCCACGGACATGTACGCGGGATACCTTTTAGACAGTCAAGTATACACTATGTGTACATGACTTGTAAAATTATAGTCCGTGTACAACCCCGCAAGCATGTAGGTCCACCCCAAAATATTAAAAAAAGGACATGAAACTTAATAAAAAAAGTATGAAATGAAAGAGCAGGGAATAAGCTGCTACCTGACACTGACAAAATCGAAAATGACTAATCGTAGCTCCCATAATATGCTCCTGAGTTGTGAGGTAGTTTTTGCTCCAAAACACTCAGTTGGCTTTATATATGTTCTTTAATTATTCCAAATAGACCCAGGTTCTGCGCGGTTCAGGGAACCAACAAAACCCCTTTTCACCGGCCCTTTCGGAAACAGTCTGCGAACAGACTAAGGTCTCACTCGAGGCGAAGTTATGGGGAGGTTTCAGAATCAAGTTTCCACAACTGGGTGATGCGCGCTTCAATAGAATGGTGGACTGCGCGAAGTTCACCCCCTTCGCGGTTAACACTTAGGCTATCACACATCCAGGGACTGCATGATACAAAACGACCACTTAATAATAGGACAACGGAACTGAGGACTGTGCTTCCTCTTCAACACTTACACAACTTCAATGGAATTTACTTAGTGTAATATTATGCATTCAACAAGCATCTTAAACTGTAACCTTGCAAACTTATACAACACGATGAACTACCATGCCACTATGCACTTCCGGTGCGGCGCTTCAGGGAATCGCCCTATATAGACTTCACTGACTTAATTGATTTACCCATTTACTTATGCATTCATAAGGTTCTGAAATATTGGTGCATTCGACATTCACTCATGTGCATTCAACACTTAGAATATCATTCATATCCATCATTCTTCTGGAGAATATACATGAAAGCAAAGATATATTTACTCATAAACAAGAATTTAACCATTCAACAGAAGCAAATGCACATTCAATCACATAACACAAGGATTTAACGTGGTTCACCCCCAGGATGGGAGCTACGTCCATAGGAACTATTGATTATATTATCAATGGCAAGGGTTCAACAATTCCAGTCTGTGCACACAGCTACAGACTCTCTTCTCTCTTCAATGGGCCTCTGCGCACACAACTACAGAGCCTCTTACAATAAGTCTCTCAACAGAGATAAAAAAACTCAACAATAACAATATCAAGATTAAAGATTCAACCCTTTCCCTTAGAAAAGTTTCCCTTATATAGATCGTTCCCTTAGGTCACGTCTGTTACAATCATGTGGGACAGAAACCCTAAGGTTGTTACCTAAAACTGGTGCGGTTACCCCGCTAACCAAGTCTGTAAGGATCTGATAGTGACTCGTCATCGTGGCCATCCTTCTATGCATGGTCACGTCACTTTCAACCTCCCTATTGAGCACATGCCGACGAGTCGCTTTCATCTCGCCGTTCCTTCTCTAACGGCTTCGTGCGACCAATTTACGTAGTGCTGCCTTTGCTTGTGTGACCGGTCATTTTCCTTTCTCGCTACTCCTTACCCGCCTGCTGGGAATCTCGGTGTATCTTAACCAAAATAGATTTTCAATTGTTCTCACCGGAATTTATACTATTTTCCATCCAAAACTATGCCATGTTGGATCTTCCATGAGCTGGCACTTTGCAGCGCTGGATCTCCGCAGCGCTGTCTCTTCTACTTTGTCGATGCTTCGTTTCGCTGTTACTTCATAGCTCCCAAAACTGACTTGTCCAAAATTTTCTTAACTTGGGCTAGGCCCAATAGTCTCCTAACACTTACATGTGGCTCGTCCCCGAGCCACTCTCAATAGGTTCACTGGGCTTTTCTTCTCCTTACTGAGCTATCCTCGCAGTAAATTCTTCATAAGTTGTGCTTAGCTTCGCAACTGTGTCTTTGGCTTCTTGCTCAACTGCCTTGACGGTTTCTACCAAATCTGATGATAGGTCCTCCTTAGCCTGTTCTTGTACCATTTCCTCTGATGCGCAGAGTTCCTACAACTTCTCTTCAATCTTTTGTGAGATTGCAAGAGCTTCTTCCTGTAGGGGCTATGTTTTTGCCAAAGTTTCAGCTTCCCTTTCTCTCAAAACTAGTAGTTCCTTCTTGAGCTCCTTGACTTCTGCAAATATTCGGAGTCTCTCGATTGTTGACAGAGTCTTTATCTACGCATTTAGAGCATCTATCTCTACCTGTGTCTGCTATACACTTGTTTGAACTTGTAGCAACTGAGGGTCTTCTTGGAGCGTGGTCCAAACTCTGGAATTCTAGCGGTAGCATGGAAATATCAATATCCACATGAGGTAATGTCTTCACTGTCACATACCCCAATTTTATTAAAATAATGTAATTATTTTTAATATTCCTGAGAACATTATGTTAAATTTAATGCTAAGTAGGAATGGATGACTCAGCAGAGTCTCCAGAAATGGAATGTAAATTCTGAATAATTATTATTAATAAATAAATTATGGAGACAACAGCATGGGAGAGCTGTTAAAAGAGGTTACTGGTCTAACTGGTGGATGGAATTAGGTGGAAGGACAAAAGACAAGTGGCAGCATCCTCAAACACTTCCTGAGTTGCAGGTGGCAACTTCCCTATATTTTGGGGTCATGATTCCCCAAGAAAGTGGAATCTGAGCAGGTGGCTCATTAATGACAGTTAGCCCAACTAAGACCTAGGCAATCTTTTAAATACTACTCAATGAACTGAGCTGGGGGTTCAGCAATTGTTCTAGAGGGAGGATACATTCAGGTGAATGCTATTCAGGAGTCCCATTGAGGAAGTGGGAAAACAGTAAGGAAGTGTTTTGAGCAGGAAGTTGCGGTAACTTGGTTCCAGTATAGCTGTTTTGGCTGAGGGAATTATTGGCCGTACTTAGATTCCAGCCAGTTAGACAAGAGCAAGCTCGGGGGTCCTGAGAAGTGCTGTCTGGGCACTCTCCAGGAATTGGTAGGGAGGAACAGCCTCCCATTGCTGTTATTGTCTACCATCTACAGGTTCTGCCACTCTTCCTGTTGTTGGTTTATTTAATTTTCCTATGATATAGACTAGTACAACTACGTTTTGATTGTATTCAACTTCAGTAAATCATTCTCTGCACTTTCTTTTGGTATAAATTTCAGAATGCTGATGTTTTAGAAGTTTTCCTATTTTTATTTAATTAGAGTATTTATCTTATACAGAACTTATTTGTTACAGCTACAGTTAACAAATACCATGTTTATGCATACTCTAGAATTCCTGTTAATAGTAAATAATAGACAAGATATGTTAAACAGTAGGTATTCCAGATTATAGCTATCAAACAATCATAAGAACAAATCTAGACAAATCTTAGTTTTACTTTGAGATATTTTTTCCTGTTAGAGTAATCTACCTGTATTTATAAGTATTACATATTATAGTCAACTTTAAGTTACAGGTCACTCTTATATCAAGTTAATAGATAAACAAAACTCATCGTAATATATATTTATACTCAGAACATGTTGACAGCTAGTGATTATCTAACGAGGTGACTGTAACAATATTTCATTGTTACCAGCTTCCACATAATCTTAAACACTTACACAGTAGTCAAATACAAACACTAGCAACTATAGAGTATTATTTTCCTTTCTACCTAGTATTCGAATACAGTAGTCACGTTTATTATAATAAAATTAACAGAGTTGTTTAAAACAACAACAAACATATTAATACAAAAGAGAAACTGTCGACGAACGCAGTCATCATTGGATGTTACAATCCATCTTAAATTATACACAGTAATAATAGTTATTCAGTATAAATGTCTCCCTTGGAGTTTTCTCAAAAACCTACACGGCCGTAGCCTTACATTATCCCTTCGACAGACTGAAAAACAAATGAAAGGACTGCATTATATGGCAGCCATAACTTACAGCATCCTTATACTTAGTTCTAAGTATATATTATTCTATCCACAGTTTCATTTAACAACCATACAAAAAGCAAAATAAATATTATTATAATTCATTTCCAGTCGCTATCAAGTTAACAAATTCCATATATATTTGTGGAACACAAAACAGAACCTCAACTCGCATGATTTAACCCTATACTATTCAACTATTACATACACAGTCGAGAAACGTCCACTATCGTTATTCAACACTACAAATCGAAGAAAAACGCAGGGAGATAATTATAGGGTTACATCATAACAGAGTTATCATCCATTGCAGGTATCGCAGAACCCAGTTATCTTTACATTCAAATACATTCTAAATATTTTAACAAAACACGAAAATGAAACACGGCCGTATCAGGCCAGTAATATATTAAATATAAAACTTATACAGCGAGATTTGAACCCTATGCTAGCCATTATCGGAACCATAACCAAAAACCCTGGCCTCATACAGTCCTGGCCGTGAATGGCTCTTCTTACACATAGCAGGGTTTCAAACCACATCTCATTTCAAACAAAACAATTTCATACATATGACTGCACCTACGAACATCAGGTCGATAATGACCTCAACACACAGGAGTTTCCCTCCGAGACACAACCCTAACCACTAAAACCAGCAAAGGAAGAGACAGCCATGGATAACCAGGCTTACCCGGAGGAGCCTGCGTGGGTGACAAAGTCCTGTACACCTTCAAGAGCCGCGTGACCTGTTAAATAACAAATGCCGAGGGTTTTAGTCACCATTTTGAATGCAGAGAATAGAATTAGAAACGTAAATATAATTAATGATTATAAAACATAAAGACTGTAAAACTGTGATTTATCTTACCGAGACATGGAGGAAGGTAACAGTGGAAAATCGGTAGCTACAAGCTGAACTAACAGAGAAACCCCATCATCTTCATCAGATGGGTGAGCAAAAGAAACTATCATAACATTCTTGACAGCCGAGACAAGGTAACAGTTCCCAACGAAACCCTCACGCTGGGATTGAACCAGTCAAGAAGCAAACCCAAAGCCCAATTGCATCAACCCTCTCATACCCTTAAGACAATATCGAAACTCTATCTCATACCCACACCAGCACAGTGACGGACTGTAAATAGCTGGGACTTAAACCAATAATGAACAACGAGACCACGAAGCAATAAAACTATAGCAGACGCTATCACCAGAGCCGAGGACATACCCTATTGCCGAATGGAACCACGAGGCCATAACCACCACACTCTGCACATTGTTACAGTGCCTTCATTACAAAACTCAGACAGGGAGGGTTTCATTCTTAGGACCCGAGCCCGAAGGCAACTACAATAACCAGGTAGGGTTTTCAATAACAGATTATATATCACCAACTGCGTGGAGGAGAGTTAACCACGTAGCATCCAAATAAATCAACGTATTATGGGTCGAGACTATATAGTTCAAATTGCAATCCAAATCATTTTACACCGATTCCAAATCATTATATATGTAAGTCAAACGTATAAGATAACAAATGATATATAATCATTTGGCATATAGTGCATGCATTGCAAATGAATCGTCGAGAATCCCAAGCACTTGGAGTGTATAATCACTACAATGATATAAATAAGTGTTAGTCAACATCACATATGGATTATTCAAAAACTTAATATGATGGATAATACCTTAACATATTATTGGTTATAAATCTTATCCATGGTAAGGGAAAAACATTAGGACTATGACAAAATCAAGTTAATGCACATTTACAATGAAACCAGGGCATAGGTTAATGTCATTAGCATATCACATTACACAAGGTGGTGGTCAACTTTAACCCTAGAGTTTCTCTATGGCCTAGTATGATAAATACAACCATAATACTATTTTGAATATAAAGTTTGCCAATGTATGGAATATTATGATTATTGCACAATCATTATATTATATATATAAATTAAAAACCAAGCCATAGATTAATGCCATGGGCATATTACATTTCTATGTTCATATAAGTACTAAGGTAGTCAACCTTCAAATGAAAATGCCTCGTTAGTTAATACTTGAAATGTTACCAAGTCTTTAAGACAATATATACATTGCTATTATATACTATCATCAGAATTGCTACCAATACTATTGTTAACAGTAACAATTTGAATAATAAACCTCTATTATTAAGATGTTGAAATAGAGTTTCATCTACAGGTTCACATCGTAAAGGTAGTTAAAATCAAGGCACAGTCAGGTAACATAAGTTAAACTCCAAGTAGACATTGGACTTCGATGCATAGGGTCATATTGAAACAACGCTAGAGGCGTCACCTTCTCAACTCGCATTATCAATGCATGAAGAAAACAGTAGTCACCAGTATTAAGTTGACAACAGGTCACATGATGAAAAGACACTTTATACAGCCAATAATTATGATATAACAATTGTTTCATTGTTAGTTACAGCAGTAACATAGCATAATAATCATAAAAACATAATTATAACTGAGACAATGTAAATCTTCGTAACACTTGACGATACTAGCTGAATAAGAAATATCATGACGATCATTAAGTTTTGATGCTCACCAAGTTTAACATACAGTGATCCTTACTTCACTGGCGCACCTGAGAAACAAAAGACGACATATGCATTAGCTTGTAAGCTAAGTAAGCCAGTCAACTACGACTAGCTCTTCCCTTGCGGTTCAAAATAAAACAGTCATTAATTACAACCACCGAAATCAAAGTTTTAAGAAGACAGAGTCTTTAAACAGATTATGTTAGTTATCTAAATTAAAACAATATCAGAAATACTACCTAGTTAACAATTATTGTTACAAATAAAATTTTTAAATTTTTCAGAAATTTTGGGTTCTGACATTCACGCCTTCACTTAGTTCGTTGCTTGGCAGAATTACACTGAGTGGGTCTATGCGGATGATGCGTAGTCATGGTGCCATAGTTAGAACTTTGCATTCTTCCTACTTCAATTTTTCTGCACAGCTGCATTTTGAACTTCACATCTGCGCGCTTCTATTTTTTTTTTTTGCTGCGTAGCTTCACTTCTCTACTAATGTTGCGCGGTTAATGCATCCTTTCCATCGAACTTCGCATATCGGACCAAAACTGTGTACCGACTCTGCGCAATTTCTAGTGCCCAATTTCAACTTTACTTGACACTTAGAATTTTCCTGCTCTTTTGATCACTGAGGGTTCTGCGAAGTAGGACTATCCCTGTAGGGTTTTAGTCTACTTCCATTTATAAGACCTGGTAGATTTTATCCAGCTAATGTGGCTAACTGAACTGCGCCACCATTAGTAACATGCATAATAGTATATGGGCCAAGCCAATGCATTTTAAATTTTCCAGGAAATTTCATGAACTTGCTATCATACAGGAGGACAAGGTCTCCTACCTGGAATTTTTGTGCTTGATATGGCGATCATGCCATGATTTTTCTCTGTCCTTCTGCACTTGCTGGTGAATTCCTGCAATGAAGCGATCCTCCTCCAGTCCAACCAAGTGTAGTATCCTTTCCTGCAATGTTTCTTCATCTTCCATGTTTGTGAATGCAACAATTCTTAAGCTTGGTGCAATGTACTCCATAGGCATCACAAATTACTATCCATAGGCTAATCTGAAAGGTGTATGGCCTGTTAGCTTCTTACAAGTTTTTCTGTATGCCCATAATACAGTTGGAATGCGTAGATCCCAATCATCTTTGTTTGTGTTGCATACTTTTGTCAGCACATTCTCCAGCACTTTGTTAAATGCTTCGACAGTTCCATTGGCTTGTGGATGGTATGGTGTACTCCTCTGATGATATATCTGAAATTCTTCAGTTAGTGCTTCAATGGTTTTGTTCGGGAAGTGTGTTCCTTGATCACTCATTAGAATTTTTGGGCATCCAAATCTGGTAAGGATATTCTCAAAGATGAACTACATGGCAGTAACTGCGCTACAGTCCTTCACTGGTTTATCTTCTGCCCATCTGGTGAGATAATCCGTCATGGTGATATTGTATCTCACACTAGTTCGTTTTCCTAGTGGGTTAATCGATCCCACGAAATCAATAGCCCATTTGTCAAATGCCTATAAAGTTAGTTTCGGTCTTAATGTCATTTCATCTCTATGCGATGGCTTTCCTGTTCTCTGGAAAACATCGCAACTGCGGAAATGTTCCTTTAAATCTTTGTGTAGTGTTGGCCACCATAGCCCTGCTCTTAATATCTTCTGCGGAGTAGCTCTACCTGCGTAGTGACCTCCAAAGACACCTGAATGTGCCTCATCCAATATAAATGGCTTCTCATGCTCTAACACGCATCTGCGCAGCACTTCATCTGGTCCCAACTTGTATAATTGTCCTGCGATGATAGTGAAGTCTGTTGCTTTAACTACCAGCTTCTTCTTCTACTGCGTAGTGAAATCTGTGGGTGCCAATCCTATAGTAAAAAATTATACAATGTCTTTGTAATAATCGTCTGCTATCTGTATGGAAAATAACTATGCGTCAGGCAGATTGTCTTCAAGATTAGTGGGTTCTTCGCCTGACTCAATCCTTGAGAGATGATCAGGTCCTAGGTTCATTCTGCCTGGTTTAACAATGGTTTCAAAGGCATACTCCTGAAAGAGTAGAATCCATATGCATATTCTCCCCCTAACACTGGATTATTGACCAAGTACTTCAGGGCTAAATGGTCAGTGTACATGGAGAAGTGCGCACCCAGAAAATAGTGTCTGAATTTCTGGAGTGCGTAAACCATAGCTAGACCCTCTCTTTCTGTGGTTGTGTAGTTCTTTTTGGATGAAGATAGCTTTCGGCTTGAAAATGCGATGGGGTGATCAATGCCCCCTTTACCTGGTTGAGCGAGCACAATTCCCAACGTTATAGATGAAGCATCAACATGTACGTGGAATGGTTTGTTCCAATCCAAAAAGAAAAGGATAGGCGCAGTTACCATTTTCTCTTTTAGTGTATCTAGTCCCTTCTCGCATTCTGCATTCTAGATGAACTGTGCTTCTTTCTTCAGAAGTTTCTCCATTGGTACGGTTATCTGCGCATAACCCTTGATAAAATTTCTGTAATATCCCGTATGTCCCAGGGTTGTGCGAAGCTGCTTTACTAAGTTTGGTGTCGGAAGATTCCCAATGACTGCGATATTCGCAGGATCAACCATCAAATCTTGCTTACATACAATGTGTCCCAGTAGTATACCATAGGGTACACAGAAAATACATTTCTTCAAATTCAATGAGATTTGATGTTGCCTGCACTTAGCTAACATCATTCTTAGATTTTCATAATAGTTCTTCAGTAAACCAAAGACAGTCCTATCATCAAAATATACTTCTAATAACTTATGGATAAAGTCCTTGAATTTTGCCACAACAACTCTGGAAAAAATAACAGGTGCATTCTTCAAACCAAATGGCATAACTACATACTGATATGATCCCCATTCAGTGGCAAAAGTGGTCTTATGCCTATCTGCTGAGTCTATTCTAATCTGATGGTAACCATAAAATACATCAGTGAATGAATAGGCCTCATTTCCTCCAACATTTTCTAGTACTTCATCTGTAAATGGAGTAGAAAATGGGTCATGTAAGGATGCATCATTCAACTTTCTGAGATCTACACAGATTCTTATTTCTCCTTTGATCTTCTTGTCCTGGATAACCATAGGGCTTATCCATTATGATTCTTCCACTGGCTCAATGATCCCTGCATCAAGCATCTTGTCGAGTTCTGCCTTGACTCATTCTTTGTATCTGGGATTCAGTCTATAAGGCCTTTGTCTGATGGGATTCGCGCCTGGCTTGAGAGGTATCTTCATCACTCCAAAGTCGCCCAAAATGCCTTTCATTTCGGTGAACTTTGTTGGAAACAAATCCTGATATTCATGCAGAAGGTCTGCGATCTACGCGACCTTTTCATCATCCCAGTAATCTCCAATAGATGCGAACTTTGGCTCTTCACTTGTGCCAATGTTGATTTTTCTTGTCTTAACAGGGCCGCTCATGTCTAGAATTTCTAATGGAGGTCCCTCTACATCGTGCACTCCCTCTGATTCATGTATATTAACATTGCGCGGATCCTCCTCATCTTCTTCATCTGCGGAGAGTTTATAGCATTCAAGGGCATGTTCTATCGTTCTTTCCCATTATGGTTGTAGGTTCAAAGGTACCTTTACGTCTTCAAATATCTTTTCTTTGATGACTTCTAATGCCTCGTTTGTACTTGGGAATTCTTGTCTAAATATCCTTTCTTTGATGGTCTGTAGAGCCTCATTTATGCTTATATAGTCATCTTCAAAACTGAAAGTTCTCTCGAAGTTCACAGTCATCATAGACCAATCTATGGTTCCTCTGCGAAGCTCTACGTCTGTGTACCAACTCTTTGGAATCTGCTCTAGTGTGTGCACAAACAGATGAACCCATTCTGTCTATGGTATGTTTACCCATGCTTGTGAACAAGTTTCTATGTGATCCCTCAGATCTGTTTGACCATTATACTTTACCATGGTCAACATAGCTTTCTCTGCGAATTTGATTTTCATCATGTGTTTGCACTGTTCCCATGTGGTCAGAGTGTCCTTATGCACAACCCACCATCTGGAAGGTGTAGCGCGCAGTGCTATATCCAATGCTGGTATGCAATGTTCAGCTGAAACTAATACAATATACTCTTGAAAAAATGTATAGACACTAGTTGAACCATCATAAGTGGGGATTGGACTTACCTCTGTTCCAATCCATTACAGTGATCTTGTGATCTGCGCACATCTTCTTGCTGATACCTCATGCATTCGGCCTTGCCAATTCTCCAGTCCTACGTCAGAGTCTAATACGCAAGAACTGTCGCAGTGCCAACTAATCTTTCCATCAACTGTAGGATTTATGTAGTTGGCGTGGTTTGATGTCATCTTATAGATTCGATCTATATCATGAGCTCTACATTCTTCTCTGATCGGCTCAGTGTATCTCGGTCCTTGTAAAGGGTCCAAGGGCGCGATGACCCTGATATCTCCCCCTTCAAATATCATCTATTTTTTCTTCAAGTCGATGATCGTAAGGTTATCCATCGACCAGCCTATGCCTAGTAATGTTGGACCTATGGGTTACTGTCGTCGATGATCTCAATAACCTCGAAGTCTAATGAACTGCTTACTCCATCTATGTCCACAAGAAAATTCGCTAGCCTTCCAAACGGTATGACTTTCTGTTGATTGGAGAATCTCAATTGTATGGGTGACCATGATAACCTTGGTTTCCTCATCTGTTCCCATGTATGCTTGTTCAAGAGATTTACTTTTGATCCCAAATCAAGGATGATCTCATCCATCTCATAATCTCCAATTTGTCCACTTAGCCTCATTTCTCGGCCTATTCTCTTATGGATTTTTATGTGGTGAACTGCGCTATGAACATTACTCGTGCAACTGCGTTGTTCATATTGGTTCAAAAAATTTTGTATTTCCACCAAAGCATCTTCGCTCTTTAGCAACTTCATATAGCTCCATAGGAACTATGCAACAAAAGTCCCTGTTTCTGCTGCGGTACTTGTTTGATCATACGCTGCTGGAATATCCTTCATATGCGCTGTTTCACTTCGCAACAGGATTCCTGGTGTCACAGGTGCTGGTTCTTTGAAGTTATCCCTTGCTTCTGCGAAGACTTCTTTGTTTCTTTCTAGATTGAAAGAAGGTGCTTTCCCAATAGCTTTTCTTATCCAGACCCCTTCAGGAGGTGTCTTCTTAGTGTGGTGTTCCCCAGAAGTCGAAGCTTCTGGTTCTTTATCTCTTCATGTCACAGTGCCACTTCACGTCACAACATTGACATTTGGGTCTCTTTTCTCTATTGCGATCACCTGAATGTTTTGGTTTGGTGCTTCTGTTCTTCTCTCTTGCATCTTTCCTTGCAATATTGGGCATGCTTCAATAACATGGTCGAAATATTTACAGTATCTACATGTAGTACAAGAATTTGTATAGTCTCTAGAAAGATGGCCAGGCTTAGCACAGTTATAATAAATCATCTGACCTCTTCCTCTCCCTGGGCCAATATTTCTTCCTCTTCCTCAGAATCCACCACGGACTCTATATGCGCCTTGATCATACTGCGCATTATCATGGTGCTGCGGTGTTTCTTCTTGAACTCTGTAAACATCGTGCTTCCTTTCTATCATCAGTTCACATGCTCTACAGTTGGAATCATCATGTCCAACTGACTTACATAAATTACAATACAAATTCTTGGATGTTCTCACATACTTCTGGATTAAGTAACAATCCTCTGGTCGATGTCCTCTGCATCGACATATTTCACACCACAGTCCTTGTTGCTGATTTAGTGGATTTGGTGCTCCACTATCAATGTAATCTTTGAAAACGGGAAAATGTTCTTTCGAGTGTCCCTTTGATTTACATTTTGCACACCGGACTTCTTCTCTGACTTCTTTTCCTTTCTTAATGTCCTAGAGTTGTAAGTTAGAGTTGCTAACTGGTTCTGGATCTGGATCATTCCTTGGCTTGTTTCTCCTATGGGTGAGGCTTCTAGCTTCATGGCAATCTCTAAGGATTCTGTCTGCGATGCGACCTTCTATTGCATCAATTACAGTCTAATATGTGGCAACAACGCAGCTATGAACCACTCTTGGTGTTGTTGCGGTGCGATGTCAAAGCTTAATTGGTCTAACAATGCTTTAAAATTCTGGTCAAATTTCCATACTGACTCAGTTGTTTTCTGCTTAATCTCTTTTAGCTCTGTTATACATTGTGATTCAGACTTAGGTTTCTTAAATTCTCTTAAGAGGGAAGCCTTGATATCCGGTAGGGTCCTATTATGTCCGACATAATATTTCATGAACCAGGTTAATGCTCCATCCCTAAATGTAGTGATGAGATGTGTGTGCTTAACATCATCATCTTGGACTTGCTTGACATTCCAAATGGCTTCACATAGAAACCAATGTTGCTCAGGGTCTTCTAGACCCGTTCCTTTAAAGATCGACAGTTTTATATCGTCAGTCATTCTCCTTCTAGGTGGTATAGTGTTCTGCGCAGTGTTCTGTGCGGTGCTAGGGATGTTACTGCGCAGAATGTTCTGAGTAGTCACTCCTGTGGTGTTACTAGTATTGACGCTCTGAGGATTAGCATTATTGACAACTGGAGGATTATGAGGAGTAATGGGTTGATAGGTAGCTACGCGAGGAGTTTCACTATCGGGCTCATCTTGGAACTCAATTTCTACACGGAGTTCATGTTCTTTAAGGTTCTTTTCTATACTAACCTTATATCTTTTACCACTTATTAATAGAATATCTTCTTTTGTATCACTGTAAGTATTATCGACCATTACAGACTCAAAAGAACTATGTATCTTACTGCATTCTTAAAACTCCTTTTTCAGCTAAAAGCATTTTGATATATAAACTCAGATTGTTGAGGTACTTACCTCTGAATCCTTTGAAGAAATTGTCCTCTGCTGCACTGTAGGAATTTAGGGTGTCCAAAACGAACTCTATAACAAATCCCTGTAGGATAATGTCAACCCAAAAGTCGACTACTCGCGAGAGTGGACTATCTACTTCTTTAAGTCTCTGGATGAGCTCTGGGTTCCACTCGGTAGGTGCTCCTTCTTGGAAACAGTTCTTTCGCTCTGCGAGTCTTGATCACCACTCGTGCAACTCGTTTCCAAAGGTTGCGAAGAAAATTTCATGAATGTCTTCCAATAGGTATCTTTGTAACCACTCGACGTCAGAGAGATGCGGATGTCTATTCTCCTTTCTCGCAAAATCCCTTTCTGTCTTGTCCACCCAGTTCCATCTTTCTGTTTTCTATGGATTCCAATTTTCGGTGCTCATCACCAATTCAAGCGTGAAAACAGAACCATTTGTTGGCTCTATATATGTTCTTTAAGTATTCCAAATAGAACATACTGAGGTCTCACCTGAGGCGAAGTTATGGGGAGGTTGCAGAATCAAGTTTCCACAACTGGGTGATGCGCGCTTCAACAGAATGGTGTACTGCGCGAAGGTCACCCCCTTCGCGGCTAACACTTAGGCTATCGCGCATCCAGGGACTGCACGATACATAACGACCACTTAATAACAAGACAACACAACTGAGGACTGCACTTCCTCTTAAACACTTACACATATTCAATGGACTTTAATTAGTATAATATTATGCATTCAACAAGCATCTTAAACTGTATCCTTGCAAACTTATACAACACGATGAACTACCATGCCACTGCGCACTTCTAGTGCTGCGCTTCAAGGAATCGCACTATACAGACTTCGCTGACTTAAGTGTTTTACCCATTTACTTATGCATTCATCAGGTTCTGAAATACTGGTGCATTCGACATTCACTCATGTGCATTCAACACTTAGAATATCATTCATATCAGTCATTCTTCTGGAGAATATACATGAAAGAAAAGATATATTTACCCATAAACAAGAATTTAACCATTCAACATAAGCAAATGCACATTCAATCACATAACACAAATATTTAATGTGGTTCACCCTCAGGATGGGAGCTACGTCCATAGGAACTATTGATTATATTATCAATGGAAAGGGTTCAACAGTTTCAGTCTGCGCACACAGCTGCAGAATCTCTTCTCTCTTCAATGGGCCTCTACACGCACAGCTACAGAGCCTCTTAGAATAAGTCTCTCAACAGAGATCAACAAAACTCAAAAATAACAATATGAAGATTAAAGATTCAACCCTTTCCCTTACAAAAGTTGCCCTTATATAGATCTTTCCCTTAGGTCACATTTGTTACAATCATGTGGGACAAAAACCCTAAGGTTGTTACCCAAAATTGGTGCGGTTACCCCACTAAACAAGTCTGTTAAGCTCTGATAGCGACTCGCCATCATGGCCATCCTTCTGCGCATGGTCACATCGCTTTCAGCCTCCCTGTTGAGCGCATGCCGATAGGTTGCTTTCATCCAACCGTTCCTTCTCTAACGGCTTCGTGCAGTTGGTTTACGTAGTGCTGCCTTTGCTTGTGCGATCAGTCGTTTTCCTTTCTCGCCACTCCTTACCCGCCTGCTGGGAATCTAGGAGTATCTTAACCAAAATAGATCACCGATCGATCTCACCGGAATTTATACCGTTTTCCGTCCAAAACTCTGCCTTGCTGGATCTTCGCGGAGCCGGCACATCACGGCACTGGATCTCTGCAACGCTGCTACTTCGCAACGTTGTATCTCCGCAACGTTGTCTCTTCTACTTTGTCGATGTGTCGCTGCTCTGTTACTTTGCAGCTCCCAAAACTGACTTGTCCAAAATTGTCTTAACTTGGGCCAAGCCCAACACAATCCAATTTTCAAATTTTCAAAATGAAATGGTAATTTTTCATTTTTACCCTATTTTATTACTTTTTAATATTTACCCATTTCTTTATAGTCATTATTTTTATTATAAATTGGAACTAATTGGGTTATTTGGTAGGGCATATTGGTGCACATTTGACTCATTTTTTCATGGAGTTGACATATTTTGGTAGTGATGGAATCTCCTATAGCAGGTATATGTTCTGTAACTGGCATATAGGGTATATTTCCCTATTTTTATGCATATTTTGCATTTATCCTTTAGTTTTGGAACGCCTTAGGTCATTTTTGTGAACTTGCGACAAATACCCTTGTATTAAAAAATGTGCCATAATCTCGCAATTAGAGCCTACCTATATCATGAACATCCTAGATTTGATCCTTTCTACCATTGATGCTCATGCTGAGTTATTTTTTAGGATTTGAGAGTCCCATTTTAGTAAGGCCTAACTTTGTGTTGGAACTACATTTTTCCTTCTCATCTTTATGTTGGTCATTTCCCGTAACATACTCCCATTATAGAGTTTTCTTTAACCTCTTTTCTCACTCTTTAAAAAATGAAAATATTTCCAAGTGATATTGTTCTTTTCCATGCTCGATAAAATATTTGAAAAGACGTCCACTTGGTATACGTTTACCCCTTTTCCATACCAAGTGAACTATTTTATGAAAAAGGAATACTCTAGTCAATTTTGACTAGAAGAGTTCTCCTGCATATTATTTTATGCTTTTTCGGGCATAGTAGACAAACTTCGCGAAATTTTTTACCCTTGGAGTATTCTTTAATTTTTTTCAGACACTCTAAATATGAATGCACCATCGATCATTAAACAACCCGAGCTCGATATAAAATCCACGGGACGGTAATTTAGTTGTAAATACATTGCGTGAACTCTACTTGTGTTTTTGAGCTTTATGGCAACTTCTAGATCTGAGATATCTATTAAGCCCTTATCCCCTATCTCATTATCGCTAAGATCTGCATCATTTTTCCTTTTCAACTTGACACCCTTTACCGGGAAGAAACACACCTCAAGTGTCAATATCCTACTCATTTTCCTTGCATTATGCATATGTATGTTCCATGCGTTTGGGACTAGTTTTCTTTCCCTCGACACTTGTTTCTTCCCATGTACCATAGCATTCTTTTATTCCTTTTCAGGCTTTTATAATATGAAAAAAAAATCAAATATTCCAAAAATATGGATGAGAAAGAGTCAATTTTTTCCTTTATGTATGACAACAAGTTGTTTCGCCTTTGAACAAATCACACTGCCTCGAGTCACTATCTCTGCAGTTTGGGTTATATATTGACCTTAGGAAGCTAAGCTCATTTTGATTTATCTCTACCGATTGGTTAATATTCCAGTCACCATGGAGCAGTCTTTGATGTCTTCTACATCACTGACTTATGTCTCTTCTTGAGTCGAATGTTTCCTTAGTCACTTATTGTGTTATGCTTATGTTCAAGGGAATCCTTTTCCCGAGTCATCCAATCCTCAATAAATTTTGACTTTAGTTGTTGGCCTTCCATTGTCAAGTATGTCTCAGAATCATTGGTTGTTCCAACGAATCTTTGGCCTCCCACTATTACCTTGTGTTTGATGATGGGGGATGCTTTAATGCCCTCCTTCCAACGGTTCACATCCCATTGAATCCAAAATATTTATTCTGGGATTGTGATCTAGATTCCTCTTAGTACCTTGAAGCTTGCAGTCATCAGTAGTAATTTTCCTTTCTAGAAACTATAGGAATTCATCAATGTCCCGTGATTTTTAGAATCTGCAAGTGTTCGATGTCAAGACCTTTATTCATGCTTGTTAGATTGTACTAGGTACCTTGCCTCTCAATTTCATCATTGGTGAGCTGGCTCGTGTGTGTTAACGATATGCATTAATGACCAATAATCACATGGTGTATTACTATGTTCGACTTCAAGACATTTATTCACATAGTTTAGACTCATACTAGTGTCGGTTGGTTTGAAGAACTCGAGTCCATATATATATCCAAATTTTTTTCTATGACTTAGGTTGCGTTGGATTTCCACTTACTCATATTTTGGCACTGATTCTTATGGATATTGCTATGTTCAGTATTATTTCCAGATATATTCATTTGATTCTGAGACACGGATCCACTTTGTATTTTTGTGGCTGTGATTTCTCTTTAGACATAGATACACTTTGTACCTTTGTGGCTATGATTTATCTTTTGACATGGATCCACTTTGTATTTTTGTGGCCATTATCATTGCTTTTATATACTTCACAGATCTGCACCGTACTTGATCCGACAGTTATACTTTTGTTACTCCTAAGCATGGGTATGCCCGCCTTGGGAAGAGAGTTATTAGTTGGTTGATTGTTGCTACTGCCTATGGATGATTATTGGGGAACTTATTTTGGGTTACTTGATGCACTCATTATTTAAAGGATGTGACGTATTTCAACCATCATATGCCCCTCTGACCTCACACATTAGGGGGCATATGTTATAACATCTTCTGCCATAGTTTATCCCAAGACATTATAGTGGTTGATTTTATCCTTCTCCCTAGTTGTAGACATCCCTTTTTCGTTGTGCCAATATGGATAGTCATGTATCTTGATAAATTCCCTTTAAAAAACCCGATTTCTCAATATGTATGTGCCATAAGCTTGGAAACTTGATTATACGCTTCCTATATATGACTAGCTCCTGTATATGTCCGTACAAGGATAAAAAATAAAATAAAATTTGTTTCACGGGTTTACATTCAGTTGAGACCGTTCCCCAATTCCCAAATCCTGTGAATAACTACTCCTAACTCCCTAACTGATCCTCACAAACTATAAAAGAGCATATGTGAGAGAAAAAGGTGTCACTACTATTACCTTGGAAAATTCTTGGTAAAGATTTTCTTGGAGAAGAAACCCTCTTTATGATCATATTGCACAACCCATTTCCCTTGTCTGCAACATCCCTCACTCCTTATATGGAACTTTTGTTTTCCATTCTTCACATTGCAAGCCTATTATGCTAAAGAATCCACATATGTTTTTGGGCATACTTTGTATTGGAATATCTTGAGTGAAGCTTGAGTGATAAAGTGACTTGGGAGGAAGGACCTAGAATTTGGCTCCAGAACAGAACAACAACATGATCATGCTTATTCTTTCCATGTGTCTTGTTGCCAATTTTAATATATAAATGAACTCTCTCTTTCCCATCCAATTTATAATGTTCATTTGAATGTTTATTTATATTGAACTGGAAAGTTATAATTCTGCAAGTTCTTTGATAATTTTTTATGTGGTGATTGTGATTCTTTCACTTTCTTTGTTTCCATTTCAGAATTGTTGCAAAAGATTGAAGCAAAGGAGAAAATATCAAGAATTACGGTATTCAACTGCAAATGATTGGAATCGGTTATGTACCTCTTGGAATTTATATTTTTATGTTTCATTGTGTGGAAAGAGATCAATTGTTTGCTTGTTTGAATTGAGTTTTTTTATGGGTTTACTCTATGACAACTGAACCCAAACAGTTGTTGGGAATTTATTCCCTATAAAAAAAATCAACGTCAAGTTGTCTACTAGTTAATTCTTTAGTATGGGCCAATGTTGTGGGGCAACTGAGCTCTGTGTCCACTGTGGATATGAGATGTTTTGTAGTTGGGAGCACAACTCCTTTAGTTGAGTGCACTTCCTCCAAAATGACAATTTCTGCTGAACTTACTTCTGGAACATGAACTATTTCTTCTAGGATAATGTTCCCCACAGAGGTAGATTTGGCATACTTTATTGTTGACCCCACAGTTGGCACCTTCTTACGACCATAATTTGTAACCCTTGAGCTTTCCCCTTGAGTAGATTTTCCTTCGATATGGTTAGTAATTTGGGAGGCTCTTACAATGACACTAAATCAACCTCTTGTATTTTTATTTCTATTCATGCATTCTAAATGATTTAATTCCTAAATGCAAAAGCACCATGCATGATATCCCTTAGAGAATCCAGTCACCAATTTTATTTGTGGATGTATACACTGTGTTGTATAAAAATAATATGAGGACTGCTTCTACTCCTTGATAACTTGCTGGAAACATGCCAAAATGACGAGCTATTTAACTACTCTTTTAAAGCAACTAAATATATTGTGCATTGATTTATCAATCCAAGTTTCGATTTTATCTTATGAGTTATCATGCAATGTATTATGCAGGCTACAGATTCATCCTAGTATCGGTTATCTATCATGCACTGTAGTGAAAGAAACAATATTAATATCCTATCTAGATAAGAGTTAAAGTTTTAGCTATCTATCACATAGAAGAACTAAGCACCAAGATATGTACTTCAACTGAAATCAAAGGAAACAAAAAAAATGATTAACTAAGGGTCACAACTCAACACTCTATCACATAGAAGAACTAGAGAGTAGAATACACTTTTAGTTGAACTGTAAAACCAATATAACATAAAATTCATCAATAAATCTACACATGCAATTACTTGGAGATAAATCAACAAAATCAATGAATCTCTAATCCACTAAAAAAGAACTATTATCAATTTGAATTGACACATACTAGCAACTACAAACTGCAAAAAATAGAAATAAACACCCGTTCTCTACAGTGGGCCCTACCTCCTTTGAACAGCGTGTCGTTAGAAAAATTCAAAAGTCTATGACTTAGCTTGCTTAGCAGACACAGAGAAACATAAATTCAAACCAACTCCCTTTCTATTAATCAAGTAGAATGAAAATTATGCATAATATCATTGTCCTTTCAATGACAAGTTTCTCTCATGTTTATAATCTTCTCTTGATCTAATTTCAGAGAATACGCTAAGAATAGGCTTGAGAATCCCATGGATTCTCAAGCCGTTCTAACCAACAACCATACAAATTAATTAAGCAACATATTTTGGTTATAACACTCTCAATTATACTTTTAGTTTTAATAGGATTGATTGCAAAACGAGGTCAATTTTCCTTACATCCATGAGATGTCAAAATGGTGGACCACTTCCATCACATCATGGCTTGAAATCAATAAAAACAACTGTAAATTTAGGATCATCAACAATCTATAGGATGAGACCTGCAACATCCTTTAGTTGATGATATTTGTAGCATCTATAGCAACATGTAGGTGATAAGATCCACAACATCAATACAAACTTGTATATGGCTAGATCTGCAGCATCTGCAACAACCTATAGATGACGTGATCAACAACATTTTGCATCACTTCAAGAACACAATTAGATATGCAATTTTCCTATCCATTTCTCCAATAACCAATAAAATGTATGGACATTTGATCCAGGAGGATCTTCAATGGTCGATCAAAGTAGAAGTCTTCAAAATACAAAATAAATATTACAAGGGGTAAAGAGCTCGTCAACATCTTTCCATCAACACTCGTTTCATGTAAAACGACCTTTGGATGCAGAAGTTATTAAAGGTTGAAATTTCGCCAAAATGTTCAAAAATGGATAAATTGGCAAAAATATATAATGTAATGGTTATTTAAAAAATTGTGGAGTGCATGGGATTCTATCCCATGACCACCAAAGTTCTCCCAAGCCTTCACTAAGCCCACCTAGCCATCTCTTCCACATGTAAGCCTTGTTATGTATAGTTTAAAACTTATATATAAGTTTGAACAACGATTAGTTTGGGAAAAGGGGGAGGTCAAGGGCTAAATCCCTTAACCCCATTGAGGCCCCCATATGTTTGTAATGTATTGCAACTAACATATACAATAGAACCGACAAAACCAAACTATATGGGGGCCAACGTAAAAATACCACCGAACCACATAACATATGCCACAAAACATTTGCCAACGAACCATATAATATTGCATTCAACAAATCCATGATATGGGGAGAGGTATGCGGGTTTGAACCCGATGTTAAGGGATATGGCGCATTTTGCTTATGAATTGAAGGCGCAGAGAGGGGTTCCAAATGGGCACGTGGCCCCCTTTCCCGTGCCCCAAAAACCACCTTCAAACCACTATAAAACCATAGTTTTGGCACAAATTTCAAGAGAGAAAAAACCACATTTCTAGCACAATTCCCAAGGTAGTTTTGCACATTTCCCAAGGTGGTTTTACACAGATCCCGAGGAGGTTTTGCACAATTCTCGAGGAGGTTTTGCACATTTTCCAAGAAGGTTTTTCACAGTTTCTGAGGTCCATACAACCATTAATGGGAACAGTTACCAAGGTGGAAATCCGTACTATTTTGTCTTTTATGCAAGCATAGTTTCTTGAATTGCGTGCTAAAGGAGGCCTCAGGAAAACACAGTCGAGTTTATGCTCATTTTTCTCGAAATTTCGAGAGGATCACAGTGGTGCTGTCTATTTTTGTTGATAACTGATAGAAAGCATAAGTGTTTCCAGAAAATCATATTTGTAAGCTTTGAAGACTAAATAAGATCGACCTTCTCATTAGAAGTGGCCCGGAGACATATCCCAAGGAGGGTGAACTCCATTATCAGTTCTTGCCGATAAATTTCATGGTTTGCATCTATTTTATGTGTTTATGTGCTTCAATTATACTCTTTAATTTTGTCATTTAAATCCTTTTTAATGGATTTAAGCATTCAAATTTTCACATGCAAATACTGGTTATAAAGATCCTGTCATTTTTGGATCAAGTTTGGTATCAGAGCAGCTTAACCATTGCATTGCGAGTTTTTGAATGTTAACAATATCTAGGCTTCAACGCGGTGAAGGAGAACCTGAAGAGTTTGATCCATAAATTGGCTCAAGAAGAAGAAAGAAAATGGCAGATGAAGACTACCGAGAAGAAGATGAGAAGGCTTTCCGCAAGGCTTTCTATCATATGGCAGATAAGGTAGAAAAATTGTTTGCTTATTATCAAGAGTTATTGGAAAAGAAGAAAATAAAGAAGGAGAAAGCAGAGAATTATACTCAGGAAAAGGAGGAGGCCCTTCTAAACCTTCTTCTCCATCTTCTGAAAATTCCAGTACTGCTTTTTCTAATTCAAAGAAACAACCTGAGAAGATTAAGTTTGATTTACCTTATTTGAAACTTGATATTAAGTTTGATTTTCCTACATATAATGGTGAACTTAACGCATAAAAGTTAGATGATTGGATCATATGGATTGAAGTGTATTGCAACATCCAAAATCTTGCAGATCATAATGCAAAGATCCAATTGGCTACTTTTTGTCTTGGAGGCACTGCACTCATCTAGTAGGAGAGTAAGACACGGGAAGGCATCCTTAACAAAGGAAAAATTATTTCTTCCTGGTATGAATTTAATGTTGCGTTAAAGAAGCAATTTTATCCATTAGGCTACATACAGCAAGCCATGATGGATTGAAAAAAATTAAGACAAGGTAAAGGTCAGAATGTACAAGAATACACTCACGAATTTAGAAAGAGAGCTTTGATTTTGGGTATACCTCTCTACAATCAAGAAACTCTTCTCAAGTTTATTGGAGGATTACATAGTTATTTGCACCATACAATACTTATGTTTAATCCTACTAACCTGGATGAAGTGTGTGTTCAAGCCACACATATTGAATCCAAAGGGAAGAATGTTCAGGATGACTTTTCTTTAGCTAAATCGAGGAAGTTGAAAGAAGGTAAGGAAAAAGGGAAGAGAAATCATACTGCTACCATGAAGAAAGGGGAAACAAAACTTTCAGGTTCTCATTGTCAAAGAGATGGGCATGATGCATAAAAATGTTGGAAGCTACATCCATAATTGAAACCAAAGTAGTTTAAGGATCAGAAAGGGAAGCAAAAATCCGCGGTTACCATTGAGGACCTTGGATCAGATTCCGAGGACGAAACAAAGATATTAATCATAGGTGTGAAAGGTAAATCTATTGTTGGTAATGATTCTAAAATTGGCTCTTCATGTGCTTCTACTTCTAAAGATCATGACAGTTCTAAGGATAGAAAAATGAATGCATTGTTTCATATAAGGGTAATTACAAAACAAAATAAGATCGACACACTCATAGATAGTGGATCTCAAGCTAATCTCATTTCAGAAGAAGTATTTAAGAAATTGGGATTAACAACAAAACAACACAGGAAACCTTATTCATTAGGTTGGGTATGCAAAGATAAAATATTACAAGTAACAAAGCAATGTGATCTAAAGTTTTCAATTACATCCAAGTTTGTAGATGAAGTTGAATTTGATGTGGTTCCACTAGTTATCTATGGAATTGTGTTGGGTAGCCCATACTTATATGATCGAAAGGAAATATTCTATAGAGAACATAATCAGTATCATTTGTTTAAGGAAGGAATTGAGTACATAGTACATTCATATTCACTTAAAAATGATAGATCATTGGGAACTACACAACAATTGAAAAGGGTTGTTAATGCAAGTCAGAATTTGACACTTATGTCTATGCAACTTAAGGAAGAAAATAATCATAAGCATGAAAATGAAGTGTCATTGCATCACAATACATCTATTATGGTTAATAGTGTTCCTATGATAAAACATAAGCATGATATGAGTACAATCTCTTTCACATGTTCAATTTTGATATTCAGCTTACTACTGATCAGCAGTATATGGTTTGTTGCGACAATATTGAATGAATATTTTGTTGAAAATGGGATTAAAGTACTTAACAATTTCAGTGTAGTGTTGATTGTTGTTATGATGAGTCAAATGTACAGGTTCCAATAAGAATGGACAAGTGAGACGACATGTCCTCGGGCTTGAATTCTGAATGATTCAAGCTTTTGGTGGTCCAAAAGCTTCTCAGTGGGAAGGTTTGATCTAGGAGGATCTTCAATGGTCAATCAAAGTAGAAGTATTCAAACATAAAAATAAAGCTTACAGGGGTAAAGATCTCGTCTGCATCTTTCCATCAACACTCATTCCGCGTGAAATGACCTCCAGATGCAGAAGTTTTTAAAGGTTGAAGTTTCGACAAAAAGTTCAAAAATGGCAAAAAATTGGATAAATTGGCCAAAAAAATATAATGTAATGGTTATTTAAAAAATTGTGGAGTGCATGGGATTCGACCCCATGACCTCCAAAGTCTGCCCAAGCCTTCACTAATCCCACCTAGCCATCTCTCCCACGTGTATTCCTTGTTATGTATAGTTAAACTTATATATAAGTTTGAACAAGGATTAGTTTGGAAAAAGGGGGATGTCGAGGGCTAAATCCCTCGACCCCATGGCCAACACCGAGGCCCCCATATGTTTGTAATGTATTGCAACTAACATATCCAATAGAACTGGTTGAACCAAACTATATGCCAACGTACAAATGCCACCGAACAAATGTCACCGAACCACATAACATATGCCACAAAACCGTTTCCAACGAACCATATAATATTGCATTCAACAAAACCATGATATGGGGAGAGGTATGCGGGTTTGAACCCATGACCTCCACCTCACATGCCAAATGCTTTAACCAATGCACCACTAGCGCCACATGTTAATGGATATGACTCGTTTTGCTTATGAATTGAAGGCGCAGAGCGGGGTTCCAAATGGATGCGTGGCCCCCTTGCCCACGCCCCAAAAACCACCTTCAAACCACTATAAAACCATATTTTTGGCATGATTTCAAGAGAGGAAAAACCACATTTTTGGCACAATTCCCAAGGCAGTTTTGCATGTTTCCCAAGGTGGTTTTACACAGATCCTGAGGAGGTTTCGCACAGTTCTCGAGGATTTTTTTGCACGGTCCGTACAACCATTAATGGGCATGGTTTCTGAGGTGTAAATTCGTACTGTTTTGTCTTTTATGTAGGCATAGTTTCTCGATTTGCGTGCAAGAGGAGGCCTCAGGCAAACATAGTCGAATTTATACTTATTTTTCTCGAAATTTCGAGAGGATCGCAATGGTCCTGACTGTTTTTTATGATAACTGACAAAAAACAAAAGTGTTTCCAAAAAATCATATTTGTAAGCTTTGAAGACTAAATAAGATTTGCCTTCTCATTAGAAGTGGCCCAGAGACCACGCCAAAGACGTAGCCCAAGGAGGGTGAACTCCGTTATCAGCTCTTTCCTACAAATTTCATGGTTTGCATCTCTTTTATGTGTTTATGTGCTTCAATTATACTCTTTAATTTTGTCATTTAAATCATTTTTAATGGATTTAAGCATTCAAACTTTCACATACAAATAATGGTTATAAAGATCCTGTCATTTTCGGATCAAGTTTGGTATCAGAAGTAGCTTAACCATTGGATTGTGAGTTTGTGAATGTTAACAAGATCTAGGCTTCAATGTGGTGAAGGAGAACTTGAAGAGTTTGATACAGAAATTGGCTCATGAAGAAGAAAGAAAATGGCATATGAATACTACTGAGAAGAAGATGAGAAGGCTTTCCACAAGGCTTTCTTTCGGATGGCAGATAGAGTAGAAAAGTTGTTTGTAGATTATCAAGAGAGATTGGAAAAGAAGAAAATAAAGAAGGAGAAAGCAGAGAATGATACTTCGAGAAAAGGAGGAGGCCCTTCTGAACCTTCTTCTCGATCTTCTTCTTCCTCTTCTAAAAATTTCATTATTGCTTCTTCTAATTCAAAGAAACAACCTGAGAAGATTAAGTCTGATTTACCTTATTTGAAACTTGATATTAAGTTTGATTTACCTACATATAATGGTGAACTTAACGCGGAAAATTTAGATTATTGGATCAGACAAATTGAAGTGTATTGCAAGATCCAAAAGCTTGCAGATGATAGTGAAAAGATCCAATTGGATACTTTTCGTCTTGGAGGCACTGCACTCATATGGTGGGAGAGTAAGACACTGGAAGGCATCCTTAACAAAGGTAAAATTATTTCTTCCTGTTATGAATTTACTGTTGCGTTAAAGAAGCAATTTTATCCATTAGGTTACATACAACAAGCCATGATGGATTGACAAAACTTAAGACAAGGTAAAGGTTAGAATGTACAAGAATACACTCAGGAATTCAAAAAGAGAGCTTTGATTTTGAGTACACCTCTCTACACTCAAGAAAATATTCTCAAGTTTATTGGAGGATTACATAGTTATTTGTGTCATACAATACTTATGTTTAATCCTACTAACCTAGATGAAGTGTGTGTTCAATCCACACATATTGAATCCAAAGGGAAGAATGTTCATGATGAATTTTCCTCAGCTGAATCCAATAATTTGAAAGAAGGTAAAGACAAATGGATAAGAAATCATACTGCTACCGTGAAGAAAGGGGACACAAAACTTTCATGTTCTCATTGTCAAAGAGATGAGCATGATGCAAAAAATTGTTGGAAGCTACATCCAGAATTGAAACCGAAGTGGTTTAAGGATCGGGAAGGGAAAAAAAAAGCCACGGTTATCGTTGAGGATTTTGGATCAGATTTTGAGAACAAAACACAGATATCAATCGTAGGTGTGAAAGGTAAAGCTGTTGTTGGTAATGATTCTAACATTGGCTCTTCATGTGCTTCTACTTCTAAATATCATGACAGTTCTAAGGATAGAAAAATGAATGCATTGTTTCATATAAGGGTAATTACAAAACAAAATAAGATCGACACACTCATAGATAGTGGATCTCACGCTAATATCATTTCAAAAGAAGTAGTTAAACAATTGGGATTAAAAAAAAAACCACATAGGAAACCTTATCCATTAGGTTGTGTATGCAAAGATAAAATATTACAAGTAACAAAGCAATGTGATCTAAAGTTTGCAATTACATCCAAGTTTGTAGATGAAGTTGAATTTGATGTGGTTCTACTAGATATCTGTGGAATTGTGTTGCATAGCCCATACTTATATGATCGAAAGGAAATATTATATAGAGAACATAATCGTATCATTTGTTTAAGGAAGGAATTGAGTACATAGTACATTCACATTCACTTAAAATGATAGATCGTTGGGAACTACACAACAATTGAAAAGGGTTGTTAATGCAAGTCGGAATTTGGCACTTATGTCTACGCAAGTTAAGGAAGAAAATAATCCTAAGCATGAAAAGGAAGTGTTGTTACATCACAATACATCTATTATGGTTGATAATGTTTCTATGATAAAACATAAGCATGATATGAGTACAATCTCTTTCACATGTTCAATTTTGATATTCAGCTTACTACTGATCAGCAGTATATGGTTTGTTGCGACAATATTGAATGAATATTTTGTTGAAAAATGGATTAATGTACTTAACAATGTCAGTGCAGTGTTGATTGTTGTTATGATGATTCAAATGTACACGTTCCAAGAAGAATGGACAAGTGATACAGGACAAGTGAGACGAACATGTCCTCACTTGAATTCTGAATGATTTAGGCTTTTGGTGGTCCAAAAGATTCTCAGTGGGAAGGTTTGATCTAGGAGGATATTCAATAATCGATTAAAGTAAAAGCATTCAAACAGAAAAATAAATCTTACAAGGGTAAAGAGATTGTTAACATACTTCCATCAACACTTGTTTCGCGTGAAATGACCTCCGAATGAAGAAGTTATTAAAGGTTGAAGTTTTGGAAAAATGTTCAAAAATGGCAAAAAAATGGACAAATTGACAAACACAATATAATGTAATGGTTATTTAAAAAATTGTGGAGTGCATGGGATTCGACCCCATGACCTCCAAAGTCCTCCCAAGCCTTCACTAAGCCCACCTAGCCATCTCTCCCGCATGTATTCATTGTTATGTATAGTTTAAAACTTATATATAAGTTTGAACAAGGATTAGTTTGGAAAAAGGGGGAGATCGAGGGCTAAATCCCTCAACCCCATGGCCAACACCGAGGCCCCCATATGTTTGTAATGTATTGCAATGTACTAACATATCCAATAGAACCGACAGAATCAAACTATATGCCAATGTACAAATGCTACTGAACCACATAACATATGCCACAAAACCTTTTCCAACGAACCATATAATATTGCATTCAACAAAACCATGATATGGGGACAGGTCTGCGGGTTTGAATCGTGACATCCTCCCCACATGCCAAATGCTTTAACCAATGCACCACTAGCGCCACATGTTCAGGGATATGGCGCGTTTTGCTTTTGAGTTGAAGGCGCAGAGCGGGGTTTTAAATGGGCTGGTGGCCCCCTTTCCTGTTCCCCAAAAACAACCTTCAAACCACTATAAAACCACAATTTTGGGACGGATTTCAAGAGAGGAAAAACCACTTTTTTGGCATAATTCCCAAGGCAGTTTTTGCACATTTCCCAAGCTGGTTTTACACAGATCCCGAGGATTTTTTGCACAGTTCCCGAGGTCCATACAACCATTAATGGGTACGGTTAGCGAGGTGGAAATCTGTACTGTTTTGTCTTTTATGTAGGCATACTTTCTCGATTTGCATGCCAGAGGAGGCCTCAGGCAAAAATAGTCGAGTTTATACTCATTTTTCTCGAAATTTCGAGAGGATCACAGTGGTGCTTTCTGTTTTTGTTGATAATGGACAAAAAACATAAGTGTTTCTAGAAACTCATATTTGTAAGCTTTGAAGACTAAATAAGACCGACCTTCTCATTAGAAGTGGCCCAGAGACGTAGCCCAAGGAGGGTGAACTCCGTTATCAGTTCTTGCCTACAAATTTCATGATTTGCATCTCTTTTATGTTTTTATGTGCTTCAATTATACTCTTTAATTTTGTCATTTAAAGCCTTTTTAATGGATTTAAGCATTGAAACTTTCTAATGCAAATAATGGTTATAAAGATCCTGTCATTTTCGGATCAACATTCAAGCTAAAGAATAACTTGTACCAATATCCCTTTCAAAACATAAAAAGGGATTAATGTGGAAATAAGAAGGTAGAAAAAGGGAGTAGAACTGGGAAAAAAGGGGTATAAAAAAGATGGTCTTTTTTAGACATCATCAAGACTTAATTATGGTGATAATGTAAAATATGGAATCCACCTCAATTCCATAAACCTAATCATGATTTTTTTATTCTTCAGATCATGTTGTGATGCAAGAGAAAAACATACTTAGTGAACCTAGGCTCTCTCCCTCTCTAAGAGATACACAAAATAACCCAATATGGTATTATGAGTCACTAGTGCACATATTACAATGCATTTCACCTCCTTATATAACAATGTTATGTTGAACACACACTTATACTAAGAGGGGGGTGAATCAATATAAGACAAAATTTTACTTATTTAAACATTCATCGACCATAAGAAAGAAATCATGCATAAGATTAACCATAGTAAACCTAATTTACGTGGAAACACTTTCAAGAGAAAACCATAGAAAAATTTTCTTTAAAATTTTGTAGGCACCAAACTACAGTTACAAAAAATTGTAGGCACCAATCTACTATTAAAAAAAAATTTAGGCACCCACATACTAGAGACACCAATCCCCACCACTAAGAACCAACTTAACAAGAGACACTAATCTCTATTTGAATGACATCAATCTTCAACTACAATATAACTTCTTCAATAGATGATCAACATTTGCATTTCCTTGACCACGTCTGCTTGCTACTTCTACTTTTACCATGTATGTTTCCTACTTAAACCTTCTCCATTTCTGTTGGCTACTTTGTTAGGAACCCATGTCAACCCTTCTATTTACTTTGTTAGTATATTGTTGTTGGATGCATATGCTTTGTAAGTCATCCCGTAGTATTTGTTGATCCATAGTTTGTCTTATTGTTGTTGGACGCATATGCTTTGTAAGTCATCCCGTAGTAATTATTGATCCATAGTTTGTATTGGCCCATGGTTTGTATTAACGCATGGTATTGACCCATGGTATTGGCGCCTATACTTAGTATATAAGTTTGTGTTGAGACCAATGAAGGTACCGTGAAGTTATTTTGTATTGAGCTTTCTCAAAGGAGGTTACCCCCTCAAAGTGGTCTGCGATCAATATAAAAGTTATTCTGAGTTCTGTTATTTCTGTTATTTCGTGTGTTTTCATTAATTAATTATTGCAGGTTCCTCACATCTGGTATCATAGCACTTTCTTGGGCTCCCTGGGTGAAATTTCTGTCAATTTTTTTTTTCGCAGCTTCGGATCTGGGAATAATCCCTATCCGATTAACTGTGGGAAGTACTTGGGCATAAGCCCTAAAACTCATTGTGAGGAGTACCACAGGAACCCCGAAGTAGCTGACCCATTGAGAGGACCTGCCAGTGAAAAGGGCAACGACCCCTACCTGATTGACTAGTTCTCACTCGTGAGGTAAACCAAGAGCTGTCGTTTGTGGTAAAGTGGTTATCATTTTTACCTGAGCCGTGGAGTGAGGTGTACCGCTCCAATACGCAAGCCGTCAGACAACATTGGTGGCTGAGTGAATCCCCTGAACCGATAGGAAGCCGCACATACCTGGGGTCCATATCTATTTTGAGTTGAACTGTTGTCGATCACTTCCACGTCGGTTCAGATCCATTCCGAGCCGTTTCAAATCCAATCGTTTCAGATCCATTTCGATCCGTTTTAGATCCAACCGTTTCAGATCCATTCTAACAATCGTTCTAGATCCAGCTGTTTCAAATCTATTTTGAAAGTTGTTTCAAATCTATTCTGAAAGTCGTTTCAGATCGAACCATTTTTTTATCCATTCGGTGTTGTTTCAGATCCATCTGTTTCCAATCCCTTCCGCGCCGTTGTAGATCCATTGCTGGAAAGAAAGAAAAACTAAGTATAAAATTCTTTGTTTTTTCCATATCTCCCTTGTTTTAACTCTGTTTCCCTTGAAACTTCCCGGACACCCCTACAATCCCATTCTGCATATTTCATTCCTGAATACCCTATCCCTAATTCTACTTCCTAAATCCAGAAATCTCACATTTGTCTATTTTTAGGGTTATCCATAACTTCTTCAATTTTCACCCACTCGCCTCCAAATTTTGCCACCGTGTTCATTCCCTATTTCTGCTTCTTTGTCCCTCTTTGAAAAAATTTCACATTCTTCAACCCGCTTCTGAAATCCCCATTTTTTGATTCCCTGTCCATCAAAAAGTGTCCAAAACCTAGTCAAACCCCAATTACCCATCCAAGTTTTTCCCAAATCCAAATTTCCCTTTACTAAATAAGATTTTGTTTGTGTTTTTCTATCCATTCTGCCCCCCCCCAAAAAAAAAAAAAAAAAAAAAACTCCTGGTTATGGTTGTCACCCACGCAGGAGCAAAAACCATGGAGGAAGCACTTATAGCTATCCAAACCAAACTCCAAGATCTGGATGAAAAATTTCTTAGCCTCCATCTTCAGCATTCAGCCATGAACAATAACCGACAACAAGAATCTTCTGCAGCCAATGGGTTCTCTTCTTCCAGCAATTTTCGTGGTCAGAAGCTTGACTTTCCTTGCTTCAATGGTACTGATCCAATTGGATGGATCTATCATGCAGAATAGTATTTCAATCTGCATAATACTTTTGATGTCCAAAAATTTCCACTTGCATCCTTTCATTTGGAATAGGAAGCCCTTCAATGGTACCGTTGGTACATCAAGGCTCATGATGAGCCAATTAAATGGATAGATTTTTGCCAACTCCTTTTGCAACGATTTGGTCCTGGTGCTTTTGATGACTTCACCATAGCACTCACTAAACTTCATCAAAGTGGCACTATGAGAGAGTATCAGACAGAATTTGAGAAACTAGCCAATCACACAGAAGGATTTTCTGATGAATTCTACAGGAGTTGTTTTATCTGTGGTCTTAAGGATGTAATCCGGTCAGAGGTTAAAATGTCCTGTCCCAAAACAATGATGGAAGTCCTAGGGTTGGCTAAGTTGGCAGAAGACAAGATTGCAACCCAACAGCGCTCCAAACCCACTTTTGTTCCCTTTCAAAATATGGGTTCTCAATGACCTCCCATCCCGCCATCTCCTTGACCAACTCCTATCAAGCATTTGTCTGAAACAGAGATGCAGGCATGCAGAGAAAAAGGGATTTGTTATAATTGTGATGAGAAATTCACTTGGGGACATATATGTGTTCAACAAAAGATTTATCTCTTGGATATGGATTCTCCTCCTACCTCTACAATTGGTGAAGAAACTCCATATACAATGGATGATCAGGTCGACATTCAGGAGCCGCCTATTGACCCCCCATCTCAGGATGAAAAACTGGAGATATCTCTCCATGCATTATCCGGTGTCGCCACCCCCCCAAACCATGCGGGTCAGGGGTTACTTCAAGAAGCTTCCTCTTACAATACTCATTGATTCTGGTAGCACTCATAACTTCATTGACCCTTGGATCGCCAAACATGCTATTTTTTTTGTCCATCCTTGCTCAAACTTTGAAGTCATGGTTGCCAATGGGGGCATCTTACCTTGCAAGGGGAAGTGTCACAATGTGCGTATCTCTCTGGAAGATTATAACCTGCGCTTTGACATGTTTTCCTTGTCCCTAGGAGGATGTGATGTGGTTTTGGGCGTTCAATTGTTACGCACACTTGCCCCATTTTATGGGATTTTGCTGAACTTTGGATGCAGTTTTCAGTCAATGGGAAACAACACAAATTTAAGGGTTTACAACAAGGGTCTCTCCGCATCATCAGTTCACATCGCCTAGAAAATATTCTTAAGAAGAATTCACATGGTGTCATCGCTCAACTCCATTCCATTCAGATGCACCCATCAACTGTCTCCCCTACTTCCTTGGATAGATATGCAGGTGTCCTTGCTGAACTAGTGGGCTTGTCGCCTTCAAGAGACCTTTACGGTAAGAATTTAGCCGCATCTACATCTCAGCAGGAAATGATGGCTATTTTGCATGCAGTACAAAAGTGGCAGCCATAACTATTAGGGAATTATTTCTGCATCAAGACTGATCTCTGGAGTCTGGAAAATTTCCTAGAACAATGGGTCTCCTCCCCAGCACACCTGAAATGGGTTATCCAACTCATGGGTTATGACTATGCGATCACTTACAAGAAGGGTAAGGACAAATATATGGTGGCAGATGCTCCTTCTCGCACATTTGATGACCCAATTTCTCTTACAGCTATTTCTCTGCTTGTTCCAAATTGGTTGCAATCTGTTCAACAGGGATATCTCTTCTATGAACTCCATGCTTCTTCATCAGCAGGGCACTCTGGGTTCCTGAACAGGAACAATGTAACTTCTTTTGGCAGGGATTGAAAATGACAATTCAACAGATGGTGGCTGACTGTGATACTTGCCAAGTCAACAAGGGTGAAACGACACTCCTTTCGGGACTGCTCGAATCCTTTCCCATCCCTACACAGATGTTGACAACTATTTCTATGGATTTTCCTAGAAGTGCTCCAGTGGTACAATACCACATCTAAAAGGACACCATATGCAGCAGTCTATGGATAGGCACCGCCAATTCTTCTTCCATACACCCTCAGCAGTTTCCTAGTTCTGGAAATTGACTCGGTTTTTCGAAACCGCGATCAGATTCTTCTCATTCTGCAGGACCATCTTCACATGGAAAGAATTCAACTGAAACAACAAGCCGATCAAAACCATTCTGAGCACAATTTTCACACAGTTGATATGGTTCTTCTTCATCTACATCCTTCCAATCAACCCTCCCTGAAACTCACGAGGCGTCAGTGGCCCGAAATGAAACCCGAGGATGCTACAGGGGAACCACTCCTTCAGATTCTGCATCAATTTCCACATCTAAAGCTTTGAGGACAAAGCTTTTTCTAAGGGAGAGGGGATGTTAGGAACCCATGTAAACCCTTCTATTTACTTTGTTAATATATTTTTGTTGGACGCATATGCTTTGTAAGTCGTCCCGTAGTATTTGTTGATCCACAGCTTGTCTTATTGTTGTTGGACGCATATGCTTTGTAAGTCGTCCCGTAGTAATTGTTGATCCATAGTTTGTATTGGCCCATGGTTTGTATTGACACATGGTATTGACCCATGGTATTGACGCCTAGACTTAGTATATAAGTTTTTGTCGAGACCAATGAAGGTACCGTGAAGTTATTTTGTATTGAGCTTGCTCAAAGGAGGTTGCCCCCTCGAAGTGGCCCGCGATCAATATAAAAGTGATTCCAAGTTCTGTTATTTCCATTATTTCATGTGTTTTCATTAATTAATTATTGTAGGTTCCTCACATACTTCTTCCTTTACTAGATCTTGTTCGCTATTTCCTCCTTTACTATATCTTCTCGCTACTTCTGCCTTAATTAGATTTGTTTGCTATATCATTGTTAACACCCAAAAAGTGCTCACTAGCTCATTTCCTTATTCACATGACCCATTTGTCCACTTTTCCACCATTTGAGCCTCTAAATCCATCAAAAGGTCACCAAAAGACCATAATACACCATTTTTCCCCTCAAAAGATATATTTTTCCTCAAAAAACATAAAAAAAAACCCTCAAAAAGGGTCCAGAATTCCCAAAAATATTAAAAGGGAATAAAAATATTCAAAATATTCAAAAAAGGAAAAAAGAGGAAAAAAGGTATCTAAACCATGTTGGTCAATACCATTGGTTTCTTCAAAACCATAATGGTATTCCCCACCACCAAAAACTATAAAAAGGTGGTAGGGGCTCCTCACTTTCCATCCATCCATCATCCTATCCTCATGCTGTCAAAATCTCTCTTGAGTTCTTGACCATTGTAGCAATCTTGGAGAAGAGACCATTGGAGCCTGGGGCATCTCACCCTTGGAGCTGCTTAACACCACAAATCCTCACCATTTGAGGTATGATAATACAAAACATTCTTTTATTTCGTGTTCTTTCTATGAATCATTTTTAGATTTATTTGTTATATGCACATGTTATTTTAGATTTAGATTTAATTCATAATCGTTTTTGCTTTCTATATTGAAACTGCTATCACATTGTTGATAGGTTCCCATTGCACAAGCTTGGTTGCAAAACCAAGCAACAATCATCACATATATATTACTCTTCGTCACTCTCTCCTTTCGGAATGAAATTCAATTTTTACTCATACATATTCTCCTCTTCAAATATTTCATTTCCACTCATTTCACACATTTATCTTCAAGTATAACATTTATTTATATACATCATCATGACCCACATTGAAGAGACATATTAATTCATTAATTAAATAATTAATTCCTTTCATTTCACTTGGAAAATACCATGGGAATCCAAAACCATAGGCTTGAAACCACCAATGGTAAAACCATTTGTAAAATATTTCTTTGAATTTTTACATTCACTTTTACTTTCAAAACCTTGAACTTGAAACCAAGAAAATATTTCTTTAATTTCTTTACATGCATTTTCAAATATACTAATAAAATTCACTTTTTACTTTTTCACATGCAACCCTTTTTATTAATTCTTGTAAATCCATGTTTTACTTTTACACGTTCACCCCTTCATTCATATATATATATATATATATATATATAAAGAGAGAGAGAGAGAGAGAGAGATGCTCCCCCTTGCTTGAAAACGCCTTTGCATAACATCAATGGAAACATGTTCAATAAGCAAGTTGTTTCCACTTATGAATGTAGGATAACATTAGCCCGATCTAAAGTCATAAAGTGACAAAAAAAAAAATTGGACTTGCAATAGTTTAAGGTAGACATAAGCTTTCTTAATCTTTGACAACATTTGTTCTTCTCATCAAGACCATTCCAACAAATTTATTGTTCACCAAAAATGAAGTTCATATGAGATTGTTTGGGCCTCGACAATATAAAATCCAAATATTCTCCACATGTCCAAGCGATGACCATGACATCTCATCACAATTAAAATACGGGGAGTGAATAAAATGGGGGGATCTACTTGAGACTGCTATAAGCATCATGAAGTTACAAGAGGGTTTTGAAACCCTAACCCTAATCCTAATTCTATCTATAAAAACCTAACAGAAGGAGAGAAGAGGGTTCACTTTTTCACTGGCTCTTGGTTGTCTATAGTATGAGAAGAGCATGAAGGAGATGCTAACAATGTAGAGAGACATAAGAATATTGTAGAGGATTGTAAAATACCATACACTAGGTTTTTATGACCCAAAATCTGACGGCCAAAAAGTCGTATTTACTACATCTTGTGGTCGACCATTCGACAACCTCCAAATTCGGCTTTAACCTGACAGCTAGAACATCATCGGTTATTCGACTCCCAGAGGCCATCGGATAACCGACAACAAGCTAGTCGGATAACCGACTTCGGTCACTTCACAGGTAGCCGGATATCTTCAGTGTGGGAGTCGGATATCCGACGACTATCACACATGGAAATGGATGAAATTCGACGTTGAATGCCATCGGAGGTATGGAACAAACGTTGGATTTATTCACTGTGAGTGTCAGATATCCGACAACTATCACACATGGAAATGGCTGAAATCCGACGTTGAATGCCGTCGGAGGTGAGGCATAAACATTGGATTTCTTCGGTGTGGGAGTCGGATATCCGATGACTATCACACATGGAAATGGCTGAAATCCGACGTTGAATGTCGTCGGAGGTATGGCACAAACGTCGGATTTCTTCGGTGTGGGAATCGGATATCCGACGACTATCACACATGAAAATGGCTGAAATCCGATGTTGAATGTCGTCGGAGGAATGGCACAAACGTCGGATTTCTTCGGTGCGGGAGTCGGATATCTAACGACTATCACACATGGAAATGGCTGAAATCCGACATTGAATGTCGTCGGAGGTATGGCACAAACGTCGGATTTATTCATTGTGGGAGTCGGATATCCGACGACATGTGCATGAGAAAATACCTGGATTTCGATGTCCCTTGCCATCAGAGGTATGGCAAGAACGTCGGTTTAGGGTTGTGTTGTCGTCGGATACCCGACTACCATATGATATTTAAAAAAAAATACACTATTATTTGGATCTCATGAAGAGAGCCATGTTGGCTTTCCACTCAACATAGTTGATTCAAAGTTGACTCTTCATCCTCGTCATTTGACATCTATACGAGTCGGTCAGCGGTCACTTCTAATTCAGTCTCCGAACTGTGGCAGCTCTTTGGCCTTTTTCACCCTGTAAATTGAAGTATTCCTGCAAACACAAACCACTATGTTACGCGAACTTCTTTCAGGGCTTTGTTACATTTTCTTCTAAGATCTTTCATCACTTTGTTACAAGAATATTACTAACCTAAAAGTACACTTGATAGGTTTGGATGGAACAGATTACGGTGTAAATCCTCTTTATGTTCATTCTCAAGTGACTCGATATTAACAATTCCCATTATCACAAGGGGATACATAAAGTTAGAAAACGAAAATAAAGAAAACATATAAAGGGATACGTGAAGTTGACAAAGGAAAATAAATATAATCTATAATTTGCATCGAAAAAATAACAGGGTAGGAACTGAACTGAGGAGATTCGAACCTACGACCTATGTCTAGTCCCAAGGCTACCACCTTCAAGCCTAACCTTATCAATCAATTCCCATCACCATTTCCTATCATACGATGTCCCACAACCATTTCTCTCGACACCCAGTACTCTTCATTCATTATGTATGCATTTCACTATGCAACTGTCTCAGATTCTCACTGCGTTTTCCCTCAATTAGTTTCTCAATTCAATATGACCCACGCCCGGTGTCCAAGGAGTGTTTCCAGCAGTCTTGAGTTTCAGCCTGGAATCAGTGACGATTTAGGGTTGTATATTTCCCTTCAACTGCAATATGGAAAACTCATAGTTCACTGTGAAGGTTTGTCTGACAAATGTGACGGTTTGGGTTCCGTTACCCCAAAGCAATTCCTCAAAGTGTCCCTGAACGACACCGAGGTTATGGAACCCAAACCATCACATTTTTCAAACAAACCTTCATAGTGAACTTTGAGTTTGTCATATTGCAACTGAAGGGAAACATAATACTATGAATCGTCACCATTGCCAGGATGAAACTCAAGACCACTGGAAACACTCCTCGGATGGCGGGCGTGGGTCATGTTAAATTGAGAAACTAATTGAGGGAAAACGTAGTGAGAATCTGAGACAGTTGCATAGTGAAATGCATGCATAATGAATCAAGCTTGAAGGTGGTAGCCCGCCATGTCCCACAATGAAATGGATGCAGAATGAATCAAGCTGCTTGAAGGTGGTCTCCCATTGTCAGTTGCACTTCAAGATTGAAGGTGGTAGCCTTGGGACTAGACATAGGTCGCAGGTTCGAATCTCCTCAGTTCAGTTCGTACCCTGTTATTTTTTCGATGAAAATTATATGTTTTCTTTAATTCCCTAGCATAAGAGGAGCCATTATGGGCAAGTTGCAGCCCTAAAAAATGATGAACATTAAATACACCATTTTGGAATGGTTTAATGTGAGGTTAAGGATATTGATTCCAAGGAAATTAAAGAGAAGGTTAAGGATATTGAATCTAGTGCATCATTTACTCAGCCTTTGAAGTTGTGGAAACTCGAAATTGGTTATGATGAGCAACCAAACATCACAACAAGCTCCAAGAAATTGTCAAAATTTAGATGACACGCGAGTGGGTTGTAGAAAGCCAGCATCGTAACCATTCATTGAGCTCCTCTCTGTTTCGAGAATAATTTAATATTCTCTATTGAATAGGGCCAACCACGTGAAGGTGGAAGCTCTTATGGCTCCTCCCCCCCCCTCACATCACTCTCAATTCCCCATACTCAATGCATGTATAACTTGAAAAAAAAATACGTGCAAATTCATCCATATTTCATCATGAACTTTCATCTACCATTCATTCAATAAAGGCTAACATTCATTAAACCATTGTTTCATTCAGTCAACACATTCATACAATAAAAGATAACATTCAATAAAACATTCATTCAATAAAAGCTGACATTCAATAAAGGTAACAGTTTACTACACTGAATCATTAAACCATTCATTCATTCATTAGGCCAAAAATCATGGATGATATATTATTATAAAAAACAATTAGATGACATTTTTCCAGTCACTTCTTTTTAGTTTTTCTTCTCTTTAGTGGTAAATAATCTCTAAGAGGAGCATCTGCATCTGGACTTTCTATTCCAGTTCTTGGTTCTTCATTAGGTGCTTGTGGTGATGTCTGCATCCTAGAGTGCTGATCTAGATGTGGATTGTGCGGCAAGGGGTTCGGATTTGTTGCAACAATGTGAAAATGTTACATCGTTGTATTTTGCTATTGTAATGACAAGTATTTCATTTTTAAAAAAAATTACAAAGGTGTTTTTTTACCTGGTGTGGCCACATCATGTTGTTCATGTTCTTGTCCAGGCTCAACCTGTACAGTTTCACCCTCTACATGCTCTGCAGTTGAAATATGGTGAACTACAATTAATGTTCACCATTTTCAATGCTATACATAAAATTGTAGCATATGAATAAATTCATTACTAGGATTCAAAGCATGATCTTCGATTTGTTGTTGTCCCTCCTCGACATTAGGGGGATCATTGCTTTCCTGCTCAAAACAGAGTCAATATTTTATGTCAAGTATTTATAACGAATAGGTTGCACAAGCAATAAATCTTCATTAAACTATATAGATTTTATATACCTGTGCACCATATGGATTGGTACCAGAAGACTGTGTTTGCCCAGATAAGATTTTTCGGCGTTCAACCACAGCTCCAAAGCCGTGCTGGAAGCCAAGCTTCATGTCTTCCACAGTGGGAACTTCATTAAATCATTTGGCTTGCATATTTGCATAACGTGCAATTTATTATTTGTATGCATTATTGGTTTTTCGAAACTTGCAAATCGTGCCGCCAAATTCGAATAACCACCAGTCCCAAGCTTGTGCTGACCTATTTTTTCTAGTCTTGCCTTTATGGCCTTTGATGTGTTTGGCAGCCTATGCAAGTGTTGAAATACGTTAGATTTTCCAAGTTCAATATAGAAATCAATAATAATAAGGTTTAGAATTACATTGCAGAAAGTATTGCATACCTCCCTGTGCTTGGTGGTATCTTTCCTTCTCTTCTCTGAGCCCTCTCCTTTCCACCCTCCACTAGATCTTTCCACTCCATTGGTGGAATCATTGGAGGGCACTCATACCTAGGGTTTTTTTCTAGGTGGGTCCTATATTGGTCTCGGACAACCTTGATATGTTGTCCATCCTTTTTCAGGACCTCAGCTTGATTGAAGGTCTTGTCACCGAACAGGCCAACCAACCGATTAGTGAGTTCACCTTTTAAAATTGTCAATTGTCTATCCCACCTTGTTCGGATGGTGGGCCCAAAGATCTCCAAGGACGCGTCATTCATTTGTTTATAGAAAACATCATTTCCTGCAAAAAGATCATGCCATGATCATAATTAGTTGAAAGAAAATGTTTTATCGGTATATTACAATGAAATTATAAACACTAACTTGATCAACGTATATTAATTACCTGGGATATTCTCGATCTTTATTGGGAGGAGATCTTCGTCAACCAAAAATTTTTCCTCCATTGTTCCCTTCCTAGTGACATGGGTAGATCCAGGAAATGCAGCTAGGTCGATATCAATATTACCAGGATTCGTGGTGTCGACCCCTTCTTCTGGACGATCCGGTGTGCGTCGGTCACTAGCGGCTGGTGTGCTCACAATTGGGGTCCGTGGTGTGTCAGAACGTGTTTCCAACTGTTCAATTGACAACAATGGTGAAGGAGTCGATGCACGTGGAGTCGTTTTCTCATGATGCCACGTCTCTCCACAAGCCTCGCTGGGGCCAACACCGCCTTGACCACTATTGTGTGGTCACCGATAATTCTGTAAATTCAAACCACTTCTTACACATTCAGTACTATCATATAAAAGAGAAATTTATAAATTTATAAATGAATGATTTTATGATTCAAGATTCCTCAACTTACTCGCAAGGATTCATATTTCCGTTCCAACAATTCAATCCTTGCCATAATCTGGCTTGTCTGCGGAACCTTGAGTAGCAGAGAAACGATTTCTGCACTCTATTTTTCCAACAATTTGTCTGTCATCTTAAACGGGTTTGTGGCTTCACCAATTATGTCGGAAACTTTAAGCATCTCAGCCACTTCAGGATCTACTGAATATTCTTGCAATGCTGTTTCAAACAGCGATTCACTGGGATGCAACAAAAATATATAAAACACTACTGAGTTCTATCATGATAGATTCATAAAATTACAACTAGGTTTACTTGGTGCCTGGACGATGATGTCATCTGATCCACAGCTGTGGACTTTCCCTGATCATCGGGCCCCTGCAAAAAAAAGTAGAAAACATTATCACAACGAAACTAGTATACACACGAAAAACACATAACAAAATAAACATTATGCTAAGTATTATATTGGTACAATTCCAATATTGAATTATACCTGCAACCTAGAGGATCGTTATCCACTCATCGGATCGATGCTCATAGGTCACTTGCCCCGATTTGCTAATATCTAGGAGATGCCCCTTACAGATACCTAAATAAAAAACATAGTGAAAGTCACCTAAACGAATCCAAAACTAATCATGAAAAAACACATCGATTAAAAACTATTATTAAGTATTATATTTTTACTATTACAAAGATGTATACATGTTGAGTCAAGGGTACCGTGACCCTTGCAGAACCAGACTGCATAAAAAACATAGAGAAAATTACGTAAACGAAATAATTAGATAACATTATATAAACGAAACCAATATACTAATAATGAAAAAACAAAGCAAAAAAAACTATTTTTTCTTATTATATTTGTACTATTACAAAGATGTATACCTGATACCTCGAGGAAGATGTACTCCTTCGACCATTTGCTGGCGGGGATTTATCCCGATCACTAGCCTGCGAAGTAAATATGGAAAATTTAAATGAAATAAACTAACTAAAAAATCTTTAATATGTTAAATTCATTAATAAAATGTTGGGTAAAATGTTATATGTACCACTCCCACAGTAACCTTGTTTGTATCTACTGGGTTCAAATTGTAATTAATAAGCAACTCTTCCCCTGCATATATTGATTTAATGGCAACTACAAAAACACGGTTTCCTTCACGCCCCTCAAATTCGCAGTTTGGTTGCTTAATTGTAGACCCTGGTTGTGTACTATTTATAAACCCCGCAATATTCCTTGTGGCCTTTGGCCTTCTGTCCATGTACAACGTTGTTCCTTTATTTTGATCTTTGTCTTTCAACTGTAAATAGTTTGCTTACAATCCATATCTATGCATACTTTCTGTATATCGGACCAGGCGCATCCAATTGTTGTAGTTGTATCAGGGTCCAACATACTCCATCAATTATGTACATTTTTCGTAAGGGACCTTTATGCCATGCATGCAAAACAACCCGAAACCATGTATTGACGACGGTGCAATTCGATATATCCTCTCATCCACACAAAAATATGTGTTCGATTGAGGAAGATCCTTGGGTACCCATTGTTTCACTAAATGTCTGTACCTCAAGGGCACCTCATCATCGCCTATTGTCTCATCATCATAGGAACATGACTCCCCTTGAGCGCGATAATATTTCATGCGTTTATGGAATTTTCTTCTGGTCTTTTGACATCTAGTCGATAAAACTCTTGTAGACCTACTGGATGTCTAACTTTCCTCTAGAGTTCCTAAACTCCCCTCGATCGATGAAGAAATATCTGACAAATACCTGTTTGGTTCTACTTGCACCATGGGAAAAAAGTTTAGATAGGACCGCAAGGAATAGCGCCTCTTAAAAGGTGATGTGTAGCGCCTTTTATAAGGTGACTTGTACCGCATTCCCTTTCTCAAAATGCAAGCATTCAAGTGCTGAGGAAGAGGATCTCTTTATCTTTCTTAGGAGTAGAAATTCATGCAATTATGAGTTGTCTTTTATTGATCCTTTGGGTCTTGAGTCCCATATCACACCACCTAACTATCAGCTTTGTTGTCATGGCCCTAAAGTCTCTCTCATCCCATCAGTTTGGGTTCATCACCTCGATAATTGAAGTACACTCACATTTAGTATGATATTTATATTTAGCAATAATAATATAAAATAAAAATAACTAACCATTATGGAAAACTGCTAAAATTTTTTATGACTTTCAAAAGTAAGATCTGTTAGGTGGTTAATAAGTGTTCACAAATCTTCAAAAACAATATTTTATATAATGTTGTGGAACTTGTATAATCTTATTCAAGCATGGTCTTCTTAGATGACTGAAAGTAATTGAATCAAGCAAAAATGGAACCGTAAACATGTAAGTTGTTTTGAAAAATGGTAGCTTACTGAAAGTAATTGAATCAAGCAAAAACGGAACTGTAAACATGTAAGTTGTTTTGAAAGATGGTAGCTTTCAGTCATACTACCAACTAATGTTGCCTTTGGACAATTACTTGTAATATTGACTTAGGTTATTTATTGCATTACATATATTTTCAATCATATTGACACAGAGAAAAGTAGGGCTTTCTTTATATTATCATGACATAGTTACAAAGACTTTCTTTTCAATCTTTATGACAATTTGAATGGACAAGCCCCACTCATAGCCAAATACTTTTGAGATATTTACAAATCATCGGAGTATGGGGGACCATATATTTCTCGAAAGACGTTGGATTCAGTCCTCCATGCCTTTGAATAAATAGACTTCAAGACCACGCGTCTATTATGATGCATGTGGACATCTATGCGGGTTTTGACAAGCCACTGTTCTTTGTGTTTAATGTAGTACCCAAGGATTTGATCCTCAGTAATCTTTGTATGCAAAATATCTTTGACCTATTCGAGAGATTCTCCAACTTCCCGTTTTAGATTATAAATAAAAGCTGGTTCTAATGCTGTCAGGTTGATGTTGAATGACCTCCACCAGTCTCTCATCCATTTAGGGACGTAGAATGCAGGATCCTCATGGATATGTTTAATTTAAAGTCCAAAATTTAGCATGGTATAATATGTTCTATCTGTATTTTCTTTTCTCAAGAATTTCCACCATATTTTTTATATTTTTCATAAGTGTGTGCAGTACTTGGAAACCGGAGACTAGCATCTTGATGTGGCCATGCTTCCAAAGAACGTATCCGATTAATACAGTAGTATTGTTGGTCTAGTTGTATCCCGGGGTGACGTGTAGAGACCTCTATCGAGATTAAGTTAAGATCATGGTAGAGGTGTGTTAACCAATTGCTTGCATCAGCTGCTTTTCTCAGGGAGTTATTGTAAATCATCTCTGGTACAATATTGGATCCCATAGGCATTCTTCTGAGTTCTGGAACTAGTCTAATAAAAGCATCAGATCCCTGTAAGTTAGCATCTAATACTTCAGCATGTCTCAACTCCCACCTAGGTTTCCAGTCTTGCATATAATCCAACCAACTCATATTATCATTAATAGTATAGATATGATTTTTTCCTCCGGTCCAAGCAGAGATTTTCATGTTTACTTGTGGGTTATGGGCCCACTGGATTCCGTTTTGACCTTCTACGCTCGCTTTCCTTGTGCTCGCTTGCACCAGGATCTCTTGTTTCAAGCTCGCTTCTTAAAAATTAACAGCACACTTCTGTGTCAAATATTCTCTTGTTAAAAAGTCAGGAATGCGTCTCAGTGCCACAAAGATTTCTTTATCAACAGTGGCATAGTTCTCTATGCATCTCAATGCTACAAGGATTTCTTTTCAACAGTGACATAGTTTTGCTCAGTTTTCTGTCAGGACACTTATTCTCCAAGATAATTTTCCTCACAAGTTCAATCGAGGAGTTCCACCACTCTTAAAATTCTTTACCAACAAATATAATTTGATTACCAACAATTTTGTCTGACAGGAGAAGTCTTAACTACTTAATTCAAATTATTTACCATATATTTGATTACCAACAATTTGATTACTTAAGTCTTATAACCAACACATATTTGATTACCTGGGTGTAGACGTTTCCTGTAATATACTCAGAAGAGTTACTTTCAGAAATGATTGTGCCTCTTACAGGCCAGTCAACTCTAGGAACCAAGTGACCCTATTATAGGGTTAGTACAAACCAGAGAGAGAGAGATGACTAGGCCATGGTACAGTCAATCAAAGAAAGTCAATGATCGTCAAAAGGCTCAGTACAATCACAATAAAGATGAGCTGAAAACCAGCATATTGAGGCCAAAGAGACTCATGGCCCCCAGTAAGGTACAAGGACCAACCAAAGGGTAAAAAAACCAACCAGTAAGGTACAAGTAAAAAAGAAAAAAGTGGGTATAAATTAGACTCATAACCCTTGGGACTAAGGGGGTGTACTACCTCAAATGTGGACAAACTACCATAGTTATACCCACAAGACCAAAAACATAAAAGGTGGTACAAATCAAAAGATAACTCAAGATCAGTAAAAGACCCAAAAGGTGAGAATCAAGGTACCACAAAAAAATAAAAGGACCAAAATTAAACGGCAATCTACCACAAGACCAATAAACAACAGGGTGTAAGGACCAAAAGTAAATCAACCATTGTGGGGAAGGTACAAATAAGGTCAAATATATATTGCAATAGCCCCTTGTAACTACCTGTTATTTGACATGCCAAAGAGATGGAAGGTCAAATAATGTCAAATATATGCAATAGCTCCTTGTAACTACCTCTTATATGCAATAGCTCCTTGTAACTACCTCTTGTAACTCAAATAGGACCACCAAAAGGTATGATAGCAAGCAACCTTCCTAACTAAGGTCTGGAGGGTGGTACGAAGTGGGTATAAAGACTCATAACAACTTGGACCAAGGGGGTGTACCTCAAATGTGGAAAAACTACTGTAGTACCCACGAGACCAAAAACATAAAAGGTGATACAAATCAAAAGATATACCAAGATGAGTAAAAGACCCAAAAGGTAAAAGGAAAGGTACCACACAAATATTATCGACAAAATGGAAGGACCATAAGACAATCAACCAAGGTGGGGTACAACCAATCATCTCTCTCTCAAATGTGCCATTGTTCCATATAACCTGAAAGACCATCATCACAGTAAACGAAAAAGTCCACACGGATGATGTGATCACTTGGTCCTCTAGACTACTCCTAAGGTCAAGCATTAGTGGCTTCATCAAGGGGTGTTCAGTCCCTTGAGAAGACCATCTAACTCAACCGTCTTGAAGACCTAGGAGAAGAGGACATCACACATCATCAGATAATTGGTAACTGACCCTGTAAGAACTCAAAAACCCTAAAGCAACCGAGCATGCAGAAGGGGAGCTAGGAAAAGACAAGGCTCGCAGGCCAAAAAAGCAAGCTCAAAAAACTGTACTGGGACCGGTGTCACAGTAAGCGAGCTGAAACAAAAGTGGCCAGAATGCCAACAAGCAGCACTAAAAAGAAAAAGACCCTCTAAAAAGGCAAAATAGCAAGAAAACTTCCTAACTAGGAGCTGGAGACCTCGACAAATCGTATCCTTCGCAAGGTGATGAAATCCAAGTCGAACAATACGAAATGAGAGACCGATAATGGAAGGATATCCCTCTACCGAAAGGGATCCTGGGTAAAAGATCCCTAGAAGAAAAGTCACTAAGCTACCTCATTCATGACACGTCGGAAAAGGTTTTTGGCACTTCTGTCTTATCGCCCCTGTATCACCATCACGGTAGAGTAAAAGGAAGACAATGGAACGATATGCCTTAGGCATTAAGTGGAGTGCGAAATTCCACAAATTCTATCCAGAATCAATCCTCGCGGCTTAACCCGGGAAAAAATGGGAGGCCCCTCCACAAACTGGTTGATGATCATGTCAATAAATACTAGAGGATTTTAGTACCCTAGAGGACAACAACTATGTCTCAAATGAAAATGACAAGGGGGAATTATTTGGATGTCTATCCCTGGTGTCCTACCTAACTACCAAATTCTTTTTATCCTCAAGTGAGGTTAAAGTGTGTTGAGTTAGCGAGTTAAATTTGAATGGTTGTATTACTCATTCGGGTGATGGAAGTGAAATTCGTGGTGTGATGACTGACTCAAACCATGCAAATGCATATGAATAAAATAAGCCTTTCCTTTCAATGAATACTAGCTAAGGTAAGGAGAGAGTTCTTTCAAACTATAAGGATTGGCCATATCATCGTCGTTGTCGATGTCAGTTACGATCATCATGTCATCGTCGATATCATCTTCATGGACATTATCTGATACATCATCTGATTCAAGAATTTATTCGACATCTTCTTCTGGAACATGATCATCCAACTCATGTTGATCATGATCATCTTCAATGGCGTCTTCTTCTTCGAGAACGTCTTCATTACCTTCATCTACGTTATACTTTACCAGCCTTCCCCTTGGATTGTGTCTCACAATAAATGACCAACCCGCTCTACCTGGAACCTCAGAGTAAAATACCTGTTCACATTGGGTTGGAATAACATAGGGCTCTGTTCCTGGCTCAAACAACCTTGTATTTACCATGGTAAATCCATTATCATGTTCAATAAATTTTTTATCGGGATCACGATTATTCAGTCAACACCTGTACTATTTGACAACGAACAGAAATACCTTGAAGGAGTTAAAGTCACACTGAATAATGTCTTCCAGATACCCATAGTATCGATTTTCAGAGAGTTCTGGATGTCTATCACTTCTAGAAGAAACATTGGTCACCTCAAAGACTGCAAATATCCCACAATCAGATGTTTTCTTCGTTTCATCCAACTTTTTGATGCGATATCTACATCCATTGCACCACAGAGCCTTATAGTGTTTTACCTACAACAAGTCATACATGAAAGATTACATAATGATCCAATATTTATGATTAACTAGTGCATGTTTATAATGCCATACAAGGAAAAAAACCAGCATGACGTACAACGACGATATTTTTACAAAAAAATAAATAGTGTGGTTGATTAATATGCTTACCTGCTTATCTTTTAAACCTCTTGCTAAATCGATTTCCCTTTGTGTTAGATTGGTGTCTCCATTGCGATGTGCAGCTTTAACCAATGAAGCCACACCTTCCCATGATATTCCATGACCAGATTGTTCACATCGTTCGATCCATACCTTCATCCAGTCAAGATTATTTGCGATGTATAAATGAATTGCATCCCACTCTCGACCAACTGTTTGATGACAATAAAATTAAAATTCAATACAAATGTATAGTCACTTAACAAAGTATATAATTACACTCTAAATTGATGCAAAATACTGAATATAAAAATAGAATATGTATGATATATATACATAAAAATCAACAGTCAAATGTGTTATATTACCTTTCACCTTCCTCGATCTACCTTTCCCCTTCGGGCACTCCCCTTCGAAATATTTATTGAAGTCTGGATCACAAATGCGACGTAAATTGAGCTTTGACGCTAATACAGGAAGATATTCACTAATATACAACATGTTTTGGTATACCATATATCCCTCCATCATAGAACCCTCAGCATATGCTCGTTGTCTGACCAAACCCTTCATAAATTTCAAGTGCCTCTCAACCATCCACATGGACCTTGAGTGCACAGGTCCACACAGTTCAATCTCCTCAACTTGGTGTATGAGGTAGTGTTCATGTGCATTGAAAAATGCCGAAGGTAGATGCTTCTACATTTCACACATGAGATGAGAAATTTCTCTCCTCCAATACTTTATGTATTCTTTATGGAATTCTTTAGATGACAACCATCTACAAGTGGCATGACAACCCAATCAAGATATTAAAGAAAAAAAACATTATTTTACGTAACATGAATTAGAGAACGAAAATCAAATATAAGTTCTATGTTGAATTAAACAAACACTAAGCGCATGGAAAAAATCACCACTTACCTCATGTATTTCCCGAGACTATATATTATTTGCTTGACAATGTTGTCGAAGTTGTCCGGGATAGAGAGAGGTAGAACATACTGTAACAATAATATACAAATCGTTTCATTTTATCAACAAAGAGTAGACAAACAAAAATACCAACCATACTCACTAGAATAAGAAAAATAATAATAATTAAATGCATACGGCCACAATAATTACCTTCATGAAGACATGCCAATCGTGCGTTTTCAACCCCACGAAATCACCTTTCTTTGTCATGATATTCTTCATGTTTGCACAAAATCCGGTGGGAAATTTAATTTTTTGAATAACTTCTTTTACAACATTACTTTGTTGGTCCATTAACATCCATGGAAGTGATTTTATATTAATTTTCTCTCCGTTGCTATGAAATTGAATGATGTCTTTCATTGCATGGTTGCTATCTTGAATGTCTTTGCAAATTTTGACAATTTTTTCTTTGTCACTCCTTCCATCCAATATTCGCCATAATTTTTCAGTCACATTCTTACCAATATGCATTGTATCAAATAGATGAGCAATTTGTAGGTGCTCGTAGTAGGGAAACACACTAAATTGTCTAGGATAACTTTTCATTCCTCGTGGAAGCCCATTAATGCCTTCATGATCACATGAACGACAATCATGAAATTACATAAATCAATGTCAATTACAGTAAACAACACACAATATAATAAAATACAACATAACATATCATATACGATGATTCATTATACGTACCTTGACGATTTCTATTATATTGCAACTTCCATAGGTGAGGTGTCATTCTCTGCAGTTTTAATGCAGTATCTTGCTTTCCATTGAAAAACTGTTTTTCGGTAGCTCGATACCTGTGATTCTTAGAGAGGAAGTGCCTATACTCATCAAACACCTCATTTCCTAAGCTTTTTGAACGACAAGATTTGATCTTAGGACCACAAACTGGACATGCAAATTTCCCCTTTGTCTGAAGACCTACATAAAGAGATGGAATATCTATGTCAATTATAATTATATACAAAATGACTGGATTATGTAGAAAAACATGCGTGTGTAGTATATTAACTAGTAGTTCGTAAAATTAAATGCAAATAAAGTGGAACTTATAATTACATACCACAAAAATGGGTTAACCCTGGGGCATCATGTATTGTCCATACAAGCATTGCATGGAATTGAAATTGCCTTTGTCGTATTCGTCTAGATACGTCATACATAGTGATGCCATTCCATAACTTCAGTAGCTCTTCAATAAGAGGTTCGATATATACATTCATATCTTTTACTTGGTACTTACCTGATTGATTTGAACATATAGAAAATATAATTATGAGACGTACCATTTAGATATATATTAAACCATATTGCACAATAGAAAAACATTAAATATATATATATATATGACATTATGCGAAAAAAATACGACAAATGAGATACCACTACATTAAAAAAAACTGCAGGGTTTGTACCTAGAACAATCATCGACAACATTATGTGCTCCCTCTTTATTGTCAACCATGGAGGAATGTTGTTGTTGATAACAAAAATAGGACACACCGAGTAAATGGATCTCATCTCTGCAAATGGATTGACACCATCTGCTGCCAAAGAAATCCTAAGATTACGAGGTTCTTCTTTAAAGTGAGGCCATTTTTCCTACATATCTCTAAATGCAGATCCATCTGCAAGCATCCGAATAATGTCGTCTTGACTTGTGTTCCATGCATGGCAATTCGTAAACTGTGCTATGTTTTTGCACTTGAAAAGTCGTTGCAAATGTGGAATAATGGGAATATAATGTAGAACTTTGTGAGGCACCTTTTTAGTTACTTGATCTGTGCGATATCTACTGATATGACATTCAGGACATTCTATTGCAAATTCATGCTGATTGTAATATAGAACATGGTCATTGGGGCATGCATGAATTGCTTCATACTGCATTCCAATTTCTTTCATGATGGAAGATAAATCTCGATATGTGCGATGTAAAATATTTGACGGTGGTAACAAATATTCACCTATCATGCTACAACAAATTAAAATAAAAATCTAGTTAATATAATATAGAAATAATATTAATGAAACACATTTCATCCGTAAAAATTTGACTTATATATGAATTAACAATCAAATACACGATCATATATATTTTGTGATGGAATATATTACATACATTAACATCCGTGTGACTGATATGTTTGAAAGACCATTCATAACTTCAAGTTCATTATCAACAATATAGCAAAGAGAAGATTTGTCTTGGAGCCCTCATAAAGGGGTTCGTATGCCTTATCAAGAAAAGGTATATCATGAATATCCTCAAAATGTTCATCATTTTCATGATCATCATGATCATCATCATCCATTCTAACATTAAATGAATCATGGATCAAAGTATTTGTAACATCATCTTCAACTATGTTATCCGGTATGATCATCTTCTTCAATGTGATCATTAACTTGTTCCCCATTAATATTCATAGCTCCATGTTCCTCCGGTACTTGTTCTAGAAGCACTTCCTCCGGACGATATGCCGTAGGATGTCTTTCCTTGATAATTACATGAAACCAACAATAGATAAAAGTTAATATAAGAAATTCAAACGCAAAATGTAAACATTTATGTGATGCATTTAAAATGTAACAAATTTTGTATTGTTGGGATGAAAAGAACAACGGCCAATTGTACTGTTGGTCAAATAGGTGCATCCAAACTATCCAAAAGACATAATAATTGACCCAATTATTGAGCAAAGCTACTCAAATATAACTCAAAATTTCTCATACTATCCACTAAGGTAAGATAAATGATGCTATGGTTTCTATAGAGAAAATATAAGAGAAATTACAACATGCCAATATAGTTGTTATTTCTATTATCATGATGGAAAGTTTCACAAATCTAGAGAGTTAAGTGCTTTCCCCAGTGAGTGGGTTAGTCTCACTAACGAACAATTAAATGAGTTATTCTACTATACTCTAGATTCAACATGCACAAAAGAAAAAAATATTATAATAAATATTAAATATTAAAATAATATTTATTGTCCATGTTAGTCCCCATCTATTGAAACCACGATCAATAGATATAAGTTAATAAAAGAAATATTAAAATAATACATACATTTACAAAAGCAATCAAAATAAAAACATATATAATGCAAAACTTACAAATGGATGGTATTCATGTCCCCCCATATCATGCCCATGCTCCCTACAATGTTTCTGGTTGATGTGATCAAAATTCTTCTCCTCGTAAAGCCCCTGCATAGACTACATGGACAATAGCATTTCCCGTCATCCCTTCTTTCAACTTCTTAAGCAATTGTCAATTTTGTTCGTCTGGATCAGGAATATTGCTAGTTGACATTTTCTCGTAAAGAGCTTGAATGAAGATTATCGATCTTAAAAAATGAATCTCCACACTTTGCTTGCTTGAATCACAAAAACAATGGAAATAATGAAAAATAGTCCACTGAATAAAAAAACTTCTGCAAACCGTCGTTTTTATAGCAAACATGTCGGAATGTTTCGATATTTATAGGTTTTAAAAGTCATCCCTCCATCGGATATGCGACGCCTTGAACTTTGTTACCATTGGAGAGTTGATGTCAGATCACCGATGAGCTAGTGCATCATAATCGATCAGATATCTGACATCCTCAGGTATCGCTTGGAGTTGGATATCCGACATCCTAGGGCTTAATATGAAGTCGGATATCCGACATCCTCGAGCTTAATATTCGGTCGGATATCCGACAATGTTGGTAAGTATTCTAGGTGCCTCGTCGGATATCAACATAGACGTTGGATATCCACAGAGATGTCGGATATCCGACGACTCCTTCTATCAATTTAAAAAAACATCATCAAATTTTGTAATTTTTAAGGTGAAATCTAACGACAAAGTCCTTTTCGTCGGATTTTGGGTTCAAATCTTGTAGTGATAGTGTCTCATAGATTCACGGTACGTTTTGAAGCTTTGTATTATGCATTGAAATTTCCATAATATAAGAAGATGGAAGGTACAATCCTTCACTGAATGCTAGTTTTATTGTATTGGTTTCTAGTGAAAATATTTGTGGTCAATTGTTTGTGTCTTGTTGTTGTAGTTTATTTCACATATCGCAGTAGTTAAAGAATCTAAATCGTGTACCCACTGAGATCTTGTTTTTTTTTTAATCTAGTACACACTGAGATCTGAACGTGTGACCTTCTATTTATAACTTCTCATCCCAATTACTCATTACCAATTGCTTTACCCTTTGTGGGCCTAAATGGCATGTTTGATTTCTTCTAAAGTGTTAAGAATTACAAAAAGATATTCACTCAATCAAGCAATATAAGATCAACATAGTCTTTTTGAGTTTATAATTTGTTTTTATCCTAACATTGGAATATCCAACGCGGCTTACATATTAGTCTAAATATTTTGGTTAATATTGCATTGTTGAACATGAACACAAAAAACCTTGTTGAATATGGCAAAAAGGAGGGATCTTTAAGTTAATGACCATTGAAATCCTTGTTAAAATGACTCTTAAAAGACTTGACTATAGGCCTAATGTTCAAATTAATTGGAGATCATAAAATTTAAGGAAATAATTCATTTCCAAAAGGGGTTGGATCCATTGGTGATGAGGGAGGAGTTTTTCACTAGTGGACAAGGTTCAATTTTTGCAAGTGTTTGTTCTTGGAGCCATGGGTCAATTGAGGTAGTGGTCAAATATGCGGTTTCAATTGGAGAGATTATATTAAATTATCTTGTGACATGTTCACACATAAGTGGATCAAATCCCAACCCCATGTTCTTCAAATTTCAAGCCCAAAGGGGTCGGATCCATTGGTGAAGAGTGAGTTTTTCACTAGTGGGTAACGTTCAAATCCTATGAGAATTGTTCCTGGAGCCATGGGGCCACTTTGAGGTAGTGGTTGAATGTATGGTTGCAAGAAATGAGACTATATTAAATGATATTGTGACCCATGCACACATAAGTGGATCAAATTCCACCTCCATGTTCTTCAAATTTTCATTGGTGGAGACTGAGGAATTTTTCACTAGTGGGAAAGGTTCAAATCCCATGTGAGATATTCTTGGAGTTATGGGTTCACCTTGAAGTAGTGATTGGATGTGTGGTTGCACCCAAATATATTATATCAAATGATGTCATGACTTGTGCACACATAAGTGGATCAAAACCCAATTCCATGTCCTTCAAATTAAACCCTAGGGGTTCGAGCAAGTAACCACGAGCCAAATGTGATATATCTCATTGAAGTTGGGAAGGTCACGAGTTTAAATTGTTTGATCTCCTTGGGTTAGGTGCTTGGAACTTAGGAATTGATAATTCACCCTAGTTAACACGCATCAACATATGAAGTATACAAAGTTTTATGTGCATGGTTCTATGGAAAATAAAGGAAACCATTCATTGCTTTAATCACATTAAACATCAATTGATGAAATTCAATTGATTTCTCAATGTATAAAATCCAAACTTGATTTTATAACCTTAGATTACGACTCCTCTATCCCTTAAATGTATTGGAGAAAAACCTAAAAATATTGCAAATAGTACTTGGATTCAAATTGTGTAAGTTTGCCTTATAAGAATCTGCAAATTGTTGTGAAGAATCTGCAACAATTAATTAATGAAAATACACGAGATAGTAGAAATAACAGAACTTAGAATCGCTTTTATTCATCACAGGCCACTTCGAGGGGGCAACCTCCTTTGATCAAGCTCAATACAAATAACTTCACGGTACTTTCATTGGCCTCAACACACACTTATATACTAAGTCTATGCCCAATACTATGGGTCAATACCATGGGACATATAATACTACAGGACAACTTACAAAGCATATGCGTCCAATACTATGGGTCAATACCATGGGTTAATACAAACTATGGGTCAACAAATACCACGGGACGAATTACAAAGCATATGCGTCCAACAACAATATACTAACAAAGTAAAGAGAAGGGTTGACACGGGTTCCTAACATCCCCTCTCCCTTAGAAAAAGATTTGTCCTAAAAGCTTTAGATGTGGAAATTGACGCAGAATCTGAAGGAGTGGTTCCCCTGTAGCATCCTCGGGTTGCATTCCGGGCCACTGGCACCTTTTGAGTTTCAGGGAGGATTGCTTGGAAGGCTGTAGACGAAGAAGAACCATATCATCTGCGTGAAAAGTGTGCTCAGAACGGTGTTGATCGGCTTGTTGTTTCAGTCGAATTCTGGCCATGTGAAGATTGTCCTGCAGAATGAGAAGAATCTGATCACTATTTCGAAGAACTGAGTCAATTTCCTGAACTGGGGAGCTTCTAAGGGTGTATGGAAGAAGAAGTGGCGGTGCCTGTCCATAGACTGCTTCATATGGTGTCCTTTTAGATGTGGTATTGTACCACTGGAGCGCTTCTAGGAAATCCATAAAAATAGTTGTCCAAATCTATGTAGGGATGGACAAGGGTTCGAGCAATCCCGAGAGGAGTGTTGTTTCACCCTTGTTGACCTGGCAAGTATCACAGTCAACCACCATCTGTTGAATGTCATTTTCAGTCCCTACCAAAAGAAGTTACATTGTTCCAGGTCATACATTTTGAGGAACCCAGAGTGCCCTGCTGATGAAGAAGCATGGAGTTCATAGAAGAGATAGCTCTGTTGAACAGATTGCAACCAATTTGGAACAAACAAAGAAATAGCTGTAAGAGAAACTGGGTCATCAAATGTGCAAGAAGGAGCATCTTCCACCATATTGTCCTTACCCTTCTTGTAAGTGATCGCATAGGCAGAACCCATGAGTTGGATAACCCATTTCAGGTGTTCTGGGGAGGAGACCTGTTGTTCCAGGAAATTCTCCAGACTCAGGAGATCAATCTTGATGCAGAAATAATTCCCTAATAGGTATGGCTGCCACTTCTGTACTGCATGCAAAATAGCCAACATTTCCTGTTGAGATGTAGATGCGGCTAAATTCTTATCGGAAAGGTCTCTTGAAGGCGACAAGCCCACTATTTCAGCAAAGACACCTGCATATCTATCCAAGGAAGTAGTGGAGACCGTTGATGGGTGCATCTGAATGGAATGGAGTTAAGCGATGACACCATGTGAATTCTTCTTAAGGATCTTTTCCAGGCGATGTGAACTGATGATGCGGAGAGACCCTTGTTGTAAGCCCGTAAATTTGTGTTGTTTCCCAATGACTAAAAACTACATCCAACGTTCAGCAAAATCCCATAAGATGGGGTCAAGTGTGCATAACCATTGAATGCCCAAAACCACATCACATCAGCCTAAGGACAAGGTAAACATGTCAGAGCGCAAGTTATAATCTTCTAGAGAGATATGCACATTGTGACACTTCCCCTTGCAAGGTAAGGTGACCCCATTAGCAACCATGACTTCAAAGTTGGAGCAAGGATGGACAAAACAATCAGCCTGTTTGGCGATCCGAGGTTCAATGAAGTTATGAGTGCTACCATAATCAATGAGTACTGTAAGAGGAAGCTTCTTGAAATAACCCCTGACCCACATTGTTTGGGGGGTGGTGATGCCAGATAAAGCATGGAGAGATATATCTGGTTGGTCGTCTTGAGATGGGGGGTCAATAGGTGGCTCCTGAATGTCGACCTGATCATCCATTGTATCTGGAGCTTCTTCACCAATTTTAGAGGCAGGCGAAGAATCCATATCCAAGAGATAGAGCTTTTGCTGAACACATTTATGTTCCCGAGTGAATTTCTCATCACAATTATAACAAAGCCCTTTTTCTCTGCGTGCCTGCATCTCTGTTTCAGACAAATGCTTGATAGGAGTTGGTCGAGAAGCTAGCAGGATGGGAGTTCGTTGAGAACCCATATTTCGGAAGGGAACAAAAGTGGGTTTGGAGCACTGTTGGGCTGCAATCTTGTCTTTTTCCAACTTAGCCAACCCCAGGGCTTCCATCATTGTGTTGGGACAAAACATTTTAACCTCTGAGCAGATTTCATCCTTAAGAGCACTGATAAAACAACTCCTGTAGAATTCATCAGACAATCCTTCTGTGTGATTTGTCAGGTTCTCAAATTTTGTCTGATACTCTCTCACAGTGCCAATTTGGCGAATTTTAGTGAGGGATCCCGTAAATTCATCAAAAGCACTAGGACCAAATCGTTGCAAAAGGAGCTGGAAAAAATCTGGCCATTTTAGCTCTTCATGAGCCTTGATGTACCAACGGTACCATTGAAGAGCTTCCTGTTCCAAATGAAATGATGCAAGTGGAACTTTGTTGACATCAAAAGTATTATGCAGACTGAAATACTGTTCTGCATGATAGATCCATCCAATTGAATCAGTACCATTGAAGCGAGGAAAATCAAGCTTCGGACCACAGAAATTGCTGGAAGAAGAGAACCCATTGTCTAATGAAGACTCGAACTGTCGTTTGTTGTTCATGGCTCAATGCTCAAGATGGAGGCTGAGAAATTCTTCATCTAGATCCTGGAGTTTGGTTTGGATGGCTGCAAGTGCTTCCTCCATGGTTGTTGCTCCTGCACGGGTGACAACCATAACCAGGAGGTTTTTTTTTTTGGGGGGGGGGGGGAATGGGTAGAAAAACACAAACAAAAGCTTATTTAGTAAAGGGAAATTTGGATTTGGGAAAAACTCTGATGGGTAATTGAGGTTTGACTAGGTTTTGGACACTTTCGAATGGATAGGGAAGCAGAAAATGAGGATTTTAGAAGCGGGGTGAAAGAATGGGAAAATTTGTCAGACAGGGACAAAGAAGCATAAATAGGGAATGAACACGATGGCAAAATTTGGAGGCAAGTGGGTGAAAATCGAAGAAGTTATGGCAAACCCTAAAAATAGACAAATGTGAGATTTCTGGATTTGGGAAGTAGAATTTGGGATAGGGTCCTCAAGCATGAAATATGCAGAATGGGATTGCAGGGGTGTCGAAGGAGTTTCAAGGGAAAAGGAGTTAAAACAAGGGAGATATGGTGAAAAAACAGATTTATTTATTTATTTATTATTTTTTTTTCCAGAAATGGATCTGCAACGGCGCGGAAGGGATTGGAACAATTGTATCTACAACGGCGTGGAAGGAATCGGCAACAGATGGATCTGAAACGACGCCGAATGGATCGAAAACGGATGGATCTGAAACGGATTTCAGAATATATCTGAAATGGATGGATCTGAAACGACTTTTAGAATGGATCTGAAATGGCTCGGAATGGATCTGAAACGGGCGGAAGTGATCGACAACAATTCAGCTAAAAATAGATATGGACCCCAGGTATGTTCGGCTTCCTAACAGTTCAATGGTTTCACTTGGCCACCAATGTTGTTTGACAGCTTGCATATTGGGGAAGTACCCCTCACTCCATGGCTCAGGTAAAACTGATAACCACTTTGCCACAAACGACAACTCTTGGTTTACCTCACGGGTGGGAACTAGTCAATCAGGTAGGGGTCGTTGCCATTTTCACTGGTAGGTCCTCTCAATGGGACAGCTACTTTGGGGTTCCTATGGTACTCCTCACAATGATTTTTAGGGATTATGCCCAAGTACTTCCCACAGTTAAGCGGATAGGGATTATTCCCAGATCCGAACTTGCAACAGATGCGAAAAAAAATTTGGCAGAAATTCCACCGAACGAGCCCAAGAAAGTGCTCTGATACTAGATGTGAAGAACCTACAACAATTAATTAATGAAAATACATGAGATAGCAGAAATAACAGAACTCGGAATCTCTTTTATTGATCACAGGCCACTTCGAGGGGGAAACATCCTTTGAGCAAGCTCAATACAAATAACTTCACGGTACCTTCATTGGCCGCAACACACACTTATATACTAAGTCTATGCCCAATACTATGGGTCAATACCATGGGACATATAATACTACGGGACGACTTACAAAGCATATGCGTCCAATACTATGGGTCAATACCATGGGCTAATACAAACTATGGATCAACAAATACTACAGGACGACTTACAAAGCATATGCATCCAACAACAATATACTAACAAAGTAAAGAGAAGGATTGACAGGGGTTCCTAACAATTGTCTATAAATACTATCATTTCATAATTGGTTTATGTTGAAATCACATTAGTGAGAGCTCAAGAAATATGGTAAATCATTCATTGCTTTAATCACTTGAAGAGACAATTGCTTTATCAATGTATAAAATCCTACTTGATGAGACTCAATTGCTTTTTCAATATTTAAAATCCCAAATTGATTTTATAATCTTAGATCATGTCTCCTCTATCACTTAAATGTATTGAGAAACACCTAAAAATATTGCAAACAATACTTGGATATATATTTTGTAGGGATCCCTTCTAAGAGTATGCACATTATCTAGAAATGGGGTCATTTCTTCAACGATTTATGTTAAAATCACATTAATGAGATAAATCACTTATTACTCTATTTACATTAAACATAATTCAGAGAAACTGACATTTTTAATGCATACAATTTTAATATGATTTTACAACCTTAAATTATTACTCTATCCCTTAAATGCAATGGGGAAAAACCTTTAAAATTTTCAAAAAGTATTTATATGTAAATTTTGTAGAGTTGCATTATATAAGTTTGCATATATTCTATAAATGGAGTCATTGTTACATTATTTTTTTTGTTAATGTCACATTAATAAAACTCAAACATGAAGTAAACTATTCATTGTTTTATCACAATAAATATCATTTGAGGAGATTTAATTTATTTTTCAATATACATAATCTCAATTTGATTTTATACTTTTAGATAATAACTTCCCCAATGATTTTATAATTATTGATAATAACTTCTCTCCCATGAGAAAAACTTTTAAAACTAAAAAGAACACTTGGATTCAAATTTTGTAGAGTTGCTTTATAAGAAATTGCACATTGTTTGTAAATGGATTCATTGTTACATTGATTTATGTTAAAAATATATTGATTGAAATTAGCTATAATGGAAAATTGTTTAGTATGATGTAAATTATCCTATAATGTAAAAAAATTGTCCAAATTATCCACTTGTATGATTGCCTCGTAAGGAAATGGATACCTTTATACAATGTTATTTTATAATTAACTTATAATAGGGAGACTCAAAAGACCCAACCAGGCTCAACTTACTTTTATAATATTAGATATAGTGTAATGCCCCTAGACTGGCTAGAGACCTTGAGGGCACTTGCCAAATGACCCGACTAAATAAAATCTTAATAAAAGGACATTTATGTGCGAGTTAGAATAAAATTGTTTAATGATTTGAGATTCATGTGGAAATTGATTATGCTTAAGCTAGACTCTGGGTTTAAATAATAATCATGGATAAATTTGAATATGATGAGAATTATGTTTTGCTAACGAGTTATGATTATGAACAGATTTATGTTTTGTTTAATGACTAGCAAATTTATGAAATGAGTTATGATGATCATTAGTAGATTAATGTTTTGTTTAACGACTAGCAATTTTATGAAATGAGTTATGATGATTATGAGTAGATTAATGTTTTGCTTAACAACTAGCAATTGTATGAAACAAATTACGATGATTGTGAGCAGGACTATTAATGTGTGCTATGAGCATGTGTGTAGTGATAGGTAAAACCGTTCACCGACTGACTCACAAAGGAATAAAAAGGGGCCGTAGAGGACGGGAAAAACACACCCATGCACGAGTTGAAATCCTTTCATCTTTACTCGAGTGAGCGTGAAGTCGTACGGGTGCGACCATAATGGTTTGGTCACGTACAAGGTTGAGGGGCGCGCAGTAAAAACGACTTACTCCTTAGCGCCATTAGTCATAGAGTGTAGCTGGATGATTTACGGTAACGATTCCTAAATCACTACACGAAATCCCTGCACATTAGATAAAGGTGAAATTATTGTTGGAAGGACTCAACAATGTGGTACCTAGATAATAAAAGGAGAATTAACGTCGGAAGGACCCAACGATGTGTTATATAAACAATCAAAAGAAAAACCAACAAGATAACCTATGGATTTTGCATATAGTCTTCATTTAGAAAATTTGTACATGAAATGCTTAATTATAAATTAATAATTAAGAATAATTAGATATGGAGCAAAATATTGGACTAAGGGTTGTTATGTAGTTAACTCCACTTGCACCCACACAATTAGGGATTTAAATCAAAGCATCAGGGAACAACTAAGAGTAAAATGTGGGATGTATGTGCAGTCTCATGGGAGAGCGACACATGGCTGGGTGAGAAAATTTAATTAAATAATTATAAATGAAAGATCATTTTGCATGGAGCGACATGTGTCGCAGGGAATTTCTCTATTTAAGAAAAAGAAAAAGAAGGGCAAAGGAACGTATTGTTGGATGACTATAGTAATGGTGACGAAGTGTTGAAGGTGCTTCTCTCGTGAGTTTGGAAAAGAATTTTGGTGAGTGGGGAATCTCATTTCTGAATTCTTGTTGAAAGTGTGTCTTCTAAGGCCCTATTTACTCGGGGGTTTGGGAGGAAGGAGATTATTCCTGATAAGGTAGGGAGGTCAACTGAGGGCTTTCGGTGAATCGGTCAAGCTTGATTTGGACGTGGACAACAATTACCGCAACGCCTTTGGTTTCTGCGGGCTCGACCGGCATATACAGGTTCTTATTTCAAACTCTTAAACTTATAGCTTGAAAATGTATACGCATCTACATTCATGTGATTGGAAGGGATTATGTGATCGTTTATTGATATAACTGAGTGTGTATTATTAACGAACGTTCGACTCTGTATATAGAATAACTACGCCCAGGATTCAATAGATCGGGTGCAGGTTCACAATTGATATGTGATTGCTTGTTGATGTAACTGTGTGTGTATTATTACTCAAGATGACGATTGAATGAATACGGGATCGACGAGTTTATGATTAATTTTAGAGAAGATACTTAAATATTAATTTAAAAGAAGGAAAACCTCATACATAGATAATTTGATTGCGAATGTTAGTAAATGCGTAATAAGGATATTTAATTCCTCCCCAATCTTATACTTCTGATTAGAGTAAGCAAGGATTTAGGTATTCAACCGTGCTTTGGAATTTTACTTGAAATTTGTATATATGTAAAGTTATTTTTATATGATAAAGGAAAAGATATCTGTAATGCTTCATTTCTGATTATAGATAATTTATGTTGCCAAGGATATAGTTACATGATGAAAATAATGAGTGCAATGGTGTTTAATTGTAAAGTTCCAATTCCAAATATAGTTAGGTTTGTAATAATTGATAATTTCAAGTATAAGGTTCTAGTTTTAATTATAGTCATGTTTATGAAAAGAAATGAAGCCAATGATGTTTGAATTAAATTATAAGGATTCAATTTTGAATGTAGCTTATATCTCGTGCAAAGATTATATTTAGATATGGAGAAAGGAGATCGATGATGTTTTATTCATTCGTAATTATTATTTTTGAGTAAAGGCTATATTTATTTAGGTGTTGCCGAGAAATGATTGACTTTAGAATGTTCGATTTTTCATTGGTAATTACCCTTGATTGTAGAAATTAGAAAGGTATGATTTGAGTATATGGATGTTGTATTAAATTTTTCCCTCACCTCTTTGGAAGGAGTTGGTTAAACATGGACTTTGTAACTTACGTGTATATATATATATATATATATATATATATATATATATATATATATATATATATATATATATATATATATATATTTTGTATCCTAAGAAAAATGTGTAAAGTTATAAGGATATTTTGGGTTCGAGATAGTATAGTGGTTTAGCGAAGAGGAAAAAAACAAACCTTAAAATGCTTAATTAAGTTGAAGTGTTACGCCAGGACTAAGGCTCTTACATTTCGTATCAGATCCAATAGAGCCTTGACCGGACCAAGAAAAACAAAAAGTTTTTTTTCCGCAAACATTTCGAAATTGATTATGAAGTTTAATTCTACATATTTCAAAAAATGCTAAACTTCCCTTTGGAAAAGAGGTTATGGATCGTCATGGATGAAGAGGGAGAGGGAGAAGCGGGAAAGGACACAGCACATGTCTTCCAGTCGCGCCAACTCCTACAGCTACCCCACCACGGAAATAAGGGCATGAAAACATCCCTGCCGGAGAAGTAGTAGCTATGATGAGAAACTTCCAACGTATGTCGGAAGCATTGATCTCTAGGATGGATCTCGAAAATGGAAACTCCCAAGTAGCAATGGTATCGCAAAATCCACTGTCGATTAACTTACACTATGAATTGGAAAATATTAAGTTTCTGGAATTTTGGGGTTCTACTGAGGGAACCGATGTTGAGGCATGGTTGGAAAATATGGCCATGTGCTTTGTGCTAAGAGATTACACTTCAAACCTTAAAATGCTTAATCAAGTTGAAGTGTTACGCCAGGACTAAGGGTGAAGCTCTATTATGGTGGAAGAACTTATGTCCACAGTTAGGTTTGGAAACCAATGAGGTTTCATGGGAACTATTTGAAGAGCACTTCCGCCAACACTATCTCTGCAATGAATTCATTGAGTGACATCTTAATGACTTTAACACTCTACGACATGGATATGAGATAGTGCAAGAATACATGTTTCATGGAACTAGTGAGGTATGCACCTCACATTGCGATTGAAAAGTTAAAATTCAATAAGTTTATTTTCAGGATAAACTAGAATATCAAAGATAAAGTTCACATCCTTATTCCCTCTACCTTACATGATGTTGTTCAAAAATATCTCATAGCAGAAGAAGAGCTTTCGATCAGGGGACCAACCGGTAAGAACCTTTCTAGTGGTGACAGAAGCAGTCAACCTTCCCATGCGCCCAAACATTACTATGGTAAGAAAAAAATGGGGAAGGGATCTTATAGTGGAAGATCTAAGAGAGAAGTCTGAGCACCCTACCAACCACCACCACCAAGAAATGATCATGCAAGACCTTTTGGAAAACCTGCACAGTTTGGACCGTGACGGAACAATACACCAACTGGTGGAACATCTAGAGGCCCTAAATAAGGGTGTTGGAAGTGTGGGAGGCCACACTTTCATAGTGAATGTCCTCGACAAAACCAGGGTAATGGAAGAGCACACGGCCCAAACCAGGGACCGCGACAGACCACTACGGACGATCTGGGTCGTGCTCACCGTATACATGCAATGCTCAACAACCGTCAAGTCGAGCACCAGTCAACAGTCCTAGAGACTACAGGTAAGATAAATGGTAATGTATTTTCTTTACTAGTAGACCCTGATGCAATAGAGAGCTTTATTTTTTTTAAATATTTAGAACGTAGTAAGATGATGTCAATTGCTCAAGAGGATTTTGACGCATTCGAAATGGAATTCGGAAGTATCCAGAGAGTGGGTCTAAAGTTAGAGGATTGTGAAGTGGACTTGGGGGTTTTCACAACTAAAGTATCCTTCTATGCTACACAGTTAGGGGCATATGAATTAATTTTGGGTATGGATTGGTTAGAAGTGCATGCATCCGTGATGGCGAGGGTTACAAGAGAGAATTGACCGGTAAAAAGAGAAAGGTTTCCCTGAGAATGATTTCAACCATGCAGTTAAAGAAAAGTATGAGGAAAGGGTGCAAGCTATATGCAGTTATAGCAATGAAAAAAGAGGGATATAAGGTCGAGATAATCAACCACCCTTTATTTTTGGAATACGTGGACGTATTCCCAGAAGAATTACCGGGTTTACCGCTGCAGCGCGAGCTAGACTTCATTATTGATCTCAAGCTAGGGAACGAACCTATAGCAAGGACCCCTTATCGAATGTAAGTGCCAGAGTTAAAAGAGATGCAGATCCAACTTCAGGAGTTGCTAGACTTGGGATTGATTAGACCTAGTGTGTCTCCATGGGGAGCACCAGTAATTTTTGTCAAGAAAAATGATGGATCATGGTGACTGTGCTTCGATTACCGTCAGTTAAACAAAGCAACAATAAAACCAATACCCTCTACCAAGGATTGGTGATCTTTTTGATCAAATGAAGGGTGCGACAATATTTTCCAAAATTGATCTGAGATTAGGTTACCATTAGTTAAGGATAAAAGAAGAAGACATTCCTAAGACTACCTTCAAGAAAAGATTCAGACATTACGATTTTGTAGTGGTACCTTTCGGGTTGACGAATGCGGCAAGTGTTTTTATGAATTTGATGAATGGTGTATTCCGTTAATACCTGGATGAGTTTGTACAAGTGTTTTTAGATGACATTTCAATCTATTCAAGGACACCAGAAGAGCATGAGGAACATATAAGAGCAGTACTTCATTGTTTGAGAGAGAACCATCTATATGGAAATTTGTCGAAGTGTTCCTTCTTTCAAAAAGAGATCCATTATCTCAGCCACATTATTTATGGAGAGGGAATTGCAGTAGATCCTGCAAAGATAGAACCCATATGAGAGTTTCCAGCACCCACAAACGTACACGAGGTGCGTAGTTTCATGGGACTTGCTGGTTACTATAGGCGTTTTGTCGAAGGTTTTTCCAAGATAACAGGACCCATAATGGAATTACAGAAAAAGAATCGACCATTTGTATGGATAGAGAAGTGTGAATAGGATTTCACCAAACTCAAGGAACTGCTAACAACTGCTCTAATATTAAAATTTCCTGACATGGACCAAGATTTTATAGTATGTACGGATGCGTCGAAAGATGGAATCGGATGTGTTTTGATGCACAAAGGGAGAGTGATTGCTTACACCTCCTAAAGGATCTGACCGCATGAAGAGAACTATGCAACCCACGATATGGAATGACCGCGGTAATTCATGCCTTACGATTATGGCGACATTACTTAGTCAAGAGAAAATTTGAACTAAATACAAATCATTGTGGATTACAACACATATTTACCCAAAGCAATTTGAATGCAAGACAGAGAAGGTGATCTAAATTTCTCAGTGAATATCATTTCAACATAACCTATGTGAAAGGGACATTGAACAAAGTAGCTAATGCGCTCAGCTGAAGACCAAGAATATTCTCAGTAATACCCATGAAAACCAACTTGAGGGAAAAGATACTTGCACTACAATAGAGTGATGCATGGTGTAAGGAAGTAAGAACGGAGTTGGAGAATGAACAGATGAGGGTACCCAAGTATGAAGGATATTCCTTGGATACAAACATATTACAAAGATATAACAACCACATTTATGTACCGTAGAACGATGAGCTCCGAGGATTGATATTATCGAAAGCTCATCGAGCAGTTTACAGAGCCCATCCCAAAGTCAAAAATATGTATGCGGATCTGAGACCTTTATTCTTTTGGCAAGGGATGAAGAAGGATGTAGTGAACCTTGTAGCAAAGTGTATGGAATGTCAATTGGTCAAAGCAGAACATCGATACCCTGCAGGATTGCTCCAACCCAACGCAATCCCTGAATCAAAATGGGAAGTCATATCTATGGAATTTATAGTTGGTCTACCATTAACCAACAAGAGGCATCACACTATATTTGTGGCAATTGACACCCTTACTAAGAGTGCACACTTCCTGCCTATCAAGAACACTTATCAAGCCCCAGAAATTGCAAAAGTATTTATTAATGAAATAGTACGACTACACAGAGTACCTAAAAATATCATTTCAGATAGAGGTTCAGTATTCACTGGGAGGTTTTGGACAAGTTTCCAAGAAGCTCTAGGAACACAGCTTAACTTCAGTACTGCCTATCACCCGGAGACGGATGGGCAGACGGAGAGGGTAAACCAAGTATTGGAAGATATGTTGAGAATGTATGTGATGAATCAACAGACTATATGGGAAGAATACTTTCCATTAGTAGAATTTGCATACAATAATAGCTACCAAAGCTCCATACAGATGGCGCCTTTTGAATTCTCGGACGACCTTGTAGAACGCCCTTGAGTTGGGACAGGTTGGAAGATAGAGCATTTTTGGGTCCATATGTAATACAAGAAATGGAAGAGCAGATGATAATCATTCATGCTCGATTGAAAGAAGCACATGATCGGCATAAGATCTATAAGGATGTGCATAGAACTGACCTAAGTTACGAAGCGAGCGATAAAGTATTTCTGCCAATGAAACCACAAAAAAGTTCGATAAATTTTGGCAAGGGAGCCAAGTTATCCCCTAGATGTGTAGGACCCTTTGTGATTTTGGAACGGATAGGACCAGTTGCCTATCGGCTTGAATTGTCGTCATATTTATGTAGGATACACAATGTTTTCCATGTTTCTGTTTTACGCCACTATGTACCAGATGCTTCACATGTTATTGATTTGAGTAATGTACAGATAACGGACGACGGGGTCATGATGGTCGAACCAATCCGTGTGTTGGACCAGCGAACGTAGCAACTTAGACACCGTTAGATAGACCAGGTCAAAGTACAGTGGGACAGTTATATTCCTAGCTCTGCAACCTGAGAGGACGCAGCTGATATGCGTCGTAGTTTTCCATATTTGTTTTGAACTTTGGGACAAATTTCTATTAATAAGAAGGGGTGTATGTAATGCCCCTAGAATGGATAGAGACCTTGAGGGCACTTACCAAGTGACCCGGGTAAATAAAATATTAATCAAATTGTTTAATGATTTAAGATTCATGTGGAAATTGATTATGCTTCATCTAGACTCTTGGTTTAAATGGTAATCATGGATAAATTTGAATATGATGAGAATTATGTTTTGCTAATGAGTTATGATTATGAACATATTTATGTTTTGTTTAATGACTAGCAAATTTATGAAATGAGTTATGATGATCATGAGTATATTAATGTTTTGCTTAACGACTAGCAATTTTATAAAATGAGTTATGATGATTATGAGTAGATTAATGGTTTGCTTAACGACTAGCAATTTGATGAAACAAATTATGATGATTGTGAGCATGACTATTAATGTGTGCTTTGAGCATGTGTGTAGTGATAGGTAAAACCGTTCACCAACTGACTCACAAAGGAATAAAAAAGAGGTCGTAGAGGACGGTAAAAACACAAACGAGGTACGACGACGATGTCGACTCTCGATAACACCCACGCACGAGTTGATAGCCTTTAAGCTTTACTTGAGTGAGTGTGAAGTCGTACGGGTGCGACCATAATAGTTTGGTCATGTACGAAGTTGAGGGGCGCGTAGTAAGAACTGATTTACTCCCCAACGCCATCAGTCTCACATAGAGTGTAGTTGGATGATTTACGGTAATGATTCCTAAATCACTACACGGAATCCCCACACATCAGATAAAGGAGAAATTATTGTCGGAAAGACTCGACGATGTGGGACCTAGATAATAAAAGGAGAATTATCGTTGGAAGGACCCGACGATGTGGTATATAGACAATCAAAAGAAAAAACAACAAGAGAACCTATGGATTTTGCATACTGTCTTTATTTAGAAAATTTTCTGCATGAAATGCTTAATTATAAATTAAGAATTAAGAATAATTATATATGGAGCAAAATATTGGACTAAGGGTTGTTATATAGTTAACTCCACTTGCACCCACACAAATAGGGATTCGAATCAAAGCATTAGGGAACAACTAAGAGTAAAATGTGGGATGTATGTGCACTCTCATGGAAGAGCGACACATGGATGGGTGAGCAAATTTAATTAAATAATTATAAATAAAATATCATTTTTCATGGAGTGACATGTGTCACAAGAAATTTCTCTATTTAAGAAAAAGAAGAAGAAGGGCAAAGGACCTATTGTTGGATGACTATCGTAATGGTGACGAAGTGTTCAGTGCTTCTCTCGTGAGTTTGGAAAAGAATTTTGGTGAGTGGGGAATCTCATTTCTGAATTCTTGTTGAGTGTGTGTCCTCTACGACCCTATTTGCTCGAAGGTTTGGGAGGAAGGATATTACTCCCAATAAGGTAGGGAGGTCAATGAGGGGTCTTCGGTGAATCGTTCAAGCTTGATTTGGACGTGGACAACAATTATCGCGATGCCTTCGATTTCTGCACGATCGACCGGCATATACAAGTTCTTATTTTAAATTCTTAAACTTATAGCTTTAAAATGTATACGCATCTACATTCATGTGATTGGAAGGGATTATGTGATCGGTTATTGATATAACTGAGTGTGTATTATTAACGAACGTTTATTGATTATAACGTTGTCCTATCCATGGGATTGGACAGGAAGCATATTATTTTACCTGTCGAATGGTTTGGATACCTCTGTATGGCAATTTTTTTTTGCCCTATTGATATTTTTTTATGCTCAGCGTATTATTGCACCTGTCGAATGGTTCAGATACCTCTGTATGGCATTTTTTATAAGACCTATTGACATTTTTATGCTCAGCGTATTATTGCATCTAACGAATGATTCAGATATCTCTGTGTAGCACTCGTATATTGCGCTCGATATTCTAAGTTTAGTATGTTAAACTTCTGTTGAATGATTCTGCGGTTCTATTTGGAAATATTATGAAACGTGGATATCCTTATGATCACCAGCATACTTGCTTGCCAACTCTACCCGTCAAACCTTGCTGCGATCTATTCCTCGGACAGGAACCTGTTCTTGCCTAAGGTTCTTTAATGATTTGAAAACCATTGACATTATCGTAAGTGTTTTAGCACTTTGTAATAAGTTATTATTTTTACATTGATTTCTTTGTTAGATTTACAAATACATGTTGTGGCAATTATTTTTTATATATTTTAAAATCGTTTCTTTTTAAAGAATAGTGTATTCTAAATGATACATTATTCTGCATCCATTCTATCATTGTTGATCAGTATCATTTTTTCCACTCCATTAATATTTTAAAATAAGTATTCTTCTTATTATTATTATAGTGTGTAACATCGTAGAAAAATTTTCTTTCACTTTTATGGCTGCTTTTTAAAGATTAGTATATTCTAAATGATACATTATTTATACCCAGTTGATCGGAATCATTTTTTTCACTCCATTAATATTTTAATAAGTATTCTTTTTATTATTATTATTATTATAGTATGTAAATGGGTTTTTGAATTTATTTAAGAAAAAAAAATATGAAATTTAAGAGTTGTTTTCTCATATTTATGAATAGCATGCTAGTAAACTATTCAATGTAAACTAACCAGCATAGATCCATCTTAAACCCGTATCTATCAAGTACCAAGAGGGATCCAATTTCTTTTTTTTAAATTTAAACTCAAGAAATTTGATCTCTCTTGATTGATAAATCCTGGTTTAAGTTTTAAGTTTTTATTTTATAAACTAACATCTATTTTTAATTACTTACATGGATTTTTTTTTAAATACTTTTCATAATTTTTTATTTTATGAGCCGACATGAATTTTTTTAATTATTTTGTTACAAACTTTATTTTGTTAAAAACATTATATCAGGCTACAACATCTCCCCCATACTAGGCTGTAGAGCACCTCGTTCCATCTTAAACCGGTATCTATCAAGCACCGAGAGGGATCCAATTTCTTGAGGTGTATTTATTTTTTTAAATTTAAACTCAAGAAATTTAATTTCTCTTGATTGATAGATCGGTTTAAGTTTTAAGTTTTTATTTTATAAACGAACATCTATTTTTTAATTACTTTTCATAATATTTTATTTTATGAGCGGTCATGGATTTTTTAAAATACTTTCCATAATTTTTTATTTTATGAACCGACATGAATTTTTTTAATTATGTTTTAATTAAAAAAACACTTTTTACTTTTTAACCGATAATAAGGACAAATGTGTAACGTTACAACATCTCCCCCATACTGGGTTGTAGAGCACCTCGTTTCACTCGGTGCAATAATATTATTTTTCTAAAAAAATATACTTGAGAAAAAAACATATATCCTTAATGAACATAAATTTTAGAAAACAAATTTTCTTTCATAAATTTTAAAAAAAAAATTCTTATTCTATAAAATGTATCATAATATAAATAAATTTCACCTATACTTTTCAAAAAGGATGCATTTATGGGCATTATAGGATTGTGAGAAAAACTGAACTTTTTTTATGTCCCCGAAAGGATCTATGCTAATCTATAAATTTTTTGTCATTGCCTATAGTTTAGACAAAGGTTAGAATATTTTTTTTATAACTTTTAATTTTAAAAATGATTTTTCTTAAATTTTATTGGTTGCAGAATCAGACGTCTTTTTATGGTGCCCAGGAGAGGGCGGCAAGCTGACCTCAGGTCTTACAGAGGACACACTCCAAGGCACTGCATAGACAGGAAGGGTGCACACTCCAAGGCACTCAGTTCTTCGAGGCTAGGGCATATTGGTGCCGATGTTGTGAAGGGTATTCGGTTGTTGTGTGCATTTTTGGCTATATTTTCATTCGAAAAGAAAATAATCAAAGCAATGAGGTTGCGTTTGGGATGCCAAGAAATTGCAGACTGTTTGCTCGAAACCTTCATGTTAGAATTAGTAATTACTTCAGTTAACATTAGTTTCTATTCTTGACGTTCAGTCGATAAATGCAACAATATGCTTTGCATGCATGCAAAAGCTAGGTTAAAGCTTTTAGGGTTTTCCATAAGTGTTTAAATACACATTACGTTCTTGATTGTATTACATCAGTTGATCTCCATTTATGAATAAAGATTGAAGAGTCGTAGCTCATTCCGCATTATCTTTGTTTTATTTCTGCCTCCAACCTTCAGTTTGGTATCAGAGCTTAGGAGAAGATCAAATTGGTAGCATAAATTTCCGAAGAAGCCAAAGCCGCAGCTTTGAAGAATTTGTAAGTTTTTTGAAAAAATTTCACAGAAATATTTTTTTGGAGAAATTATTATAAAAAAAAAAATTGAAGTACCGCGCCCTCTCTATAGGCTAAAGCGCGGTAGTTTCGAGAGTTACGGGGTAAAAAAATTGGGGATTACCGCACCCGATAGTAAAAAAATTGGGGATTACCGCGCCCTTCCTATCGGCCAAAGCACGGTATTCAGTGAAGACTCGCGGCACTTAGGGCAAGCAAAGATTTGTTTTGAGAAAGATTTTTTTTTGTTATTTCATGAGAGTGAAATTTTTTACTTTCACAAAGTTGTTTTCTTTTACGAGATTCTTTGAGTAAGAATTTTTTCTTTTACAAAAGAAGAAGATATTTTTTTTCTCAAATCTTGTTTAAGAGGAAGACATTATTTTGAAAAAAGAGGAAGGAGATTATTTTGAAAAAGCCAGTAAAGGACACCGTAGCATCTATGGCTTCTAGCAGCAATCAATCTCAGATTTCTCCTCTTACAGGGAAAAAGGACTATGATGTCTAGGCCACGAGGATGACGGTTTATCTTAGGTCAGAAGATGCATGGGAATATGTCGTGAATGGCTATTCCGAACCTACAGATGACGCAACTTTTCAAGCCCTTTCAAACACAGAAAAGGATGTCTTGCGAGCGCACAGGAAGAAGGATGCAAAGGCACTGCATCTCATAATGAACACTTTGGATAACAGCGTATTTCCAAATATATCAGTGTCATTTCATGACAAAGCAGCATGGAATACCTTGGCGACCAGTTATCAGGGTGCTGGTAAGGTACAGACAGCTACACTACAAAATCTGAGAAGAGATTTTGAAGATCTAAAGATGAAAGAATCAGACTCAGTAGATTCATTCATGACCAAAGTCATGGGTATTGTTAATCAGCTTAATATCTATGGTGAAAAGATGGAAGATCAAAGCGTGATTGAAAGGGTTCTGAGATCCCTACCCCACAAATTTGAGTCAAAAGTTTCAGCGATTGAAGAAGCAAAGGATCTGAGTACTCTCTTTATAGACAAGTTGACCGGATCTTTACTTTCATTCGAATCCAGACTCAACAGGAATGAAGAATCCTCTCTTGAGAATGCTTTCAAAGCACATGTCTCATTCTCAAGAGGCAGAAGAAGAGGCAGAGGCAGAGGAGGATCAAGAGGACGAGGCGAAAGTGGCCAAAGTAATGACAATGGAGATCAATATCACCATCATAACCATGAAGGCGGAAACTGCGACAAAAAAAGGTCAAATAAATCTAATATTCAGTGTCATTATTGCAATAAATTTGGGCATTATGCTCATGAGTGCAAAAAGAAAAAGGTTGATCAAGCAAATCATAATGCTAATGTGACTAATACCTCTGAGGATAAAGATGATATGTTATTCCTTACATGTCATGCTGCACACGAAAGCCCAAAGGGACTTTGGCTTTTAGATAGTGGTTGCAGTAACCATATGACAGGTGACAGAGGTCTAATTGCAGACCTGGATGAATCAGTGAGGACAGAGGCCAAAGTTGGCACAGATGAGGTAGTTCCAGTTCTTGGAAAAGGAATGGTCAACATTCTGACCAAACAAGGCCAACAAAAGACAATCTCAAATGTCTATTATGCTCCAGGATTGAAGCATAATCTGCTTAGCATTGGGTAACTCACTGAAAAGAAGTACAAACTTGTCTTTGATGGATCAGACTGTGAAATTTATGACCCAAATCGATATTTGATCATCAAAATACAAGTGACTAGGAACAAGATGTATCCACTAGTCATGAATTGCAGCAGCAAGGTAACCTCTTTTGCTCAAAAAGCCACTTGCATGGATGATTATTGGTTATGGCATTTTAGATATGGACATCTTCACTTTGGTGGTCTCAAGTTTTTGCAGCAGAAAGAGATGGTAAAGGGATTACCCCCTATGAAGGAGCTAGAAAGTAGTTGTGAGTGTTGCATCATTGCAAAGCAACACATGGATAGCTTTCCTAAAGGTATGTCTCGAAGGGCACATGCACCTCTAGAACTTATTCATACTGATCTGGTTGGACCAATCCAAACTCAATCAATTGGTGGAAGCTTTTATTTCCTTACATTTATTGATGATTTCAGTAGAAAAACATGGATGTATTTCCTTCATCAGAAGTCTGAAACTTTTGGCAAGTTCAAGGAATTTAGGGCTCTCGTTGAAAAACAGAGTGGTTATCAACTCAAAATATTGAGATCTGATGGAGGGGGAGAGTATGAATTAAAGGAATTTCATGATTACTGCAAGCATCATGGAATCAAGAGGCAATTCACTACAAGATATACTCCTCAGCAGAATGGTATTGCAGAACGCAAGAACAGAACCATCATGAATATGGCAAGGAGCATGTTGAAAGGAAGAAATTTGTCCCATAAATTTTGGGGAGACGCAGTGGCTTGTGTTGTTCATGTGATGAACAAATCTCCCACCAATACTGTGAAGAACAGAGTACCAGAGAAAGCATGGCCAGGTATGACTTGTAATGTTTCTCATTTCAGAGTATTTGGTTGTGTTGCTTATGCTCATGTTCCTAAACAGCTAAGAAAAAAGCTAGACGACAAGAGTGAGAAATGTATATTTCTTGGATACGGTGAACAAACTAAAGCCTACAAGCTGTATAACCCTATTACCAAAAAGGTTATTCTCAGCAGAGATGTTTTGTTCAAGGAGGAAGAGTCATGGAATGGAACCATAGACAAGGGTATGGGAGCTGCAATACCCCAACCAGAAGATGGAGAAGATGAGGAGCTGATTGGACAACAAGATCCAGTAGCATCTTCACCAGTAGCAAATACTCCAAAAAGAACACCTAGAAACTCAGTTTGAGGTGAAGCATCAAGTTCGCAATCAGGTAATGAATCTGATCACAGTAATACAAAGACTAGAAGATTGACAGATATTTATGATGAATTGGATGCAAATACCAATTATGTTTTTATTGCTAGTGAACCTGTGTTTTATGAAGAGGCTGTAAAACAAGAGCATTGGGTAAATGCTATGGACGAAGAGATAGATTCCATTGAGAGAAATGATACATGGGATCTAGTTGACCTGCCAAAGAATAAGAAACTCATTGGTGTGAAGTGGGTTTATAAAACCAAACTCAATGAAAAAGGTGAGATTGATAGGTACAAAAAAAGGTTAGTAGCAAAAGGTTTCTCGCAACACCCAGGAATTGATTTTGGAGAAACTTTTGCACCAGTGGCAAGATTGGACACAGTAAGAGAAGTCCTACCAATTGCAGCACAGAAAAAATGGAAAGTGTATTAGATGGATGTCAAGTCGGCATTCTTGAATGGAATTCTTGAAGAAGAAATTTATGTGGAGCAGCCACATGGGTATGAAATAAAAGAACATGAAGAGAAAGTTTACAAGTTGAAGAAAGCTCTATATGGGCTCAAGCAATCTCCAAGAGGTTGGTACAGCAGAATTGATTCTTATCTGATAAAAAATGGTTTTAGCAGAAGCAGGAGAGAACCAACACTTTACAGAAAGGTAAATCAACAAGGACAGATTTTAATAGTTTGTTTGTATGTTGATGATATGATTTTTACAGGTGACCTCTCAGTAGATGAGTTCAAGGCAGCTATGAAGAAAGAGTTCGAGATGACAGACCTTGGATTGATGAGGTTCTTTCTTGGCCTAGAAGTAGAACAGTCAGAAAAATGTATATTTATCTCTCAAAATAAATATGCTAATGAAGTTCTTAAGCGATTCAGAATGCTTAGTTGCAAAACAACACCTACACCAGTGGAAACAAGTACTAAGTTGAGCAAAGAAGATGGCAGTCCCAATGTAGATCCAACAATGTTTAAGAGACTTGTAGGAAGTCTCATGTATATCACAGCTACGAGACCTGATATTATGTTTGTTGTCAGCTTGATTTCGAGGTTCATGGAGTCTCCCAAAGACTCGCATTGGCAAGTTGGAAAAAGGATCTTACGATATGTTGCAGGGACTTCAAGTTATGGAATTTTATACTCAAGCACTGAGTATGATGTTTTGACAGGTTTCACTGACAGTGATTTTGCAAGAAGTTTGGATGACAGGAAGAGCACTTCGGTCATGTTTTTCATCTTGGATCAGGGGTGATTTCATGGGAATCCAAGAAGCATCCCATTGTGACACTTTCATCGGCAGAAGCAGAGTATGCAGCAGCAACATCAGCAGCATGTCAAGCAGTCTGGTTACGCAGAGTTTTAGAAGGTCTTCAGCAGAAACAAGGACCAACCACAGTTTATTGTGACAACAATTCAGCAATCGCTCTATCCAAGAACCATGTTTTTCACTAGAAAAGCAAGCACATTGATACCAGATATCACTTCATAAGAGAACTTGTGAACAATGGTGAAGTTCATGTTGAGCATTGTAAATTGATTGACCAATTGGCTGACATCTTCACAAAGCCATTGGCAAAAGATATTTTTGAAATTCATAGAAATAATTTAGGCATTGTAAAAGTTGCAGTAGTCAGCAGTAGTAATTAAGAGGGAGTGTTAGAATTAGTAATTACTTCAGTTAACATTAGTTTCTATTCTTGATGTTGAGTCAATAAATGCAACAGCATGCTTTGCATGCATGCAAAAGCTAGGTTAAAGCTTTTAGGGTTTTCCATAAGTGTTTAAATACACATTACCTTATTGATTGTATTACATCAGTTGATCTCCGTTTATGAATAAAGATTGAAGAGCGGTAGCTCATTCCGCATTATCTTTGTTTTTAAAGATTGAAGAACCGTAGCTCATTCTGCATTATCTTTGTTTTATTTCTGCCTCCAACCTTCACTTCACACCAACGTTCAATGTGCATAGGTATTCCCTGTCATAAAACTCATTCATTGATCTTAACATTCATGTCACGCGAAACTAAAAACAACCACAACCAGGCATTGAAGGAGCTGGTATCATATTTTTAGAGAATTACGAGCGTCTGTATACCATTTTTCCATCTCTTTGTGATGATTGATAGAGTTAACTGTAAGAACTCATGCAGTAGATTAGATGCGATGCTCACAGTCCTCATTCAAATCTTTCAGCAAATCTATCTGTTGGATTTAAAAAAGCCTGAAAGTGAGCGAAATCCAATCTACGAGCACTTTCTAAACATTCTCATGAAGGGCGTTGAATTGGTGAACAAGTGTGAGAAGACCAACTTTTTAATATTTTTCATCATGTAAGATATGCTTCTCAAATCCACCGACTGGAGAAGGAGATCACTGACTTTCTGCAGTGCCAGATGCCTCTCAACATTCTTCTTGAGGCCACCATCTTCCTTCATAGAAATCGTTATATAACTGTAGAAGGAGTAGCATTGGCTCTCTTATCATTAGGCCTCCCTCCTATTTTGCACAGTAAACAAAATAAAAGAAGGCTCAAATGAAAAACGTTAACACTAAGTATTAACTGAATAACAGTTAACATTACTATAAAAAACGTATTAACAAAGTATTTAAGTATTCAAATGTAATACAACAGTTCGACCCCTCTCAAATAGAATCATGCCTTTTTTCCATAATAATTTGACCTCACATATATTTATACAATGCTCGAGAATCATTGAGGCTCGACTCTCCTCAGAGGCCGCCCTCCTCTCTGTCTAAATAAAATATCATGTGCGTTTAAAGAAATGAGTTGGATCTCGATAAAACAGAATCCATTTTCCACGTTGGTAATAAATGACTGAATAATATACATCTTAAACAATTGCAGAATGGTGGAGTTGGTTCTTTCCACACAGGACACTGCATAAAAGAAATTATGTACAAATAATAACGAACCCTAACCGCTCCTATTGATTTCTTTTTAATATCTAGCTTTATATTTATAAATTGATTCTTTAAAATATTTATATTATGAAAATTATTATTAATTAATTAAATAATTAAGCTTGTAAATACATATATAGTTGCATTCTCACACACACATTTACAAGTATATACATATATTATATTATACCATGGCCATTTTATAATAATATTGGCCCAAGTTAAGATACTCACTCAAAATATTACTAATCATTTCAGTGCTTTCATTTTAGTTCAATTATTAAAATATTTTTTATAAAAATATTGCAGCATTGCAGTCTATAAATAAGTTTGCATATGCATTCATTCAAATACTTGTATATAATGATATCATATAAACAGAAAAAGTCTACAGTATTTCCATATTTGCGTTCTTCAGCAAAGTGGCCATATTAAAATTACACTTTGAACATATCTTTAACTTGGTTTGGGAAATTATGAGTCTCGAAGAAGTAATAAGTCAAAATATTAAAAAAATTCTTATGTTCCCTTCTTATTTCAAAAAATAAATGAATTGAAACATAATAACACTATTTGCACTCAACTCCTATGAGATGGGAACATCAGAGTATGTTTGTTTCTGATAATAGTCAGAACAGGTATGGAGATTGCAGATACTGAGTCCTCATTAACAGAGACAAGTCACAAGTTTGAAGCTATATTATTAGATTCAGGGGAACAGTATAATATGATAAGATTCAGAGACTTGATCATCAGCTAATTTAGATCTTGCATTTAAGAGGAAACAATGCTATAAAATAAATGAATAATATTGATATATTTTTAAAATTTAGGTAGAATCTAGATAAGCATTAGAATTTAGGACTAATTCGAAGAAAAAACTTGGTTGACGGCTTCTTCAAAACATAGCCAGTGACTTCATGAAAACACCTTTCCTCATAACATTATTCAGAATATTAAATTCACTTCCAATAACTTTAGCTAATTTAGATCTTGCATTTAAGAGGAAACAATGCTATAAAATAAATGAATAATATTGATATATTTTTAAAATTTAGGTAGAATCTAGATAAGCATTAGAATTTAGGACTAATTCGAAGAAAAAACTTGGTTGACGGCTTCTTCAAAACATAGCCAGTGACTTCATGAAAACACCTTTCCTCGTAACATTATTCAGAATATTAAATTCACTTCCAATAACTTTAGAAATATTTTGTTTGCACCTTGTTGTAAATGTTGGATAACAAAATGTCTTAGAGTCAAATTCCATCATTGGAGAGAACATGCAGAAGACACAAATAACAGGTAGTTTTCATGGTAAGGAGGAAACGATTATGAGAAAAGGAAATGGATGTATCAATCTCATTATGGTTAGTCATATTTATTTTAAATGTTTGGGTTAGATTTTTAAAAAATAATGGTAGAGAGGTTTTAAGTTTGGTTAACATATTATTTTGAAAAGGAAGGTGTTTAATTAGGAGTAAATTAATAAATGGATAATTTCAACTTTAATTTTTTCTAAATTTGTAAAAAATGGATAAAATTATAATTTCACTTGGAACTTTCATCACGAAAATTTTCTTTATTGAGTTATTTTCAAACTACCAAATTATCTTGATTTCAAAAATTTGAATAAATCAAAATAAAACTTCACCTTGTTAAAAAAATGAATTTACTAAAAGATTGAGTTTGTTAAATTATTAACACACTTTGTTTAATTATCTCTTTTATAACTACTTAAATATTTAGAAATGAAGGTATTTAATTATCTCTTCCATAACTACCATTTGAGCACTAAGTTTCCAAATTGATACAAATTTGAATATATTCCAAGTCTCATAAGTCGACTAAAGAGACACTAGAAAAAAAAACCTTAATCCACGAAATAAACAACCAAATATATCTTGAAAATAAATAGAAACGGTCTATATTTTTTATCTAATGCATTTTCAAACAATTAGATTTAAAAGAAAAAGGTGAAACATTCTATGATTTTGATCTTTTTTAGTTTTGATCAATAGAATCTGACCATGAAATCTTTGCTCAAATTGTAATTTTGAATTGTTGAAATCATTATTTTAATGACAAACTGAATTCAACACCCTTGAATACCCCTATTACAATTTGATTATGTGACATCAATGATTAATATATGAAATTTCACTAATCCAAAATAATTCTCGTCAAATTTCACATCTTGATATCGTGATGTGTTGCAATTCACTTAAATCCCTAGTATATAATCAATGCACCATTAGTTTATCCTTAGTATATAAGCAATGCACCATCCTTAAACTAATGGAGGACTGCTACTTGATTAAAAGGAAAAGAAGCACATCCTTCAACTTTAAGAGTGAAAATCTATGTTATTGTCTCCTAATGGATAGGATAGTGTACCATTGTGAAACTAATTGTGATCCCAAGTTCTAAAACCCTTAAAAAAATTACTTAACAACAAAAACTATAAATAGGTGAAAAATTCCAATGGATATGATATGTACCTCATTTGAAACTAATTCTGATCCCAAGTTCTATAACCCTAAAAAGTTTTACTTGACAACAAAAACTATAAAGAAGTGAAAACTCCAAGAATTGTATGTAACGATTTTATAATGTAACCCCTATAAAATTCAATGTCCTTGATCTCATTGACACATCACACCACCTAATATAACTCTAATCGTACTAACCAAACCCAAGTTGCAACAATAGTTGCTAATGTCGCTTAGGCATGTTTTCCATTTCTTTGGAGTGGGAAAAGCAATCGACAAGATTTTATCCAATGACTGTTAGGTATTGTTCATTTTATCGTTTCAAGTCCGATGGCGGTTACTATTCATTGGTCTCGTTCAAATTCCTCTTGAAAATTAAAATTGATATCGAGAAGCTAATCATAAATGACACATGTGAGTTCTCATGGAATCATGGATATATTCTCACGAAGGTGCACATAATAAAAATACTCGCTTTATTTACCAAACATGTGAAGTTATTTACCAATCAAGTAGGTGAAGTTAGCAATCCTAACATACGTTTCCATCTGCGTTCTTGTTTTTATGGCTTACATCTTATAGCAACAGATATTCGCGAGGTCGGGGACATTGCCACCTTGTGGCTCTTGTTCTTTAAAGTATGCCATAGTATAAATAATTCACGCCTAGATGCATTTATGGACGTTCCAAAGTGACTTTTTGTCATTCAAATAGTTATTCATTACTTGCAATTATTTATAACCTTTCCTCTCGAATTGATTAGTTTTTATTGATTCTTAATCATGAGTTTTTATTGACTTTTAACCAATATTTTAATCGAGAAACAAAATTTATTTTTATATTATAAAAAATAGCATAATATAATTACAAGTATACATCTAGGATTCAAAGTGGCCTTTTTTCTTTTCAAATAATCATTTGCAACTTGAAATTCTTTGTAGTATATGACTTCATTTCCTTCTTTGATTGATGTGCTTTTATCAACACTTGTTTTATTCACCTCATTTAAGTTCTTTACATGTTAAAAAATAGATATTAGATTCTAATATGTTTTTTAATAATTTTGTCTTTTAAATCTTTCAATATAATTTTTTTTATTTTTTGTTTTAAGATGAATTTTGTAAGAAAACTTAAGAGATGCTTCTTCATATTTATGGATGACATTTGTCACGTACCCACCCATCCATCCAAGGCAAGGGAGGGAACATGATGGTAATCTGTGGGGCTTTTCATAAAATTTAGCCTAGTCATTAGCATCATATGAATAAAACATTGGTGTGCAGATACAAATTAGGCAATATGCACAGCGGAATCAAAACTAATCCACACACACTTCATGCTCACCCAGCATATCAAAATAATCATTAATTAAACATTGCAGAAGTAAATTACATAGACATAAAAACACTTATCTTCATTTTGCAACTGCCCCAAGCAACTAGCTATGTCGTTGCAACGTTCCACCCAACCATAGGCTCTTCGACAGCTTATACTGAGTCCGTCCAAAGGCCACCCCCGAGCTGGGCGTGATTCTCACAAGGAAAGGGAACATTCCAGCTCGTTCACTGCCAATTACTCATTTCATCTCAGCCAAGCCAGTCCATAGCTGGGTTTATCAGGCTGCAATTGAACCCTGGATGCTTGCTCTCAAGCTCAAGCCAAAGCAATGTATACCCCTACCCATACCCATACACATTCTTTTCTCACACAGCAAGCACAAACATTGGGCATAGATACACATTTCCAGCAATGGAATTCACAAACAAGATGGCCATAGATGTTCCCCAAATCGTGGCTCACCCAAAACGAGCTGTGGGAAGGGAAATGCATCCACGGGGAGGAAAAACGATTTTTCCCCAACTCTCTCAGCCTTTAACAACACAAACGGTCTCTATGGAACCCCCATTCCATTCCCCTTCTTTCCCACTGGTATACAACACAAAAACGCCATTCTCTACTGGGAGAATGAAGGAAAACACAGCAAACATGCCTGGAAAAACACCCAGGTAGCTCTAAACTTGTGAGGGAGAAGGAATGATCATAGATAATGGCTTGGGGGAGAAATTCATGGCTCTTTTCTTGCCCAAGAAGCAAAACGCGAATTCCCATGCAGGGTGGTTTGCCCATACCCGAATTTGGACAGCCATACCTCCCATTCCCCAAGGCATTAACTACCTCAACCAACTCTTGGGAGAAATCAATGGTTGGGTACAAAAGTCAACATGGGTAGTTGAGGGTTTGATGGCTTCTCTCATTGACACTTGGCTTGAACTAATTGGCTCAAGGGTTTGAATGTTTTTCCCTCCCAATTCCTTGTGAAATCATGCCCCCATCTCTTTGTTGCATTGCATAGCTAGTTGTGGGTATTTTTATTAAAATGCATATTACATGATGTTGAAGTTCCAATGTGCCTAGCTAGCACGCAAACCATATGCATCAATAAATCGATGGCGGGGCCTTGGCCTTGAGCTCCTCACCACGATTTCATAACAATATTACATCATTTAAAATGTTAAAGTGATAGGGTCTAGATGGGGACGTGACAACATTCCTAGTAAACATGTTTGCATAAATTAGTGCAATTCACTGAGAAGAGTTCGAACTGGGTATATGTTGGCAAAAAACAAGTTTCACACCAACCATCGGTGGAAATTGGTTAAGCTATCCCCTTGGGCTTGTTTAAAATGTTTGGAAACATCTCATCATCAACTAGAATGGTTTACTCGGGGGGTGTGAATTGGGCACCTGCCAGCACAGGACAAGCTAATTGCCCAACATTGATGGCAATTGGTTGAGCTAACCCCTTGGGCTTGGATAAAAATGTTTGGAAACATCTCATCCCACTCTTGAGTACTTAAACAAGAGTGAAATTGTTTTGTACCTTACCAACACTAATCAACCCATGAATGACAAACATATCACAAGAGGGATTTGAACCTACGTTGGGAGAATGATGACTTCTCTTATTTATGACTCAAGCTAGACCCAATATTTGAATGTTTCTTATATTAACCTAGAAAGTATAACGATATGTACTAATTGCCTCCAACAACACCTCCCCTCCCTCTATGCATGGAGTTTTTTTAAATTTCTCTTAAGAAAAATAACTTCTTAAATTTTTTAGTTTTCTGTAAAATTTTCAATTTTTTTCTTCTAGTTTTATAACATTAAGGCATTATTCCCCTTAAATGTTGTAGAGTTAAATAAATTAAGATAGGTTTTAAACAATTGCTTATCACTTTCTTAAAATAAAATCATAAAAATGACCAGGAGACAAGATTCACAAAAAATGGAAAAAAATAAGCTGTCACTATATGATTTCTTTAAAACAAACATTAAAAATGTCTTAGAAAGAAAAAAATGGTGTTATTACATCAAGACAAAGAAACTTTAAAATTTATCCTTTATAAAAAAATGGTGATACTAGTGTCACCATTTTTTTTTAAATGACAAAAAACACCTCTTAGAAAACACCTTACAAAACGTTACTACATCAACACTAATTTAAATTAAAAAAATAACTTTAAAAAAATGGTGATACTCATGGCACTTTTGGAAACATATTTCAATAATTTTTAACCAAATTAACCAAATTAGGTTGTCTTGAGCCCAGAGTTCTCATTTTAAGGTAATAAAGTAGTTCTCATTAAGTAGGTAATAATGTTGAAATCCTTTTGAAAAATCTAACAAAATTAATGTCCTTTCTAGCACCAACCACACAATCAAAACAATAATCGTTGCTTTGAGGTCTACATATAAAGGGACTCGGGTGCATTATCATAATAATTCAATTCATGCAAACATGACAAGAATAGGACTCGGATTATCACTTTGGCTTGGGCTAACTAGATAGTGGAGGTGGTTCATCAACTACCGATGACCTTGTTGTCATCTTAATTTTCCTCTTCTTTGGGCCCATTAGAAATGGTCAAGGGGGCACATGGCACCTTGTCATTAAGCAAAAGGATGTGAGTCCTCATTGTGATGACTATGTGGCTATATCCTTTGATGGTCCCTCCTCTCTGGCACTTGTTGGACAACCTTGTCATGTGACTTATGATGACCCAATCCTATAGTCTACACACATGAAGGAATGAGAAAGCATGACTTAAAAATAGTGTTTTATTTGGACACAATTCATCATGTAGGGAGTCCTCCATATTACCAACCCTAGTACTCCAACCACTGATGTAAATGTTCAAAATCTAAATGGCACTTTTCCACTTGCACATGGATTTGCATTGAAATACTAACCATAATTGGATATTAGCAGTGCATTGTGAATTTTCTCATCTTTAAACAAAATATGGAAGTTTTGAGTATCTAAATATGAAGTGAAAGTTCAAATTTGATAGCATGTCAATAAATATTGAAATAAACAATTTAACCATTGTTAAGCTCATTTTAAGACCCAAGGTTTGAAAATATGCTCAACAAGGTTTGGTCTAGTCTAGTTATGCCATTATTTTCAACCTTCCAAAGGAAAGATGTATTGCTCAAACATGTACAATGTCACCATTAATTATAGTGTAGAGTAGATGGAAGTGTAGTGGTCATAGAAGTCATTACATAGTTCTTTATTAGCTCATACTAGATGTTAGAAGATAGATAAATCACTATAATGAATAATTAAAACAAGAACATAATCCATATACAAGAAGAATACAAACACATGTAAAGCCTTTGCAATCCTCAATTATATTGGCAACAAAAAAGGCTACACCATTATATATCTAGTGCAAAATGGGCACATATCCTTAAGCCTCAACAAATAGCACTTAGAGCTCCGAGAAAATAACACATTGACATAATCAATCTATAATTGTCATCAATCTCCCTTATCACCTAAAGTACTATCATATGTATAGGCCTTTTGATGTGGTTACATAATATTTCAAAGAGATTATGCTTCATAAATGGGAGGCTTATGGCCCATCCATCTCATCAACACAACTGCACCATGAAATTGAAAAATTGATTTGGTTCTCTACAATTCACTGGAAATTGTGATCAAGCTCCTCTACTTGCTATTCACCATCATGCATGATGAATGGCTTTGTTATGTTTTGGTTTCAAGACTTGGCTTGATAGATTGTGGTGGTCAAACCAATGCTCAATCAAGGATACCAATCAAACTCTATTGTAATGTAATGTCAAACTCAACACTTTGGTTTAGTCAAACCCCTTGTTAGATCTTAACAACCTATTAGTTTGATAGGCACTCACAAGAGAGATCTTATACTTTTCCCTATGTTCATTGATGATAAAAGATTTACCATTCTTGAAAAATGGAGGTTTTGGTTTTCCTTCTCATGAAAATGCCATCCCTCATATACATATAGGCACTACTAAACACTACACCGCAAACATCGATAAATGTTACATCATCTTCTATTTCATATATACAATTTGCGTTGATAGAAATGTAAGCTTACAATGCTCAATAATATTTAAATCTTCATCCTTGTTCACCCATCCCAAAAAGCATGGATAGGGGTGGTCACGTGTTTCTAAACCAATCTTATTACTAGGTCTCTGCAATGAGGTTGGTCTAGGAACTAGATTCAAATAACACAACAACTTTTTATTCTCAACTTGAATTTGGATATGGATAATTTCATCATCTCCTCTTTATGATGGAGGCTACTTGGGGCCACCTCCTTTTGCACTATTATGCAGATAAAATTTTCGTCCACATCTAACTTGCTTTCCATATCCTTCATTTCTTCCACTAGAAGATTCTTAATGCATTGTAACTACTTGCAGTTCTTGGGGTTCAACTCTTGATGCAACTTCCAACATTTTTCTTTATTGTGACCCTCCATGTTGCAATGGTCATAGTGGTTGTTAAGGTTCTTACACGTGTATTGGCACCAACTTTCATATGTTTCACTCTCCCCTTCCTTTTCTTGGCCTTATTGGAAGCTCCATGTTGGTCTCATTGTTTCTAATGGATTGGCTAGCCCCTTTTCTTGTCAAATTCAATGTTTTTAGCCTGCACATAAGGCTCATCGATGCACTTGGGATTGACTCGCATCACTTGGCTTCTTATGTGACTAAGAAGGCTACCGAAGTACTAGATGACCATGTCAAGGTGCTTGGATTTATCTCCAACTGAATGTCTTGCTTGTAGTTTTCCATGTGTACTTTTGTACAGTATGTGCTTGTTGTTGCCAGTGGTAATGGCATTGAATTTGAGTTCTTCATACTTAATAAAGTAAATATGGGAATTGAGGAGGTCTTTGAACACCTCCCACTTAGTCACTAGTGGGTCTCCCCTCAAGTCTGTGCGTAAACTTCTAGCTTCAATCTCATAATATATATATATATATAAACATTTGAGAACATATGGGGCTCGGGGAGCCGATGGTTATTTTTGTTATAACTGATTTGTTATGGTTATTTTTGTTATAACTGATTTGTTATCGGAACTATTTGTAAATGCTCTATAATAGAGCTCTCGATGAGGTTTTTTCTACTTGTTCACAGTCACAGTCTTAGAACTGGTTTTAGCATGCACACTTGATGTGCATATTTGTTCACCACTGATGATATGAAATTACACTTTTTTTCCCAGGAAAAAAAAAAATATATATATATATATATATTTCTTATCTCATTAAAATATATATATATTTCTTATCTCATATATTATGGACACTAATATAGACTTCAAACTATTGTAGCTAATGATTCAACTTAATTATGTCTACCATTTACCTTTGTAGGGTTTGATCTTGACCTTTGCTTCCTATTTAAACAACTACAAGGAAGATTGTTTATTGTAGATCTCTTTTTAGAGATTCAGTTCTTCCTTCTCTTTCCTCAACGTCTCATGATATTCTATTTGTCATAACATTGAAGCTACTTCGAAAGGAGGTCAACATTTTTCTCAAAATAAACCATGAGTAAGTCCATACTCTTGGAATTTTTAACTACTTGATCTTCCAACATTGTAAACCTTAACTCCCCTTCATCAATAGATCTTGCCATGCTCCCCCATTTCAAAGGCTTGCAATTGCTTCCTAACCCTTATAGTGTCAATCTCAAGATCAATAGGTTGTGATGCTCCCTTAAATTTAGACTTTCTAAGTTGGATAAACATATACTGTAGTCAAACCACACAAACACCCAACTATAAAAGCTCTAGTATCAATATGATTTGTAGATTGGATTGGATATTCCTAAAATTTAAAACTTACAACAACTACCAGAAGCTACTACCCAATTGCATGACATCTTTTTGTATTGTCAATGTTTTCGTAGAAATAAGAACACAACTCAAATTCTTTCATGATTGTGACAAAAATGCTAGTTTTTCGATTAACTTCAAAAGTATTTACATAATTTTTGGGGTGCTTCATGAGATTTTGAGTAGATGGTGTATGATAAGTCCCTAGATGGTGTTTGAGGTGGATTGACACATGGAACATGGTCTATGATGGATTTGCACTTTGAGACAACTTGTTTGGTGAATGATTGCCATCAAATGGTCACCAAATGGTTTGATTTGGTATTATTCCCTTCGACATTGGAGTTCTCTTGAGAGGTCGATGGATGCCCTTCATTGTGTCCACACACAGAGTTTACCTAGTTGGAAGACACCCTACATAGGAGGAGGAGCATTGTGCATCTTAGAGGGGGGCATCTGACCCTATATGGCATGGGGTTGGTTGAATTCATGTTTGGAGGCTTGGAATTGGTTTGAGGATGCCTAGGTTGTGATAATGTTCTTGTAGGGGCTAGTTGACCTAGTGGAGTAGATTACTTAGGAGGATTGATGGAGATCGTGGAGACTTGTGACAAAGTCTTGTGGACTTACCTTATGTAGCTACATCATTTTAATGGAGCTCTTATTGTGTACGGCATCACCTTGGAGCATGTCATGTGTACTTTAGAATGAAGTGCTTCACTCTTTTTGGCTTACAAGTGCTAAACGTAGGTTGCTTGTAAGGGCTGACGCCCACATTGTATTGTTGACCTCCCTTACCTCTCATATAAATAGAGGAAGGAGAAATTCATTCTCATAATCATTACAACATCATCATTGCTGTACTTTTTTTTGTACGTAGATTCTTGGAGGAAGTCTCTAAGGTTTCCTCATGAACCATAGGAATTATGAAGTTTAGAAGAGACTTCTTTGTTGGACCTTGATTCTGTTGACTAGGGGTTTTTTTGTAAAGACAATGCAGTGTGAGATGACCATTTATTCATTCACTCACTTTTATTCTCTTTTGATGAGATGTGACATAGAGTGCACACTAGTCCTCTCTCTCTCTCTCTCTCTCTCTCTCTCTCTCACAGAGTTGCTAGGGTTTGTTGGTCTTCTTGGAATATGTTGGTGCTTCTTGGAGGTGTAGGGTTAGAGTTTATCCTTTGGTTATCAGAGATCAAGTATTTGTTATAAAACCCCATGTCATTGTCGTTGAAGAAGAAGAAGAGAAGACGATGTCTTGCCTTGGAGGATCTATTGCAGCGATTCTTTCATATTGAAGTTGCTTGGTTGAGTTAGAGTGTTTTTGTTTTCCCTAACTAGGGTCTTGGAGATCTAGTGGACTTATACTAGCCTTAATAGAAGGTTATAGTATGTACATGTGCAATTTCCAAAATTGTCCAAAAAATTTCCAATTTCCATAGTTGTCCAAAACTTGTGCAATTTCTAGATTTGATTTTCAACCATATATTTTCTTCATGCATTGTTATTTACAACTATATACGTCTTGATGATTTGACATAAGTAGATGCAAAATTGTTAAGTGATTTTACATCTTCATTGAGGAATCTAAGGCGTTGTTTTACTACTTCTGTACCTATACCTATTGTTGTATTGCTGTTATAATTGATGTAACAAATTAATTCCATATTTGGCTTATGTGAGATAAGTTGCCCTATAGGACTAGAACTTATCCAAGTGGTTTGGTATATTTTCTCCTTGGATTGTCTAGAAGTTTGGATTCTTTGAAAGAGAAATATTGTACTCTTTCTACTATTGTTTTATACACTATTTCGCAATATCCCTATGGCCGAAAATTCATAGGGTTCAGATCTAGGAAACATATAAGGTTAGAAGTGAAATTTATGTTTTGCATTAAACATTGAAAAGGGAAAATTTTCACAAAAAAACATAACTACAATAACAAAGACACAACAAAAACAATATTTATTGGAAAATTCGATGTGGAAAAACCCAATAGAAATGAAGGATTGTGCCTTTCCACTTAGATAATGGTGTTACAAGGTGTTGTCCTCCGAGATGCACACCAGCAACATAAATCTTTCGAAAGCTGTCTCCTCACTACAAGTGTGGAGAAGTGTGGCCTTGGGGGCAAGCAATGAACTAGGTACTGTCACCTGAATCCCAGCTCCTCCGTTTAGGCAAACTCCTAACGAAGCCAAGGGGGCTTGTCCCTAACAAAGAGTTTTCTATGGCTCTGTGTTTTTAAATGTTTTAAGTGATGGAATGATGCAGATGGGTGTTGTTTAGGAGTTTTTATGATGATAATACTGTAAAATACGCAACCCACGTTGCAATTACAAAACACAAATATCAAGATGAATAGTATATGATGACTTTGGAAATTAAATAGGCATCCACAAGATAATTAAACAAATACCAAAGGACTAATGGTCCAGCTCAATGTGATACATATAAATTTAAAGACCAGTGCCAAATGGAGTCAATGAGTGCTTGAATGCTGCAAAATAAGTCTCAATGTAATGTTTGTGAGATCATTTTGAAATTGTTCTTGGTAAATTTTGGAGTATTTTAGGTGTTCTTGATTATTATTATGGCTATGGGTACTTCCAACCGATACGCAAGGTACTAGAAGTCTATCCGGAAAAGATAGGATCAAGTGCCTTCGTTCAAGGACCTGTCGGGCCACCTAGTGCTCTAGGCTAGGTGTCCAAGGAACTTAACCAGCAAGCTAGAGGTTGAACATGGAACCCCGACACCTCCAACTAGGAGATTACCCACCGAATTGATCTTATCGATCAACTCCGGATTGGTTGGTTATGGAGTGAAAGTTTTTATTATGGTTATCACTTATGAGACTAACAATCCAATACCATTTCTGAGTAATCCGATTTTTAGGTCGGTCAAAGCATACTCTGGCAAGGAAACAACAAAATATGTTTTAGAAAGCGGGTGTGAGTTGGAAGTGTTTTAATTAGAGCACACAGATGAATGCTCTCCGATAGAGAGTGCTCTTGATCTTTCCTTAAGGCCTGATTCAAGAGTCTTATCTACATTATATGCAATGCAATGCAACAATAAAAATGCTCTCTGACAGAGAGTGCTCTTGACTCATCTTACAACAGGTTCAAGAGACTTATTTACACTATATGAGATGCAAAATGTAAAAAGGAAACACAAGTGATGGTTAAATAACTGAAAACTAATCTAGCAATTAGTGTGATAAACAAAATAAATCTAAGCTAGCAATTAGATCTTTAAGTACAAAAATGAAACTAACTAACCATGAATGAGATCTACTCTAAATACTTGAAACAAATCTAAGCTAAGAAGACAAAGGAAAACACAAGACACTCTTCCCCAAATGGGGAAGAAACACAAACTGTGGGAGGCTTTATCCCACTTAGCCTTATTTCATTAATCAATTACAACTTTTGAGGATTTTCAACCTTTTTTAGAAGACTTAGAGAAATAGAAGGGAACAAGCCTTAATGGCTTTTTTACAAAAGGAGAGTGATTGAAACTTTGGCTTAAAAACTCAAAATGTTTGAGTCTTCTTGGTTTTGCAATTCTCCTCTTCAAGTGTTTTGGCAACCTCTTCTTGTTTTCCACTTCTCTTTTGAATTTGATCTTCTTCAACACCTATGACAAAGATAGTTCACTCATGCACCCATTAGATGTTAGCTCAAAATCAAAGATAAATCTTGAAACTACTTTGAACTTAAGCCTGTAAAAAGAAGTCTAAGGTGTAAATGATATGAGACTAAACTTGAAACTATCAAAAATAAAAAATGGACCAGCAAACAAATCTATGCTAAAAATGGTGAAAACAAGATCTAATCTATATCAAAAAATTGAACTAGATCTAAGTAACAAAATAGAGGTTCCTTAAGCAAAACTAAACTTCAAATTTTTAAAGCTTTAAGAGTTTTTTAATGCATGAAATGTGGCATGAAAATGGATGCAAGAGAAAGGGTGATGGAGACTTAAGTGAATGCAATGTAAGCACAAGCAAAGGGATGTGAGCGAATGCAAGGATGGAGAACTTGGAGGACACGAATGGAGGCTGCTAGTCACTGTTATAGGACAGTGAACAGCAAAATGAGGAAACTATGAAATAGGGCAGCGAACAGTAAAGTGAGGAAACAATGAATGGACAGCGAACAGTAAGGAGCAGCGAATGGATGGCAGGCTAAGAAGTGGTGAATGGGAGAAGGCTTATGGATGAAGATCACAAGCCTATCTCAAGTAACTAAAACCAAGAATGATTTTAACTTTAAGGATGGATCTTAGAACAAGTTTCTCATGCCCAAACTTGAAGCTCATATTTGATCTTGGATGGCCCTGAAATGCACAATTTTGTTACAGAAAATATTGGTGAAATGGGGGAAGAGACGACCAAGTTCAAACTCCACTTTACTCTTTGGGGATCTGCACAATACACAACTCATAAAACACTTGATCAAGCTTAGTATGCTAAATAAAATGGGACAAGAAGTACATCAGTATTACCGACTACAATTTGTACTTCAAAATCATATAAAACTCAACATAAATGAACAAATTGTACCTTCAAATGATCATTCTATGGACTTAATAAAGACTTCTAAGCTAAAGAATGATCAAGCATTTAACAAAATGAGCAGATGTAAAGAACAATATCACCCTATCATCTATAGAGCATTTCTCATGAACACAAAAGGCACACCATGTAGACCTCCAAAGTCACTTTTTATTCCAATATAGCAATTACTATGGGCTGTTACAAAAATGCCAGAGTAATGTTGCATCAAAATTTCCATCCATAGAGTGCCAAAGGCACATCTATTTATACAAAAGAGCAAGCCATCTAGGCCTAATTCAAATTGGCACTAAGGAGAGCCAGACTCCAATCAAAACTCAAATCACATCCAGTTACAATCTCAATCACCATAGCTTGGAGTGGAGATCTCCCTCACTAAATTTGAATTGGAGTAAAGAGGATGGGGAGGTGGCCTCCACCTTGGCAAGGCGCCCCCCATCCCTCTTCTTGGAAGCTCCATCAACCAACCATCCTCCACCTTGGCAAAGAAGTGAGCTTCAAGGAATATACGTGAGCTTAAGGAGGAGTAGGGTGAGTGAGTGTAGGGATCAAGCTTGAGTTACATTGAAAGCCAAGCCATGAGGTGGCCTTGACTTTAGGAAGGCACCCACCATAAAATTAATGCACATTCAACCTCCCATTAAACTAAAGCCACATCACAAATTCATGAATCTATTGAAGGAGGGTGAATTCTCTATTGGAGATTGGCTTGTGGTGACTGTGCAGCTAACTGAATGCTTCTGGAGTTGATTGGAATCTTCATGGATGCTTAGTGCCATGTCATTTAGCCTTTTATTTTATTCAATTTGGTTTATTTTGGAGAGAGTTGGATTATCTCCAAAATATTCAATTTTATTATTTTAATTAATATTTTCTCTGTAAATGACTTTTTTGAGAAAATATTAATTAATAGGATAAATGACTGTCTGAAACTTAGGCTAAGTGGGTTTGGGGTTCATACATGATTTTTGGCTTAGGATTTAAGTCTCCAATCTCAGAAAACCACCCCCAAACGACTGACATATTACAATTTTGATTTTTCCAATTAAATATTTGGAAAAATAATAATAAAAAATAAAAAAAACTCATCCAACGTGTTCGGTAAAAAAAAATTCGGACAGTGTTTTTATTGGTCGAGGGCCCTAGGAAATGACCATCTGTGACATACATGGTGTCTAGTAGGCTTATATACATCAGTTGGACTCTAATAACCCCCCAAGGCTCAAATTTCAAAATCGGGCATTCCAGCTTGGGAGGAAGCGGGAGAAAACCTCGTCAATTATTACTCGACTATAGGCAAAGCATAATTGACAAGGGAAAAAAACTCCCTGGAATGCCTTAGTTGATAGTCAAGTCATGGGGGACCGAGCCACTCAAAATCCTACTAGCACACTTATTACAAACCCCGTGGGGCCATGGTCATTTCAACTGAAAAATAAAACTGGCTAGCCAAAGTTGGCTAATTATTGCAACTAGAGATTCTGATACACTGGATATGAACATAAATCATGTTCACAAAATGGCGGCTTGTTGGAAGTCCAACTATGGTACAAAAAAGTTGGTAACACAAGACATGATACAAAGTAGTATACCAAGGCATGCGACAATATGGTCTACCATAGGCATATACATATATTCCTTCTCTCTTCTCTATTAGTATATTTTCAACACTCATTTATCCTACTATGGAACATTAATGACAACCAAAAAAATGAACCATTTTCCCTCATTTCATTAGGTTTTTGAATTGAGAATTCAAACCAAGGTTTCAAAACCCCCCAGGAATCCCCATGATGCCTTTATTAGTCTCGTAGATTTCTGCATGTTACTATAAGGAACAATTAGGCAATTACCTCATTGGAGGCATAACTTTCACATACATCATTTTAAAATAAACCACCAATGTAAAGTTATCCACCCATAGAATGCATCAAGGGCCTCCAAGGAACAAGTTCTCAAGGTTTAAGATCCCAAAATCCCACTTTGACCAAAAACTAGAGAAATTGTAGTTCTTGTCATTAGTATGGTTTTTAGATCTTACCTAACTCGACCATTCTAGGTCTCAAAATATATCTTCCATATCCTAGAACCAATGTTTTAAAACTCTAAACCAGTAGCTGGCTTGGTCGAGGGTCAACTCAGACCAGAACTGGCAATGAACAAGAGCGGTTTGATTTCAATCACTCAGACTATTAAAAAAGACATAAAATTTTATAATTTTAATGAAAAAATATATATTTAACATTCCAAGCTATGATTCCAAATCACTAGAGACAAAATATACAAAGTCTACTCATGTAAGGGTGAATATATCAAAATGAGACCAAGTGCAATACATATCTAAATCAAAATTGAAAATACATAATCATCAAAATCATTGCCTATATTGGAATCCTATTTATCAATAGTAGTGTGTTCCCCCCTCCTCTAGGCTCTAGCCCTTGCCTCTACCTTGAAAATCAAAGTTGAGCCTCCAAGGACATTAGTCAACACCCTACAATTTTGATGAAACTTCCTAATCAAAGCGTTAAAATAAGGTAGAAAAATCATCCCCTGCTTAAGAAGTGATTTTGCTTGACTGAAGGGTACATATTTATTAAGGTCATGACAGAGGAGTTCAATCAACTTCAACAATCAGGCATCGAAGCCACCAACATCAAGGTATATAGAGCGTTGATGCGCTTGATTAAATTATGATCCCTTACCCTCATACATGATAGAATCCGATGGAAACATTGCAATCCTAAAACCTATTATATTAAGTATGTTGAATTTTGAATGAGATCTAAAATTCTACTTTTTGCATATGAAGTCCAATGAGGTTGGAACCACTCTCAAACATCCTGGAACAATTAATGATAATGTTAAAAATTTAAGTAAAAGGACAAGGAAAATGTCACTTTTACTTTAAGAATTTAACACTACTATTCAATATTACTGAATTCAACGTCACTATTATAAAACTGATCAATTTTTTTGAAATGCCTCCACGTGTGCACCCTGGGCATTATTGGATTAACTCAACCGAGTTATGCGAAATCGGTTGGTTTGGTGCTGAACCGACTGAGTCAAGGTCTAACTTGACCGGTTCGACACCAAATCAGTCTCCAAGCCGAGTTTTGTACCAATTTGACACTAGTGAGGGTTAAACATGTCAACTCGATCGATTTCGGTTCCCAGTTGACCAATTTTTAAAACATTGTCTAGAACAATAGTGAACTCATATATTAACTATGTATATCCATTTTGGATCAAGATCTCTATCATTGTGTAGTTATTGGTCTTTACTTAACTCGATCGATTCCGATTCCCAGTTGACCAATTTTTAAAACATTGTCTAGAACAATAGTGAACTCATATATTAACTATGTATATCCATTTTGGATCAAGGTCTCTATCATTGTGTAGTTATTGGTCTTTACTTATATGTAGCCTAAGAATGCCCTAAATACACCCCCTTGATTGTCTTTAATGATGTCACCAAGCTAACAAGCTTAGAATGCATCATGAGGCTCCATCAAAACCAAGCTTACAACAGGTCTGGGTTGCAAATAGTTGTGTAGCTAGTGAGATGGAAATTAACAATATTCACTAACCCTTTTTAAAATATAAACAATACAATAATTATTAAATTATAGAAATAATGAGACATTATTTTCAATAAAAATGAAAAGATGTGGGTTATTTAACAAAATTATAATGCATACATTCATTAGTTCCTTCACTATGAGGAATACCTATAGTAATGAGAGCAAAGGTCTAGGGGATAGCAATGTCCAATGAAAAATAAGTAATACCATAATATATTTTTGTTCTCTGCTATATGAAAGTTCTTTAGAAGATCACTGAATCATGGGACAAATAGCATGAACTATTAGTCTATTACAAGTGAGTGAAGAATACTCATATTATTGGAAATCCAAAGCGTCAAAATAAACATAAATATAATATAATAACTCTTATATGCAACATATAGAGGAGAGGCCCGTAAACCAAACTTTTTGTGTCCTGTGAAGATGTAGTTTTTGACAATATGTAACACTTTAAATGCAAAAGGAAACATAAAATAACATCAATATTCAGATGCTAAAACAACCCAAATAACACACTACAGGAGAAATTAGGCCACCAAGCATGCCATGATTCAGAACATGAAGAGTTTAAAACATCATGCAAAGTTTACCTTGCAACTTGTTTCTCAAACAATGCATAAAGCAATGCACGACCAGGAACTATACGGAGATACAACATTTACATCTGTAATGTACTCAAATCAAGTTATGAATAATGATCAAGACAGTACAAATTAATGTGAATAGACAAACAGTTAAAACTTTCTCGCTAGGCTGGGAAGAAGAAGAGTATTAATGTGAACGAAATCCCAACAATACATTACAAATAAATATGAAAATACAGATTAGTTAAAACTTCCTCGTGAAATATATTAATATGGGACGGAATTCTCCACATAAAGATATGTCATTGTAACAAGATAACTTGTAAGATTACAACATTAAATCTTACCTTTTTATCTTATATATAAAAACCATTCACTGTCATTCCTCCATCTACAGAAATAACCTGACCAGTTATATATGAAGCTGCAGGTAGGCAAAGAAAAGCCACGAGAGATGAAACTTCCTGAGGCTCAGCGAGACGCCTTAAAGGAGTACGTTTGATTATACTCTCTACAAACTCTTTATCCTCGAAACGCTGCAAAGGATATAAATTATCGTTATCAACCAGAAACAAATACACTAAAATTAGATTGAAATTCGATAAATATAAATATTTAGAAAATACACGAAAGGAAGATTTCTTGTAAGGATAGAGTCACCATCAATGAGACCAAAATAAAGAAAGAAAGGAGGATCAACAAAAGAATTAAAATTATGATGCAAACACATTTCATATCTGGATGGAATTCACCATTGATAATTGTCGGGCTAATAATTGTTTAAGTGCCATGTGGGCTAGTCTTGCCTTAATGACATGATCCATTTACGTGCGTATTGTAGCCTCAATAGATTACGTTTATACACATAGGGTTAGGGGCTATGCTTGAAGCTACTTTAACTTATATATCAGAGGTCTAAACCTCATTTTAATACATCTGATCATGTTTGATATTGTTGATCGACTTTAGGATACTTGTGCACCCACGTACAAAACTTATGTGTCATGGGTTTGTCTTTTATTATGTGAACTTATGCTTTCGGTTTGATTATGAGCTCTGTGGCTGAGGTCATAAATGCAACAACCCCCACGAAACTGCAACATGTGTGGCCCTATGTACCTGGTGTTTAGTGAAGCTCTAAAGGTGCCATTGCTCATTGTGAAGATGGAGCCTACAGCTGCTAAAATTGACACCCTGCCCCTTTGGATTTCCTACAATTGTTTTTTCGTATTACTCACTTATTCCCTAGACGGTTCATCCATGTGCATGGTTGCTTTCTAAGCATCAACCACCTGCTCCTGTGACGTGATCACTGTCACAAGGCGATCTATGTGTCGTATTCCCTAACATAATTTTGTGGGGTAACTCTTTCGTTCAATTAGCTAGGGCAGCCTTTTCAATTTGCCTACCCTCTCCTTTCTCTTACACGCATTGTTGCAGGTTGTATATTTGGGTACGATAATGACTGCTGGAATTGTGTGATGATGTTGATGTGGTGAACTCATCCCAAGTCGTACCTTACCTCCATCTCTTCTTCATGGATTTGCACGTGTGAAAGAAATATGTTTTATTTTGTTTTTTATTATTTGCGATAGAAAGAAGGTTCAAAATATTTCTGTCATCAGGTGATGTTCTTGAGTTGAGTGAAGTTCTATTGGTTCTTGGTTTGAAGAAGAATCTTCCTTTAGTTTGTTATATGACAAATGTACATTGGAGAGCTGCATTTGGGGGATAACAGTGCACCATCGGTAAATGTAATCTAGCCAGTCTAAGGATTTTGGCTAGAGGAGTGAGAGTGTTAGATTTTCATACATTCATAGCATAATAATTCAAATGCATAAATAGGATCACTGGAAGAAAGACAAAGCACAAAACAATAACACAAGAGTTTATCCTGGGAAACCCAAAAGGGAGAAAACCCAACAACCTTCGTATAGAGATAATAATTCCGAGATCAAAGTACAATAATGAAAGAGAAAAGATGGAAATACTTTCCAAAGATAGAAACCCCAAAATAGCCTTCTCCTTCTGCAGATGCGAACTACTCTCTCCAAGTGATGAGAACTTGTGTGAAGTGGATGAGTGAACAATGAGGTGAACTTTCCCTCTATTTATATAAGTGCCAAACTGGCTTTTACCCTAACTGGGCCGACTTCTCTTGTGGGGCAATTAATAAATTAATTTTATTCTTTTCTTTTGTTTTCTTTTCACCCCAAGGTTTACATTGATTCTTTCAAGGGCTTACATAATTAATTACATCAAGTTCAACAGCCTTAGGAGGTACAATCAAATACAATAATAATATCTTCCGAAGTTGCACAAATTCCAACACTCCCTCTCAAGTCACCCTTGTAATCTCAGGTCACATTCTGAAGCATATCTTAGGCCATATCCCACAATGCCACGCAAGTATCTAAGCACATGTTTTGCAACAATCCAGTGAACCTGCCTCGACTCACACATAGACTGACTAAGAGCATTCACAACAAAACATATATCTGGTCAAGTGTTTGTCAAATACATCAAGGACCCAATCAGCTGGCGATACATAGTGGGATCAATCAAATCTGAATCTGAAGCAGAATCTCTTAGCTTCTTCAAATTTGCATCCATCGGAGTAGCCATGGACTTGCAGTCCAACATTCTGAATCTCTTCAGAATATATATGGTGTATTTTCCTTGACCTAGGCAAATCTCCTTCTGCCTCTGCCATACTTCCAATCCCAAGAAGTAATGCATCAATCCAAGATCCTTCATTTCAAACTCAGAGGTGAGTTTCTTCTTACACCATACGATAAGTTTCTCATTTCCAGTGAGAAACAGGTCATCAACATATAGTACTAAAATCAGTGGCTCATCATCCACAACCTTGTAGTAAAGATTAGGGTCTGCATCACTCTGATGCAACTTCCACTCCATGGCTGAAATACTAGCAATGATCGATCTGGTGGAAGTATACAGGAGCAAATGTCTCATCATAATCGACTCCCTCTTTCTGAGAGAACCCTCTAGCAACAAATCTAGCCTTGTGTTTTTCAACACTCCCATTTGCTCTATGCAAAGTCTATTGTGCCCATCTAGGCCTCTTCAGGCCTACTGCAATATCTCTAGGAACATCAACTGGTTCAACTAGATCAATGGAATCGATGGGCTCATCCTCTTCTGCTAACTCCCTCTTGAACTGGAGGGGGAGATGATCTCATCTCCTTTGGTTCTAGCATTTCTTCATCATCGATCTCCATGTCTAATCCTCTACCTTTCCTGACAACCATCTCTTCTTCAAAGGGCACATCCTTGTTGACTTCAATTTGTTTGAAACTTGGGATGTAGATTCTGTAATCCTTTGAAGATACACTGTATCCCACAAAAGTTCCCTTCTTGCCTGAAGGTTCTAACTTTGTTCTCTTCTCCTTGGGCACATGTATATCGACTGGACAGCCAAATCTTCGAAGGTGGCCCACTTTTAGTTTTACTTCTGTGAAAGCTTCCTCTGAGGTCATCCTTCTAGGCTAAGAGTTGTATTCCTGAAAGCTTCCTCTTGAACATCAACGGGATTCATGTGTCCAACACTTGTTCATTCGGAACAAGTCACATCATCCTTTTCTTGTAGGCCATATCACATGGTCTTTTCCCTACAAGTCAAATCCCGACTTATGATTAGTGACATTGCATAATTACTGTAATGACAATAGTTTACATAGACATCTCGGCTAATACTTTAGCACAACAATCATAAACATGTCTTCCAAACACATCTGGGAACTATCTAGATGTCTGCTATCTCCACTAGAACATGCCATCAAGAGTGTGCACTACTCTAAGCATGCAAGAAGGAGATATAATCTAGATTAGCTCAAACATGTGTTCATGAAATGTTGTGTAACTCAAATAAATAAAACAAGGTAAACTATATCAATTGCTCAACATACTTCCTGATAGATTTGCATATAATTAAGACATATAAGACAACACAGATCTATGTAAGCAAGAAAACCAAATACTTATCTCTTATTGTTTTTGTGTGTGGGCTCCCACTGCCTTCTTGTGGGAACCATGAGAGATCTTTGTTCTTGCAATTTGGATCTTCATATCTCCTAGAAGAAGAACTCCGAACAATCATCATTCCTTGACTTCTTGTGATGATGGTCTTCTTCTACATCAGCAATTGAGGCTTCATGCTTCCTTTTATTGAACTTCGACAATCACTGGCATAATGACCATATGCCTTGCACCTGTAGCATTGTATCTGAGACAAATCCTTCTTCTCCTTCTTCTGATCTGGAGGAGGACTAGATCTCCTATCTTGGTGCTTGTGTTTGTAAAAATTTCTTCCCCTTCCCTTGCCTTTCTTGGCATGGGATACAAATGCTTGATTCTCCTCAAGTTGAGTGCCATGAAGTCTCTGTCTTGCTTCTATTCTTGTCTCTTCCTGAGTGCAATCTGCCCATAGCTTATCAAATTTGGGTAGCTTGTATCTACCGCTTATACTTTGAATGAAAGACTCCCAAGATGGTGGGATACCATTTAGAGTAGTAATGACAAGCTCCTTATCATCAATGGGATCTCCACTGGTACTAAGCTTGTCCCTTAGTTCTGTGATCCTCATAAAATATGAGGCAATAGATTTTGACTTGGACATCTTCATATTTGATAGTTGATTTCTCAATGTAATGGATCCATTGATGTTACTATGTTCAAACAGCTTCTTTATGGTTTTGAACATCTTTCTGGCAGTCTTCTTACTTGAGATTTGAGGACCCTAGTGGTCTCTAACTGAGTCCACCAAAATCCTTCTTGCTCTGGCATCATTCTTTCTCCAACGGGATTTGTCTTCTTCAGCTTCTGGTTCTGGAACTTTCTCATTGACAAACTGCAAGAGATCATTTTCTTCTAGTAGAAGAAGAACCCTAGACTTCCAAGAGATGAAATTTGAAGCCCCTTCAAGATGATCTTCAACCTTCATTCCAATCATCTTGACTGTAAATCTGGACTAGAAACCCTAGCAGGAGCTAGGTCAAAAATGAAAGTTGGAATTTTGGAAAACTAACTCCACAGGTAGATGCGCCCTAGCAAGGTGAGTTGAGATGAGGTAGGGCTGAGCCAAAACTGTGGAGAAATTAGGTTAAAAACTGAAACCCTAATTTCTGCTGCAGCTGTAGAATTAGGTCAAAAATTGAAAATTTTCAAAATTGAATTATGTCTTCACCAAAAGATGCGCCCTCCTTGGAGCGAAATTCCCAATGCTCTTTTTCCTCCAAAACGTTGAGTGAAGACTTCAAAAGATGAAACCCTAGTTCCGACAGGGTTTCGGCAATGGCTTCTTCTAGTACAGCTCTGATACCATGTTAGATTTTCATACATTCATAGCATAATAATTCAAATGCATAAATAGGATCACTAAAAGAAAGACAAAGCACAAAACAATAACACAAGAGTTTATCCTGGGAAACCCAAACGGGAGAAAACCCAGCAACCTTCATATAGAGATAATAATTCCGAGATCAGAGTACAATAATGAAAGAGAAAAGATGAAAATACTTTTGAAAGATAGAAACCCCAAAATAGCCTTCTCCTTCTGCAGATGTGAACTTCTCTCTCCAAGTGATGCGAACATGTGTGAAGTGGATGAGTGAATAATGAGGTGAACTTTCCCTCTATTTATACAAGTTCCAAACTGGCTTTTACCCAACTGGGCCGACTTCTCTTGGGGGGCAATTAATAAATTGATTTTATTCTTTTCTTTTATTTTCTTTTCACCCCAAGGTTTACATTGATTCTTTCAAGGGTTTACATAATTAATTACATAAAGTTCAACTCCTTTAGGAGGTACAATCAAATACAATAATAATATCTTCCGAAGTTGCACATATTCCAACAGAGAGAGGGTGGCCTTCATAGCTTGCTAATCCAATGGCATGTGTACATTCTACTGAGAGGCTAGATGAGTCTTCTAGTTTTGAGAAGGCTCTAAAGCATACAAGAGCACCCAGATCTTCAATAAGGACAAGTATACGTCCTAGGAGATATGTGAGTCATACTGCATTGATCTCTTCCATCAGTGAGCCTTCCAATTGTCTTGAGGAGGAGAGGTGTGATACCTTGATTCCATGTTTGCAACTAATGGGAGTATTGTAGAGTACAGGGACAACGTTGTTGGATTCTCTCAGACAAAGGGAGTTTCTCATGATGTTACTCTTGTTTCAGGATTCTCTCAGGTGAGGGAATTGACTTAATTCAGGTTGTTTCAATTGTCGAAGGATTTGAGGTGCATGAGAGGGACTCTCATGTTGACAAGTTGCTAATGACCTATATCAAGAGCTTGGTATTCTAGGATTAAGTTGACTTGTTTAGATCTCTATCTTTGTGACTCTAATAGATGTGATCCATATGTCTTCATCTTGTATGGAGATGTGATTCTTTTTACAGGATGCCGTAAGTCTTTCATGATGTAGTGTTTGAAAATTTTGGCCCGTGATGTTGACTTGAGGGATAGAGTTTGGCAGGTTTCTTATGTTCTAGGGTTATGTTCCTTCATATTCACATGCAGTTGGTATTCTTTGGAGGATCAACATGTTATGATAGCATGGGTGACAATTCCTCTTCTGGAGGCAACGGTTGATTCCGAGATTACAATTGGTACAGATTTGTAAGTGGCAAATTTGGAGGAGTTGCAAAGGGAGTCGACAGGTGTCGATGTAAACACTTTCATTGTAAAGAGGAAGTATTAGCTTTCAAGGTTACTATCGAAATGTTTACACCATGTTTGGGGGCAGTTCACAACATTTGGGGTTACATGGTGTATGGCCAACCCCTAGATTATCTATAATGGGTTTGCACATGGTAAATGGTTCATGATGGATTTGCACATTGTAGATGGCTTACTAATACTCGGTGGTTGTGACCTCAATTGGGTGCTTGCATGATATTCTTCACTAGGGCATTGGAGATCTCCTGACAACCTTGGCCACATTCTACATGATGTCCACATGGAGATGGTTGCTTGCTTGGAGAACGCCTTGCTTAGGAGGAGCATTTTGCATCTTGGAGAAAGGCATTGGGCCCTAGACTACACAAGGTGGCTTGGATGCTTGCATAGAGACTTGGAGTTGGCTCAGGGATGCCTAGGTTGCGACAATGTTCATGCAAGGGAGTGGAGCTAATGGAATACATGGATTAGGAGGTTCATTGGAATCATTGGAGGCTTGTAAGAGGAGCATTGGACACACCTCATGGAACCCACTTGCAATTAGAGCCTTGCTTCTGAACAACACCACCTTGGAGCTTGACATGTGTACTCTTGGAGTGTAGTGCTCCACATGTGCAAGCCTACATGTGTTATTGTTGATTGCTTGTAATGACATCGGCCCGTATATGTATTGTTGGCCTCCCTTATGTTTAATATATATAGAGGAAGGAGAGGCTCTGTTATCACATATATAGTAGTCGGGCTACCATACATTATTTTTCAGATTCCAGAGCACTCTTCAGCTAGTTCCTTTACTTTGAGATGATGAGATGAGCAACTATCTATGGATCACTATCAGATTTTGGACAGCATATGTAGTCCCCATGCCATGACTGAGTCTCAGGACACTCAGAGAGATGACCGATGTAGCCATTATACCATATATGCAGAGCAGTCAGTAGTGCCCAGAGTTACAGTAGCAGTTTCAGAGGACAGATGATGGTTCAGAGGATGAGCATTCAGGTATATGACTCAGCAGGTATATCATGGTGTTATGCTTATATTGCTTTTATATTCATTCTTATGGCATGTCTTAGCACTTAGTGTCATGATCTGGTGATCATATAGATATGTGGACCTGGTTGATCTTATTATATATATATTCTACTGTCCTTACTCAGACTTAGAAGTTCACTACTCATACTCATTGGTTTCACCCTCCCTAGGGAGAATAGAGGTGATCATTCCACCATACCTTGGCTTGCTAGTGTTGGCTCCATTACTCATTGTCTTTATCCATCCATTACTTACCTTTTAGTTTATCACCCTGACTTACTACTTGACTTGTGGCATGGAGGATCTTTTCCCCACTGTAGCCTCTGTATTGGATGAGCTTCCCTGTTTATTGTGTCTCAGCTCTAAGTTGGTGACAAAACTTACCTCTGGTGAGTTGGATTGTAGGCCTAAATCATTCTGGTCGGTTGTCCCGATGTTTGGCATTGGCTCGACCTCCCCCTAGTCACTTGAGATGTTGTTGGCTAAAACTGAAAGCTCATGTACTACTTATGGAAACTTCTAAATTCGCCCATGGAAACTAAAAAGGGCAAGAGCGATGAACTGCTAAAAAATACTCCTCGAAGAGTATAAGAAAGGTCCAAAAAGCAATGATTCTTAAAAGCTATATCTAAACAATTGCTGACCTTGTATGTATAAAAACATGCCCTGGATGCAAGCTGCAACTAGTTGTGCTTATTAGCGCACCTGAGATCCGAAGGGTTATGTAGGCCAAAAAGGCCATGAAATGAAATTGAATGATCCTAATGAACCTGGATCAACTTGATGTAGACATGAAGCCTAAGTTGAATAAGCACTCTCTAAACAACTTATCCATTTGTGAGACACCGCCATTCCCTGTGTTGTTGCTCATTCAGTATATATTATGGTGTGTATTCCCTTTCCAAAGTGTCACAATATTAAGTCAGTCAGTCACCCTTTAAGCCTAGCCATTTTATTCTAAGCCTTCATCCTTCACTAGCAAATTGATCACAACTATGAAGTGAGTATGGTCTTAAAAGTCTAGTCTGAGTCATATAAATAATTAATGACAATATATATTTGGATTTAGATCGCCAGTAATGACTACTTTGTGTTATAATTGCTATTTGAATGAGTTGTAGAGCATGCATTAACCTTTGACACTTTGCAGCAACTTCAGATGGTAGTCTGAGTTATATTGGGTCAATATTGACCTAGTCAAACCTAGTTTGACCAAGGTCAATCACAGGACATGAGATTATTGGACCTTATGATGACACAGGTAGATGATATATGGTCCATGTACATGTACATGATGGTTCTATGCATCAGATACAGGTTTATGATGATGATCTATGGTTTTCAGCATTATTTGATCATTTATAGATTATTATTATTTCACCTGTTCCGGTATATTGGGTATATTATATGATCATGCAGAGAGCTATATGGTGTATGAGTACACATCTTGGATAGTTTTGGACCTTGTGAGTCAAATGAGACAGTCTATTTTCAGTTCCGGGCAGTTACAGTGATGATTTTGCCTCAGTAGGCTGTCCTAGTGCAGTTTTGGTCTGTCAGAGACCCTATCAGAGCAGAGATGATTTTTATTTGGTTCACCTAGGGCGCTGATGATGGAGGGGGTGGTCCAGCCACTTGTTTTTACCATATTACCCCCCTTCCGGACACACTGGTGTGCTCACCTTGACAGCGCAGGCACTCTAGGAGGTAGTTTGGGACAGGTACACGCTTCCCGAGGCAGTTTTGGATTGGTAGAAATGGCTACAGAGGAATTCGATTTGGGCTACTGAGGCAAAGTTTTGGCATGGGATGATCAGTGATGATGAGTGGGATGTCTTCCGCACCTTCTCCAGCAGTTTCAGCTTCATCGGGGCCCACATCCATCACTTATGGCATTTTCTGATGATTTCTGAGGTCTTTTGAGGCCTACGATTTGTCCATAGAGGCACGATTTGGTATATTGATGACTATTCTATTATTATTGTGCTATGGGGATTGACCAAGGGTGGCTAAAATTACCCCTTGGACCCACCATAAGCTTATTTTTATATTTTGTCATCATGATTTGGTGGGATCCCCTCTCCTAGGGCGATTTTGTCCACTTATTGTTATATTTTATGGTTGATCCATGTATTTTATTGTTGAGCTCATCTCAACCATTGATTAGATCTTTTGATCTTTTAATCTTAGCCACTCATGTAAAAAGTGGTTAGGATTATGCTCTCTCCCCATCCTATTTAAGGAGGGAGCCTTTCATTGTAAAATCATCTAGATATTTTTGGCTCTTGGCTCTTGGAATAAAATTTCTATCTTTTGGAGTACATGCTTGGGTTGGAGTGGATGTTGGTTGTTTTGATTGTAAATGCTTTTGTCCATTGCACTGGAGGATCTATTGTAGCTATCTTGCATATTTGCCATATCTTTTTACAGGTGGAGAAGACTTCTTCAACAAGTGCGAATTGGTGGGGAGGCTTGCCCTTCAAGCTTGGAGGAGGACGTTTTGGGTTAAACAGGGAGTGGTTTTGTCTTTGCACCAACTATTCTTTGCTTATCTCTTTCTTGCTTGTATCTACCTTCAACATGTTAAACTGATTGATGCTTTGCTCCTTGGTTTTGACAGGTTAGAGGGACACATATGTGGCTTGGAAAAATTGATTTGGCAAGAGGGCTTCAAAAATTCTCCATTTGATCTTTGGCAAAAGTAATCCTCATCTCAACTAGCATTCATCTCTTCATCTAGGTATGCTCCAAAGGTATGATCTTCTTCTTCCTTGAATCATCCATAATTTCTAGATCATAAAAACCCTAATTGATCAAAACCCTCATTTTGGTTTTTCTTAGATCTACTTAGATCTAACCTTACTTTTAAAGAGATATTAAAAACCTGCCTCTATATCATCCACCCCTAGTGGGATCTATAGTTTGGTGGTGATTGGGTTAAAATTGACACACTTTTCATGGCAATAAAGCCCTCTTGAGCCAAATCGCACTTCCTTGGAGAGGCTTGTTTGGTTAGATCTAGCACATGGGTAGGTGAGATCTCACTTGATTTGCAATCTACACACTTGATAACCTACCCCCAGACTTTTACTTTGGTGATTTCTACCTTGTGGGCATCATTCCACATTTTAAAGGATTAAAACCCCCTTTTTGAACTACTTGGCATCTTAAAACTCAGATCTAGTAAGATCTAACCCTTGGATTGACTCGATTTTCTAGATCCACATAGATCGATGCATAAGCTACTTGGATCTACAGTTTGGTGGCCATTGGACTTGATTTGACACACCTTATCCCCTTTTTAGCCCTCCTTGAGCAAGGTCACACTCCCTTGGGTGACTGAGTTTGCCCGCTTTGAGGACGTGGGTGGTTGAGATTTTTGTGGATTTGGAACAGGCATACCTCAAAACCTAGGTCTAGAGTATCATTTTGTGACGATCTGCCTTGGGGGTAGCATTCCTTGTTTTAAGGGATTGTGGTCCACTTGGGTCATTTCATTAAAACTTAGATCTAGCAAGATCCAACCACACTATCTCAATTAGCCCACTTGTCTTGACCTTTAGGTGTCCCGATCTACACTTTGACATATCTCTTGACTCCATTAGCCCATCCAACAAGGCACTAGTCCTCCTTAAGCAAGTCGCACTCCTTGGGAATTGTGTCAAACCTTAGTTCCGGTACATGGGTACTCCTAGTTTCAACTTAGATCCATAGATCTCCTCATTACATATCCTCTAGTGCCAATTGCATCCTTTAATTTCACCTTGTGGGTCCATATTAAGCCATTTCACATATCCCAAGAAAGTGGGACCCACTTGTGCAACATATGGTACTACATCTTATCATTTTAACTAATCATGTGGCCTAAATCATACATTGGTTGAAACACTAATCATTCCACAAACCACCTTCAACCATACTTTAATTTCTAGGTCCACTTTACCTTGCATTGGTTTCCGTAACTTACCATTTACTCACCCCTAGGTACCTTTGTTTGGGTCCAATCATCTTTGATTGGTAATAGGGTCTCCCCCTAGGTCTTGATTCATCTAGATCTAAAGCGAAGAGTGCCTCGGTTGACGTGACTCCCACCTTGCATTGGGAACCGTGGCATCTCTTGGGTCACCTCTTTAGTTGTCTATCTCCTCTACCGTCCCGGATGGGATACCACTAGGGGCAACTACAAGTTGTGTGATAATAGGCTCCTTCAATACTCATTCATTCTTATCACCCTTTTCTTAAAGATGTGAGTTGTAGAAGCACACCACTTCTCCTTTCTCTCTCTCTTGGATCTTATTATGTATATGATCTCTCTCTCTCTCTCTTGGAGTCAATAGGGTTTCTTGAGCTTATTGGAGCATCTTGAAGACTAGGGTTACGATTTCATCCCTTAGAGATTTTAAGATTAGGGTTTTAAAATAAAACCATATGTTGTACTTGGTGAATAGAGGAAGACGAGGATACATCTTGCCTTGGAGGGTGTTACGATGGTACCAGTACCAGTGCACCTGCAAAGATGCCCCAAGGAGAGGGGTCATTTTTCCTCGCCAGGAGGGGTGTTTAGCCAGCTTTTTCTGGGTAGGAGTTATGGCCATGTCCTATGGTTTCTCCTTTGGAAGTACTATGGCTTAGTGGCATCGCTAACTGCCCCATAAAAGGGCTTGAAGCCCTAAGGTTGGTGTCTGAAGCTTCCATGGGTGGAATACTGGGCCACATGATCCCAACCTTGATTTAGCATTCTAGTGACAGATCTTTCAGCACTGAGGCATCTCTTCCTCCTCCAAGTCACCTCCAGCACCCTCCTAGCCCTCCAGTTCAACAACGCCCTCTCTTTGGGCCCTCCTTCAGATGATGACGTCATCCTTGATGCTTGATAAGGGGGGGGGCATTGAGGGATATTCACTTCTGTTGGGGTTAGTTGGGGCATGACAACCCCCCCCTCTGTAGTCTGGCCTTCAGAACTGACCGATTTGCTCATTTTTAGCCATTTTAGTAGTATGGGTCAAATCTGGGGAAAACACCCAAATTTACCCACTAATTTGATTATTTTATATTATTTTTGTTTTAATTTTAAGTTGACATTTATAATTTCAAATTGACATTTAAAAAGGAATGTCGGTTTGGATTTTATTTTGTTTTTGTAAAGTGAGTGTGAAAAGGCATAAATAATGTTTCCTCACTTCATTTTTACACATCAACTTATGGGATTACACTTTTATTTCTGATTTTTTCCCTCACTGGGGCTCTTTGAGTGATGCACACTTCTTGAGGATGATCATGCTTGCTAGTTTGGGGACAAATCTTTGAAGTCTTTGCTCTTGTTTCTTTGCTAAGGTGATGTTAAGAGTTGTTTGCTTAACACATGTGCAAGAAGATATCTAAGTCTTTCTCTTGATGTCTTTTTGTTAAATGTTGGATGTATGCTTGTCTAAGGTTGAATGGTAGCCATTGGTGTTGCATTTTTCCCTAGCATAAGTCATTTTCTAGCCTTTAGTTACCCTAGCATTATCAACTTGAGTTTTAGGTCTCCAAAGTTTGTCTTGGCTAAGGCATCACCAACCAACCCTTGTAGTTGTTGAAGAAGCCCTAGCTTTCCAAACTTGGCAAGCACCATCTCAAGAGGAGGGCCATCCTCTTTGATGCTCTAGGGTTAGGTAATTTTCACTAATGAAACCCTAAGTTGTTCATCTACACTTCTAAACCTAATTTCTGAGTTTGCGAAATTTTACCAAAGAAGAGTAGCATTTAAGCTTACACCTTCAACCTATCTATATAACTCACCCTTACCCTATGCAAATTGATGAGATCCCCTCCTACGAATGCCAAATACTTCAACAACCTACAAAGCTAAAATATGATAAACCAATGGAATAACACTAACCTTCTTATGGACTAGATAAAGAAATCTTACAATGCCAAAAGATGCAAGATACCTCAATAATAAGCCATCAAGAAAGCCCAAGAGAAGAAAACGCTTAAACTTTAAAATGCTCCATGAAAGCTATGTCAATTAGGCTCCAAAAGATAGAGATCTCTCAAAATCTAATCACGAGTTCAAATAAGGAGGTAGCTCTCTTTATATAGGAGTAGCTAAAACCTTTTTTACAATAAAACATCATTACGTTCTTAAATCTAGCCTAGGGTGGAGTAAAATATACAAAAACCCAACTAACTTCTCACAAACTCCTAACAAATTACATAAGGAAAGGTGGTCAATGCCACTTGTACAATACACAAAATTCATAAGGCCCCAAACAAGGGGGGAATGCCTCCATTAAGAAATGAATCAATGCTAAGTGATAATGCCACGTGACCTCCAAAGACCCTGTTATCACCAATCTTGTAGTTGCCCCTACAAATGGATCCAAGGTGGATGGTAGAGGGGACAGGCAACTAAAGTGGTGAACCAAGAGAGCCCTAGTTCCCAAAAGGATGGTTGTCACGCCAACCAAGGCACTCTTCGCTTTTGCTACCAAATCCAAGATAGCAAGGGGGAGACTCAGATCTACTCCTGACAGGAGAGATCAACCCAATCACCAGATCAAATCAACTAAATGAAGTACGTAGGGTGAAAGGTATGGAACCCTAGAATTAAGGAATTAGGACCATTGTGGAGGCTTAGGAAAGATGTGAAATGATAGGGATAGATAATACACAGTGATTTTATGACTAGGTACGATTCCAGGATTTACATGCTAATGTAAAATAATCAAATTCAACTGCCTTGGGAAACGTGACCCTTAAAACAGGGAAAGTGACCCAAAGAGAGAATTTGGGGTTAGGGCTTTCTAGCACAGCTTGTGAGGTAGATTTGACAATGTTAAAACCAAGAAGCTCGGGAAAATGACCCAACAGATAGGTAAACCAGACAATCCCGGAAAGTCGTGAGGGCTTGAGGAGATCAGTGCCTTGGGGTTTGGGCCTATGGAGTCACCCAGGTAAGACATTTTTGAGAACCCACTTTGCATTTTTCCCGATCTACAATACCCAGAAATGGTTTGCCAGTAAATCAAGTCTATTGACCCAGGGAATTTTTAGAAGATTTTGACTTAGGGTTTTAAATTAAAATGGCAGATGGATAAACTTTTTTGGAATGAGAAACTTACCTTGAGATCATACCCGAGTGATGGAAGTGTTTGCCATGTTGTTAGGGAATGCTCCCACAGAGATCAAATGAGAAATCTTTGATTTTTCTTGCCACAATGAGATTCCCTAGCTCCACACGCGAGCCCTCCTCTTCCTGTTGTTGTCCGCCGAGATGCACACCGTCAGCAAAAATCTTTCAAAAGTTCTCTCCTCACTACAAGTGGGGAGAAGTGTGGCCTTGGGGGCAAGCAATGAGCTAGGTACTGTCACCTAAAATCCCAACTCCTCCGTTTAGGAAAACTCCTAACGAAGCCAAGGGGGTTGTCCCTAACAAAGAGTTTTCTATGGCTCTTGTGTTTTAAATGTTTTTATGATGATGGTGATGCGGATGGGTGTTGTTTAGGAGTTTTTATGATGATCACAAAAATACAATATCACTTAAGTATTCAAAGATAACAATTGCAAGATGTTTTGAAGTACACAACCACTTGAAGAATTAAAAACAAGACACTCACCACAATATAGATGCTCCAGATAGATAATAAGAAAATGAAATATGATGACAAGGACCAGTGCCTTATGGAGTCAAAAAATAGTCTTGAGTGCTTGGGTTGCTTGATACAAGAGTTCAAAATGAGAGAGCGTTTTGCAATTGTTCTTGGTTTATTTTGTCGTAAATTTTAATGATGATCTTGTTTTAGGTGTCTTGGAAAGCTAGCCGGAAGAAGTACTCTAGGTGGCCCCGTTCAAAGACCTGTCGGACCCACCTGGCTCACAAGCTAGGTGTTCAGAGAATTTAACCAGCAAGTGTCCAGGTTGGGCTGCCCAACGCCCTCACTAGGAGTTCCCCACTTTTGAGTACTTTACGAAACAACACCGGTTCATTGGTTATGGGGTGAAAATTTTATTATGTTTGAATCTTGCAAGATTAATCAGTCCAATACCGTTTCTGAGTACTCCAACCCCTTTCAAAGTTGGTAAGATCATACTCCGGCAAGGAAACAACGAATAAATTTAAATTTTATTATGGGGAGTGATGAGTTGCGAATTTTAGTTAGAGCACAAAGAACTAAAATGCTCTCCGATAGAGAGTGCTCTTGATCTTTCCTTAAGGCTTGATTCAAGAGTCTTATCTACACTATATGCAATGCAATGCAACAATAAAGATGCTCTCCAACAGAGAGTGGTCTTGACCTGTCTTGCGACAAGTTCAAGAGACTTATTTACACTATATGAGATGCAAATAAAATGATAAAAATGCAAATAACTTGAAATAAAACTCGATAACAAATAGTGTGCTAAATAAAAGAAGTAAATTAAACTAAACAATTTATTTTCTAAAGCAAGAATTGAAAGCTACACTAACAATTTACTACTTCTAATGATGCCAAAATTGAAACTAAGCTAAGCAAAGCAACCACTGAAAGAACACTACAAAACTTCCCCAAATGGGGAAGTTGGGGTATGGGGGATTAAAAACCCCACTTATGAATTTATTAAACAAGTACAATACTTTTTCTTTTGGATTTTCAACCACTTGAAAAGACTTGGAAAAGTGAAATGGAAGAAGCCTTAATGGCTTTTACAAATAAAAAGGAGAGTGGTTAAAACTTTGTCTTCTTGGTTCAAAACTCAAAGTGTTTTTGATCTTCCTTGGTTTTGCAATTCTTGTTTTTTGGATTTGGTTCTTCTCCTTCCTCTTGGTTCAAAGTTGATGATCTTATCTTCCTTTTCTTCAAGCTTAATCTTCTCTTTGGCTCTTTTCTTCCTCAAATGCCTACAAAAAAAATGATCAACTCATAGCACCCATTTAGTGTTAGAAAAATCGAAATAAAATTGAGATCTACACAAAAGAAATAGAAACTAACTAATCTAAACCAGCAAGCTAATCTAAAATTAAAACAAAGAAAATGAGGTCTATTTTATAACAATAATAAAACTACTTTTTAAACAAAATGAAACTAGATCTAACCTTTTAAAATGTTTTATGAGTTTTTAGTGAATGGAATGAAGCATACAATGGAAAGGGCGAATGCAATGAGGGGGATTAGGAGGAATGAACAGCAAACAGAGAAGTAAGGAACAGTAAGCAAAAAGGTAAGGAAGCTGGTCAAAGTAAGGGGCAGCAAAAGGAAGGTAAAGGGAATGAATTTGGGTAGCGAAAGGAGGAATGAAACTGAGATGAAGGGCAGCGAAAGGGAAGATGGAAGATTGTGCGAATGCTAGGAGAACAAACAGTAAAAGAAGGGCAGCGAATGCAAGTTGGGGATGAGACTTGGGAGAAGGATACGAATGGGAGCTTGAAAGTGGAGATGAAGAATGGCGAATGCAAGGAGAAAGCCAATGGAGATCAAAGGCCTTTCTCAAGTAACCAGTAACAAGTTTTAAATAGCTTTGGAGATGAATTTTTTAAACCAGTTTCTCATGCCCAGTTTTGAAGCTCGAAAATCGATCTTTAGGAGGCCCTGAAATGCACAAAATGTTAGAAAAAGGTCTTGTGAAGAAATGAGAGAAGCAACCGAGTTCAAATTTCTCTTCATCCCTGGGGGATCTGCACAATAAACAACTTACAAACGCATTTTGATCAAATCTAGTATGAAAAATTAGATGGGATTAGAAGAGTATAAGTATTTCCGACTACAATCTACTACTTCTAGATCACATAAAACCCAGCATAAATGGACAAATCGAACTACAAATGCCCACCCTATGGACTTAATAAAGACTTCTAAGCTAGCAATATGATCAAAATAATGAAATGCAAGCAATATAAAGAACAAAATCACCTTGATACAGATGAAACACTTCTCATGAACAGATTGAACACACCATATGGACCTCCAAAGTCACTTTATTTCCAATAGCAAAAGCTAAACACTATTACAAAATTGGCAGAGTAAGCTTGCCCCAAAATATCCATCCTAAGAGAGCCAAGAGGGCCTCTCTTTATACAAAAAACAAGCCACAGAGGCCTAATTCGAATTGGCAACTAGAGGAGACAAACTCAAATCGAATTCCAGTTCAAATCCAATCAAAATCCAATCACCATTGGCTTGGAGTGTTGATACCCCTCAATGAGTTCGAGTTGAACTAATGAGGATGGGGAGGTGGCCTCCACCTTGGCAAGGCACCCCCATCCCTCTCTTGTAAACTCCTTCAAGCAAATACGTGCTTGCCACTTGGAAGATGCGTGAGGTTGAGGAGAAGCAACGTTGAGTCAATGTAGGGATTGGTAGGAGTTATGTGGGAGACAAACTAGGTGATGTGGCCTCCCTTAAGGGATGCGCCTACCAAAACCTTAATGCACATCCAACCTCCCACTTAATCAATGCCACATCACAAAATCATGAATCAAGTGAAGGAGAGCGAATTTCTTGAAGGAGATTGACTGCTGGTGACTGTACAGTTAACTGAATGCTTCTGGAGTTGATTGGAATCTTCATGAATGCTCAGTGCCGTGTCATTTAGCCCTTTATCTTATTCAATTTGGTTTATTTTGGAGAGATTTGGATTATCTCCAAAATATTCATTTTTATTATTTTAATTAATATTTTCTCTGTAAATGATTTTTTTGAGAAAATATTAATTAATAGGCTGAATGACTTTCCGAAACTTAGACTAAGTGGGTTTGGGGTTCATATATAATTTTTGGCTTAGGAATTAAGCCTCCGATCTCAGAAAACCACCCCCAAACGACTGACATATTACAAATTTGATTTTTCCAATTAAATATTTGGAAAAATAATAAAAAATAAAACTCATCCAACGCGTCCGGTAAAAAAAATTCGGACATTGTTTTTAATGGACGAGGGACCTAAGAAATGACCAATGTTCCACCAAGTTTCCGGGACGTGGGGACGCGGGAGCCGGGAAACGCGGGAAACGACATATGTAGAAGTACCCCCCAAATTTTAGGAAACGCCGAAGGGTACGTCGAGGTCTTCAACATAGGAAAATTTTTAAATTAGGGGACCCCACCCAGAATACTACAAAATTAAAAAAATTTAAAATTATAATGTAAGAGTTTAAACTTTAAAGATTACTAATTAGTAGTAACTAGTAACTAAATACTAGTAAATGCGGCCTCTGCAATGTGCAAACCCGACCCAACCTCTGCAATGTGCAAACCCGACCCGAAAACTAGTAAACGTGGCCTCTGCAAAGCACGGCCTCTGCAAAGTGCAAACCCGACACGAAAATGAACGCGACCTTTGCAAAGTGAAAACCCGACCCGAAAATCAGTGAAACGACGAAGTTGTATCCGGAAACCCTTGCAAATGGGCTGTGTGGAAGACGACGGGTGAAGAAAATCTGAGGGAAACCGAAATCAGAGGGAAAACGAGGAAATCCGAGCTGCCACGTGGTTATTTTTGGGCCACAAACTCGCCAACGTTTCCGCCTTTTGAGGAAACGACCCCTATGTGCGTTTCCCGCCGTTTCCGGATTTGGGTACGCGGTGGAAACGTACCCAAACTCGTTTCCTAGTTTCCGAAACGCGTGGGAGCGAGGAAACTCGTTTCCGGGGTCCGGAAACTCGTACCCGTGTAACACTGGAAATGACCATCTAAGACATACATGGTGTCTAGTAGGTTCATACACATCAGTTGGACTCTAATAACCCCCCAAGGCTCAAATTTCAAAATCGAGCATTCCAGCTTTGGAGGAAGCGGGAGAAAACCTCGTTGATTACTACTTGGCTATAGGCAAAGCATAATTGATAAGGGCAAAAAACTCCCTGGAATGCCTTAGTTGATAGTCAAGTCATGGGGAACAGAGCCACTCAAAACCCTACTAGCACACTTATTACAAACCCCGTGGGGCCATGGTCATTTCAGCAGAAAAATAAAAATGACTAGCCAAAATTGGCTAGGAACAACAACTGGAACTTCTGATACACTGGATATGAACATAAATCATGTTCATCAAAATGGTAGCTCGTCAGAAGTCCAACTATGGTACAAAAAAGTTGGTAACACCTGTCAAACCAAGGAAATCGATTCAATCAGAATGATCAAGAATGGAGGAAATACAAACAAATAGCAAATGATAACATGAAGTAGAAGGTACAAAGACAATAATACTCCCTCTTACCGATGAAGAAACCCCAAAGAAGAAGCAGGGAGAGTCTCCCCTACCAATGCGTCCTCCTTGAAGCAAATCGGCCTCCACCTGTATATAAGAAAACGTGGAACAAACTAGATAGCAAGATAATCTCCAATAACCCAGTGCAAAGGAAGAACAAACAGTCAAACTCCAAAAGCATTCACCACCACAAGACAAGTAGATGCAATAATAATTTTCTATTCCAATAATCCAGAGCCAAAAGTCTCTTTACAATGAGAAGCTCTCTCATTTAAATAGGATGGAGAGATAACAAAACCCTAACCACCTTTTGAATGGATGGCTAAGATTAAAAGATCAAAATGATCTAATCAATGGTTGAGATGAGCTCAACATAAAGTACATGGATCAATATAACAATATAATACATCAATGGACCAAATCGCCCTAGGAGAGGAGGTCCCACCAAATGTCAATGATAAAACATAATAACTAGCTCATGGTGGGTCTAAGGGTCATGTCTAGCCTCCCTAGTGTGTCCCCATGGCACAATATCAATAAAATATAACTCTAAGTGCAAAATCATGCTCCCTCTGAGGAAGTCGTGAGCCTCCAAAGGCTCCAGAAAACCATAAAAAGTGCCAGAGAGATGGGTGTAGGCCACACTGAAAGCTGAAACTGTTGTGGAAGGTGTGGAAGACATCACACTCATCATCAAAACTCATCCCATGCCATTTCCTTGCCTCGGTAACCCAAATCGAATTCTTCAGTAGCCATTTTCACTATTTTTAATCTGCCTCGAGAAATGTGAACCTGCCAAAACTGCCTCCTAGAGTGCCTGCGCTGTCCAACTGAGCCCACCAGGCTCTCTGGGAGGGGGGTATAATGGTAAAATCAAGTGGCTGGACCACCCCCTCCTCATACAGCGCCCTAGGTGAACTGATCAAATCATCCCTCTGCTCTAACAGGCCATCTAACATGGCAAAACTGCACTAGGATGGCCAACTAAGGCCAATAATCACTGTAACTTCCCGAAACTGAAAACAGGTTGTCTCATTGGACTCGGAGAGCCCAAATCCATCTAAGGTGTGTACTCATACACTCTATGGATCTCTGCAAGATCATATGGAATATCCAATATGCCCAAACAGACCAAATAATAATAATCTGTAGAAGTGCTGAAAAACAGAAAACATCATCATAAACCTGTAACCACTGCATAGAACCATCTGGTGACCTGTAGTAGACCACATATCATCTATCTACATCATCTGAGGTCTATCCACCTCATTTCAACATGACCAATAATATGACTCAGGCTAACATCAAACTGCTGCAAGTGTCAAAGGTTAAGACATGCTCTACAATTCATTCAAATAACAATTATAACAAGTAGCAATCATTTCTCTAGCGATCTAAAACCAAAATATATAGAGTTTTAAATATTAATTATGACTCAGACCAGACTTTCAAGACCATACTCACTTCATAGTTGTGATCAATTTGCTAGTGAAGGGTGAAGGCTAAAAATCAAAAGGCTAGGCTAAAGGATGACTACTGACTTGACACTATGACACTTTGGATATGGAAAGGGGATACACACACTCTAGCATATGTTGGACAAGCAATAACACAGGGGATGGTCGTGTCTCACAAATGGGTAAGTTACTTTCAGAGGTGCTTATTCTCCTTGACAAATGCTCACAATCCATATCAAATACAAATGAGGCCAGCAATCTTTTAGATATAACATTTAAGAACCATTGCTTTTTGGGCCTTTGAATTTCCATAGCCTTGATCCACGTGTGTTCAAAAACACTTGTTACATGGATTAAGCTTTATGCTCCAAGTGTGTTCAAAAACACTTGTTACATGGGCTTTTCATTTCACATTTCACATTTCACATTTCAAAGCCAATTTCATTAGGCTTGCCTTGCATTCACGTGTGTTCAGAAACACTTGTTACATTTCATTTTCAAATATAGTGTATTGATGACAACACTATCGGTTTCAAGTTTAGCCAACACAACCTAGGTAACTCAAAGTCGAGACACAATAAACAAGGGGAAGCTCATCCAACAAAGAGGCTAAAGTGGGGAAAGGTCCTCCATGCCACTAGTCAAGTAGTAAATCAAGGTTAAAACATAACTGGAAGGTAATGAATGGGTGGAGAAAGTGAATGATGAGACCAACACTAGCAAGCCAAAGTATGGTGGGAATGAGCACCTCTCTTCTCCCTAAGGAGGATAAAACCAACGAGTATGGTGCAAGAACTTCTAAGTTTGAGTAGGGACATATACACATAATATCAATAAAACCAGGTCCAAATATCTATATAATCGCCAGATCATGATACTAAATGCTAAGACATGTCACAAGAATGAGTATAAAAGCAATATAAGCATAACACAAGAATATACTTGATGAGTCATATACCTGAATGCACACAATCTGAACCATCATTTGTCCACTGAGAACCTGGTGCTGCAACTCTGGGCAATACTGACTGCTCTGTAAATGGCTAAATGGCTACATCAGTCTTCAAATCTGAGTGTCCTAAGACTCAGTCATGGCATGGGAATATACTGTTGTCCATCACCAAATAGTGATCCATCATAGATGCTCATCTCAGCATCTCATATGTAAGGGAACTGGCTGAAAAGTGTACTGAAATCTGAAAAATAGAGTATGGTAGCCCGACAACTATATATGTGATAACATCTAGCTCCAGCTAGAACAAGTGCTCTGCTGAAAAGAGTGCTTGAGAACCTCAGAATCTTTGTTCCTCGCACTCTGCTACTCGTATCCTCGATCCAACACTCTAGCTCTGCATCAGCTACCAAAATGACACCTGCTATCTGCAAAATGTCCAGAGCTATACCAAACTCACAGACCAGTCGTTAAAACAACGCATGTATATACATAAATCTCAAATAAAGAAAATACTAGAATTTATATGCATAAAACTGAAATGCAGAAAGGAAATCTAATCTACTAACATAACTTGAAAAAGTTTGATTTTATTGTGCAGGAAAAGAAAATGGCAAGTACTCAGGACTACACTAAGAGCTTCAAAAGGTGAGCTTAGGAAAAGACAAAAAGGTGCCAGACTCAATGGTTGAAAGAACTAACTACTGCCCCAACGGGTTTATTCGAATCCTACCTACTCTAACCTACCAGGCAAAAAAGGTACTAAGTGAAGTCGTAAATCCAGTGCAACCATTCATCAAATTGATTAATGATTCTTCCTTGATACTCTTTAACAAAACAAGTTAGGATCAGATTAAAACTTAACGAATTTAAAATCAATACATTCCTGACTTGTTCAAATTTTGAGAATATATTGGAATGCTGCAATCTGAAATCATGCCAAGGAGGAGATTGATTGATGTAAACATCCTCCATCGGAATATTAATCGGATCATAAAATTATGCAAGTTAGTGTTCAACATGTATGGAGGGAAAAGATGCGATAACAAATTCAACTCCCCTTGTTTCAAACTACTTTCCTCATCTACCTGACTAGGACACTCAATTCTGACTACTCCAGGAATGATGTACAAACCAATTAGGGATGAATTGCGAAATAAAATTAGGATCGAGATTAGCCCCACTTGTTGCTCAAAAATGGAAAAACGATGAAATTGATCTTTATATAAATTTTCCAGCCACCAATGAAAATGATTGAAAAAATGAAAAAAAATATTCATTAAAGATGACTGGAACAGGAAATGAAGTTCTTTATCTCCACTTATGTGACAATGCTTAGACCTCTAATTGAAAATCTCGAAAAGAAAAGAATTACCAGACCAAAAACCCAAAGCAGATTCAAAAAGTTGGGATGGGAGGGTGGATTGAAAATGCGCAATTTCTCCCAGATGGCTTAGATCGATTGACCTTGAAAATTGACAAAAGGGGAAAAACTTATTGCGAGCAGCCAACCCCAAAAATTGAGATAAGATATCCTATTCAAAAATTGAATTGGGAAAAATATCAATATTGGATGAGTTGAGTGAAGGATTGTTTCCGAGCTTCCCATAAACATTAAGATATTGGTTTGAGGATTCTATTAAGGAAAACTCTTGATTAGCTTGATTCACTAAACCATCCTCATCATGAGATTTCTCTTTAATTGATTTATCATTAATTTCACATGATGATAATTTATCAAGGATCGAATTGACAAGCTCATTAACAACCACTTGATCATTTTGATCTTTAAATAGGCAATGATCAGATGAATTCGTTTCAAAAGAAATTTGGTTGTTATCCCTATTTTCTTCTTCTTCAAGATTATGATGAGAAATATCATTAATTACACTAGGATTGTGAAAAGGGATCTCAAAAATATTTTTGAAAGATTCATTAATGGAAGACTCAACCATGGATGCTTCCTGATGGAAATCATTTGTATCATCCTCTTCATCTGAGACTTCTTCAGGTAATGATGATAAGACTCTCATAAGTTCCCCTCTTATGTCAATATTAAGGCAATAATCCTAAGGGATTGAAATTTGCTCACTATCATTCATTACCTTCTCACGAGGCTGAATTAGCTCAGGAAAAGAGGAATCAATTTGATAAGGATAATCATTAGTTAATTCATTATCGGTATCTTGATCATCTTCATCAAGTTGATTTTCATCAAGAGACTCATTTTGTGACTGTTCTTCCATAGGCTCATTAATGTTTTCTCCCCACTCATTTATTAACAAATCCATGAACATGTCATACCCAGTGATGGATCCTAGGGCTAAATGATCAAACCATAGTTGGGCACCCCCTTCTAGGGAAGCACCAAGGGCTCACATATAGACATCCTCACCATCAGCACCCAGAAATTCCATATGGTCCCAGAGGGCATCCAAATGACTTTCAATAGATGTTCTATTACTTCCATCAAAATGAGGCAACCCCCCGATGTATCCATTCGGCATAAGATGAGGTGGCCCATATATTTCTGAAAAATCAAAAGGGGATGGCCTAGGTTTCCTAAAGGTTCTAGTTGCTTGAGTTGGGCGTGAATTATTTACCAAAAGCCTCGGCTGGGTTTGATAATTTCTAATTGGTTGATACGGGATATTTGGGGAAAAATTATTAGATGGATGAGGTAAATGATGGGTATTATAAAAATCTTGATATGCATGTTCACACCCATAATTATTTTGATAATTGTCCTCATACCTAAATCTCAAATTTCTTTCATTAATCTCTTTTAAATTTTTTAAATCCTGCTTAAGACTTCGAACAAAATCTGGGTCCATTATGAATTAAAAATTAGGATTCCCCTGTGGGATCTATACATGGGTTCGCTTCCCAACAGAGTCACGATTTAAGATCTTAAGATTTATATGTTGGATTCGTTCCTTAGTGGAGTCGCGGGGTGGAGTCGCCAAGTGAACACACAAGTAATTCACCGAAATGAAAAATGTCGTAGGAGAGGTGAGATGAGCGAATTAAGATGGTGATTGAAGTAATTATGGAATTAGAAATGCAATCACCAAGGCAAAATACCGGATGCGATAAGATATGGATTAACGCACTGACACTCGAAGAAACCGAAGGTAAGCCTCTACCTCCCCGGCAACGGCGCCAAAATGTTATCACCAATCTTGTAGTTGCCCCTACAGATGGATCCAAGGTGGATGGTAGAGGGGACAAGCAACTAAAGTGGTGAACCAAGAGAGCCCTAGTTCCCAAAAGGATGGTTGTCACGCCAACCAAGGCACTCTTCGCTTTTGCTACCAAAGCCAAGATAGCAAGGGGGAAACCCAGATCTACTCCCGACATGAGAGATCAACCCAATCACCGGATCAAATCAACTAAATGAAATACGTAGGGTGAGAGGTATGGAACCCTAGAATTAAGGAATTAGGACCACTGTGGAGGCTTAGGAAAGATGTGAAATGATAGGGAAAGATAATACAAAGTGATTTTATGACTAGGTATGATTCCAGGATTTACATGCTAGTGTAAAATGATCAAATTGAACTGCCTTGGGAAACGTGACCCTTAAAACAGGGAAAGTGACCCAGAGAGAGAATTTGAGGTTAGGGCTTTCTAGCACAGCTTGTGAGGTAGATCTGACAATGTTAAAACAAACAAGCTCGGGAAAATGACCCAACAGACAGGTAAACCAGACAGTCCAAGAAAGTCGTGAGGGCTTGAGGAGATCAGTGCCTTGGGGTTTGCGCCTATGGAGTCACCCAGGTAAGACGTTTTTGAGAACCCACTTTACAATTTGCCCGATCTACAATACCCAGAAATGATTTGCCAATAAACCAAGTCTGTTGGCCCAGGGAATTTTTGGAATATTTTGACTTGGGGTTTTAGATTAAAATGACAGATGGATAAACTAATGGAATGAGAAACTTACCTTGAGATCATACTCGAGTGATGGAAGTGCTTGCCATGTTGTTGAGGAATGCTCCTGCAGAGATCAAATGAGAAATCTTTGATTTTTCTTGCCACAATGAGATGCCCTAGCTCCACACGTGTGCCCTCCTCTTCCTGTCAAACCAAGGAAATCGATTCAATCAGAATGATCAAGAATGGAGGAAATACAAACAAATAGCAAATGATAACATGAAGTAGAAGGTACAAAGACAGTAATACTCCCTGTTACCGACGAAGAAACCCCAAAGAAGAGACAGGGAGAGTCTCCCCTACCAATGCGTCCTCCTTGAAGCAAATCGACCTCCACCTATAGATGAGAAAATGTGGAACAAAATAGATAGCAAGATAATCTCCAACAACCCAATGCAAAGGAAGAACAAACAGTCTAACTCCAAAAGCATTCACCACCACAAGACAAGTAGATGCAATAATAATTTTCTATTCCAATAATCCAAAGCCAAAAGTCTCTTTACAATGAGAAGCTCTCTCCTTTAAATAGGATGGAGAGATACCAAAACCCTAACCACCTTTTGAATGGATTGCTAAGATTAAAAGATCAAAATGATATAATCAATGGTTGAGATGAGCTCAACATAAAGTACATGGATCAAATAACAATATAATACATCAATGGACCAAATCGCCCTAGGAGAGGGGGGTCCCACCAAATGTCAATGATAAAGCATAATAACTATCTCATGGTGGGTCTAGGGGTCATGTCTAGCCTCCCTAGTGTGTCCCCATGGCACAATATCAATAAAATATAACTCTAAATGCAAAATCGTGCTCCCTCTGAGGAAGTCGTGAGCCTCCAAAGGCTCCAGAAAACCATAAAAAAGTGCCGAAGAGATGGGTGTAGGCCACACTGAAAGCTGAAACTGCTGTGTAAGGTGTGGAAGAAATCACACTCATCATCAAAACTCATCCCATGCCATTTCCTTGCCTCAGTAACCCAAATCGAATTCTTCAGCAGCCATTTTCACCATTTTTAATCTGCCTCGAGAAATGTGAACCTGCCCAAACTGCCTCCTAGAGTGCCTGCGCTGACCAACTGAGCCCACCAGGCTCTCTGGGAGGGGGGTATAATGGTAAAATCAAGTGGCTGGACCACCCCCTCCTCATACAGCGCCCTAGGTGAACTGATCAAATCATCCCTCTGCTCTAACAGGCCATCTGACATGGCAAAACTGCACTAGGATGGCCAACTGAGGCCAATCATCACTGTCACTGCCCGGAACTGAAAACAGATTGTCTCATTGGACTCTGTTACCAACTTATTTGTACCATAGTTGGATTATCTGAAGAGCCGCCATTTGACAAACATGATAAGTGTTTGTGTTCCAGTGTATTAGATGATCCATCCTTTGTGCCTAACCAATTTTGGCTAGTCAGTTTTGTTTTTCAATCGATATGACCATGGCCCCACGGGGTTTGTAATAAAGTGTACTAGTAGGATTTTGAGTGGCTCGGTTCCCCATGACTTGGTTAAACAACTAAGGTATTCCAGGGAGTTTTTTCCCTTGTCAATTATATTTTTCCTGTAGCCGAGCTATAATCGATGAGGTTTTCTCCCGCTTCCTCCAAAGCTGGAATGCCCAATTTTGAAAATTTTAGCCATGGGAGGTTGTTAGAGTCCAACTGATGTATATAAGCCTACTAGACACTATTAGAATAGATTATGGTCATGTCCTAGGTCACTAGGACCCTCAGAAAAAAAATTCACCGGGTCCTCCGGTTTTGGGTTTTTAAGTATTTTTTAATTTTTAATGAATTTTTCCATAGTTTAAATGGAAAATTTCAATTTGTAATATGTCAGTCATATGGGATCCGAATTCAGTGATTGAAGGCTTGAACCTTAAGCCAAAAATCATTCATGATCCCCGGACCAGTTTATCCTAAGTTTCGGATGTCAATTCAGCCTCATAATTAATAATTTCTCAAAAAAGTCATTTACAGAGAAATTATTAATTAAAATATTAAAAAATGAATATTTGGAGATAATCCAAATCTCTCCAAAATAATCCAAATGGATTAAAATAAAAGGTCGATTGACATGGCATTGGGCATTAATGAAGATTCCAATCATCTCAGTCATCATCTAGTCAACTATCTAGTCACCAGATGAGATCTCCTCCAAGTGAATTCGCCCTCATGCATGCAGAATTCGATTTAGTGATGTGTTACTTGTTTAATGGATTGTTAGAGTTGAATTTATTGCAAAGGTGGGCGCCTCCCTCAATCTATGCAACCACTTGGGCTTGGCTCCATTCACTCACGAGTTAGCAATTAATACAAGCTCCAAGTCTATCTCCATGAAGCTTCATGTATTCTATTGAGGATTCACGTGTTGATGAGGTGGAGATATCCTATTTGATGGGTGTATATTACGAAGCTTGGGTGGAGATAACAAGGAAGGGAGGGGGGGCGCCTTGCCTAGGTGGAGGCCACCTCCCCACCGTAATTCAATACAAGTTCGAGTTGTGTGGTAGTCTTCCACTCCAAGCTTGATGGTGATTGAGATTTGATGGCAAATCGAGTTGATGTTTAGTGTTATTGGCTCCTTCTATAGCCAATTCGAATTAGGGTAGGCTGGCTCTTGTCTTTTGTTATATAATGAGGGCTTTGTCTCCTCATTCCTCATGGAATTTTTGGGCAAACTTACTCTGCCAATTTGTAACTTTGTTATGAGCTTTTGCTATTTGGAATAATAAACGACTTTGGAGGTCTATCTGGTGTGCACAATTTGTCCATGAGAATTTACTAAAGCTTCATTGAGGTGATGTTGTTTAATTATGCTATTCATATATAATGTTTTAATCAATGCTAGCTTAGAAGTCTTTTTTAAGTCCATAGAGTGAATATTTGTAGTTTCAATTTATTCATTGATGCTTGGTTGAGTAAGATCTAGAAGTAGCAAACTGTAGTCGGTAATACTGATGCACTTCTCGTTTTTATTTAATTAACCATACTAGGCTTGATCAAACATTGTTTTGAAGTGGTTTGTTTTACAGATCTCCCAGGTGTGAAGTGGGATCTTGAGCTCGGTTGCTCCTTCCTCCCCTTCGCCACAATTTTTCTAACTTTTGTGCATTTCAGGGACTCTCCAAAGGTTAATCTATGCTTCAAAGTTGAGCTTGAGAAGTTCACTAAAGATCCATCCTCTTAAAGTATTTTCAAACTAGTTACTTGGTTCTAAGAGCTTTCCTCCTCTAGCTCTCCTTTTTCTCCTTGAGTCTTTGCCTTTGATTTGCTAGCCTTTTCCTCTCCACCTTGCTCTCGTCCACCTTGAGTTAGCTTTCCCTTTCTCCTTTCGTTTTTGTCTTTAAAACTTTGCTCCAACTCCTTCCTATCATCCTGCTTTTTGTTGCTCTCTCTTTTTCCTATCTTTTTATCCCTGTTTTGTCTACCTTTTTGTCTCTTTTTCCATCAGCTTCTTGGTTGCCCTTCATCTTCCTCCCACTGCTGTCCTTCATTTATGTTAGCAGCCACCTGCCTTTTTTTGTTAGGAGTCACTTGCCTCATTCTTTAGGCAGCCCTCTTTACTCTCTTCTCCCTCTTGTCCCTCATCTCCTTGGCCATCCTTTCTCTCCTTTCGTTCCCTCTTTGCTTGTCTTCAAGACCTTCCTCTTGTCCATCCTTAAAAGCCCTTCAAAAAACAAACATCAAACTTGTAAAAAGTTAGATTTGTTAGTATTTAGGTTGTTTCATTTTTTGAAAAAAGTTAGTGTTAGTGGTTAGATCTTTACTTTGCATTCATTTTTTGTTAGGATCTAGCTTCTTTTTAGTTGCATCTTAGTTTACTTTTGTTTTAGTAGCTTGCATCTTGGCATTTAGATCTCATTCAAAAAGGTTAAAAGTTTGTATCTAGCTGTTGTCTTAAGTTTAGATCTTGTATTTTTTCAAATAATGCTAAAGGGTGCCTTGAGTTGAAACTTTTGTGTAGGTGTTTTTGAAGGAGAAAAGAAGCATTGAGAAACTTTGAAACAAGAAGATCTATACCTAAAAGAGAGCATTGAAGAGACCATAAGGATGATCCAAACCAGGAAACTATTTACACTCTCCTTTTGTAAAAGATCTTTAAGAGCTCCATATTGTTCCTCTAGTTGTTTTATTTTCCTCTCAAAAAGTCCTTTCAAAGGTTAAAATGCCAAGGCACTTGTACTTGATTTATAAAAAAGCTAAGTGGGATAAGGCCTCCCATCTTTTGGTTCTTCTTCCCCATTTGGGGAAGAGTGTCCTATGTTCTTAGTTTAGATTTGTTTCAAGTTCTAGAATAAATTTTCATTTTGTACTTAGAGTTTAATTTTCATTTCAGTCTTGACCTGAGGAGTAGCTTGGGATTTTATTCCAAGTGCCGCATTGACATTGCGTGCCACTCCTCTTTCCCCACTGTGTACTGCGTACGACCAGCTAGCTGGAAGTTTCATGAACAGTGTGTAGAAGTCTTTTCTTTGACTTCACTTTGCTAGATTAGTTTCTGTTGTAGAACACTAGTTTCATTTACAAGCATTTCCTTTATTTGTTATATCATTGTCTTTCATCATTTTACAATCTTTTTTGAGCTATCACTTGGTTTATGCTTACGTTTGCTTCTATCTTAACAAAGAACCAAAGTTTCTTGAACTTGCAGTAACCCAAGTCAAGAGCACTCTCTATCGGAGAGCATTCCCACTGCATATCCTTGCATCAAGCATATAGTTTAGCTAAGTCTCTTGAACTTCCATCTAAAGACGAAGTCAAGAGCGCTCTCTGTCGGAGAGTTGAATTGTGTGCTCTTAATAATTAAAACTTTCCAACTCACACTCCCCCAAATAAAATTTACTTCGTTGCTATCCATCACTAAGTATGCTCTGCCGACCTTAAAAAAGTTGGGCTAGTACTCAGAAAGGTGTTGGATTTGTTAATCTTGAAAGTGATAACATTAATAAAATCTTTTCCCCACAACCAACAAACTGGCGTTGCTATTTCGAAAAATACTCACGTAGGGGTCAAAGTTCCTAAACCTGGTGGGGCCGGAGTGTCGTTGTCTTAGACTTCGAGGGTGGTTAAATCATTGGACACCTATCCTTGATAACTAGACGGTCCGTCATACCCACCAGAGGGCAAGCCACTAAAAGTATACTTTTTCGGTTGGACCCTTGCCTTGTTTTTCTTAGCCCTAATAACCAAAGATCACTAAAACTTTCAATCAACCAAGATAATTTGCAAATCGATCTCACGAACATTACTATTGAGACTTGTATTTCAGCATCCCAAGCATTTATTGACTCCATTTGGCACTGGTCTTCAAAAACTTATATGCATTACCTTAATTTGGACTATTGGTCATTTATATCTTGAATCATATTGTGGATGCTATTTAAAATTCCAAGTCTTCATATTCTGTTCATCTTAAATCATTGTCATTTGTAATTTGCAACGTGGATTGCTTTATCTTATGTTTTATTTAAGTAAAACTGTGATCTCATCATTTCAAAACTCCTAAACAACACCCGTCCGCATCACTCAACACCCAAAAACACTTTAAACACAGAGCCATAGAATAACTCTTTATTAGGGACTACCCCCCTTGGCTTCGTTAAGAGTTAGCCTAAATGAACGAGTTGGGATTCAGGTAATAGTACCTAGCTCATTGCTTGCCCCCAAGGCCACACTTCTCCCACTTGTAGTGAGGAGACAGCTTTCGAAAGATTTCTGCTACTGGTGTGCATCTCGGCAAACAACAGACTCAAAGAGCCCAAATCCATCTAAGGTGTGTACTTATACACCCTATGGATCTCTGCAAGATCATATGAAATATCCAATATGCCCAGACAGACCAAATAATAATAATCTGTAAAAGTGTTGTAAAACACAAATCATCATCATAACCTATAACCACTGCATAGAACCATTTGGTGATCATCTATCTGCATCATCCGAGGTCTATCCACCTCATGTCCTGTAGCTTGACTTTGTCAAACTAAGTTTGACCATGTCAACATGACCAATAATATGACTCAGGCTAACATCAAACTGCTGCAAGTGTAAAAGGTTAAGACATGCTCTACAATTCATTCAAGTAACAATTATAACAAGTAGCAATCATTTCTCTGGCGATCTAAAACCAAAATATATAGTGTTTTAAATATTAATTATGACTCAGACCAGACTTTCAAGACCATACTCACTTCATAGTTGTGATCAATTTGCTAGTGAAGGGTGAACGCTAAAAATCAAAAGGCTAGGCTAAAGGATGACTACTGACTTGACACTGTGACACTTTGGATATGGAAAGGGGATACACACTCTAGCATATGTTGGACAAGCAATAACACAGGGAATGGTCGTGTCTCACAAATGGGTAAGTTACTTTCAGAGGTGCTTATTCTCCTTGACAAATGCTCACAATCCATATCAAATACAAATGAGGCCAGCAATCTTTTAGATATAACATTTAAGAACCATTGCTTTTTGGGCCTTTGAATTTCCATAGCCTTGATCCACGTGTGTTCAAAAACACTTGTTACATGGATTAGGCTTTATGCTCCATGTGTGTTCAAAAACACTTGTTACATGGGCTTTTCATTTCACATTTCACATTTCAAAGCCAATTTCATTAGGCTTGCCTTGCATTCACGTGTCTTCAGAAACACTTGTTACATGAATGGGCTTTTCATAAGATATACATTTCATTTCCAAATATATTGTATTGATGGCAGCGCTATCTGTTTCAAGTTTAGCCAACACAACCTAGGTAACTCAGAGTCGAGACACAATAAACAAGGGGAAGTTCATCCAACAAAGAGGCTAAAGTGGGGAAAGGTCCTCCATGCCACTAGTCAAGTAGTAAATCAAGGTTAAAACATAACTGGAACGTAATGAATGGGTGGAGAAAGTGAATGATGAGACTAACACTAGCAAGCCAAAGTATGGTGGGAATGATCACCTCTATTCTCCCTAAGGAGGGTAAAACCAACGAGTATGGTGCAAGAACTTCTATGTCTGAGTAGGGACGTATACACATAATATCAATAAAACCAGGTCCAAATATCTATATGATCGCCAGATCATGATACTAAATGTGAAGACATATCACAAGAATGAGTATAAAAGCAATATAACCATAACACAAGAATATACCTGCTGAGTCATATACCTGAATGCACACAATCTAAACCATCATCTGTCCACTGAGAACCTGCTGCTGCAACTCTGGGCAACACTGACTGCTCTATAAATGGCTAAATGGCTACATCAGTCTTCAAATCTGAGTGTCCTGAGACTCAGTCATGGCATAGGAATATACTGTTGTCCATCATCAAATAGTGATCCATCATAGATGCTCATCTCAGCATCTCATATGTAAGGGAACTGGTTGAAAAGTGTACTGGAATCTGAAAAATAGAGTATAGTAGCCCGGCTACTATATATGTGATAACAGACCCCTTCAACCGAATGACGTCCACATCAAGCCTCTAAAGGCCCCTTCAAAAAGAAACCATTTTAACAAGCAGTGTCCACCAATAGACAACAAAGCCCCAAGAGATGTCCACAAGGAAACCTAACTGTTGTCGTCGGATTGCGCACCTAGTTAACGCAGCAGAAATCTCGCTACTGCTCGGTGTGCCCTTGGGGGCAAGTCTCAAGTCAGGGTGTAGAAATTTTCTGCACTTTACTGTTTGCTGGTTTATGTCAACATTTCGTGGTTTTCATTCCCAGTCGGTTATGCATTGACTGGAAACTACTTATGAAATTTTCAGTAACAATTAAACACACAGTAGAAATGCACTAACAGGCTGAAAAACATATTTAAACATTCACACATGAAAAATGATAGACTCGGAAATTTTTGGCCAAAATCAAGCCCTGGAAAAACCCCCACGGGGAAAACCAGTTAGAGAGAGAGAGATTTATTATTTCTTCAGCAAAAATTAAAGTACAGCAGTATAGTGAAAATACAACTTATCTCCACCAATCTATGCACCCAGCAAGCTGCCTTGAAAACTGTGTCAAGTCACCTCGATTTCTGTGCACAATAAATCAGTCTCGAAAACCGTGTAGGAGATCACCTCGGTTTCTGTGCTGAGTTCCTTGATTTCTGTGCCTGAAAACTGCCTGAAAAACAAGTGAGGTTTCTCGAACTGCGTGCCCAGAAATTTACACTGAAAAACGTGCCCAGAAAACCGTATTGTACGGTGCCTAGGGATGCATGCAGCTGCTGTACAGTCTCTTGAAAAACGTGCATTACATAACAACAATAAATGCTACTGTACGGTCTTTCCTTCTTGGGATTCATGCTGATAATAAATGCAGCCTGTCTCGATTTGTGTGCCCACCAAAATCTCTCTAGCAAGCTTCTTGGAAATCGTGCCCTTGCTCTCTCTCTTCAGCTCTCTTCACTTCAAACACAAAAGTAAAAGTGAGCTCTCCAAATGCCTCCCTCATCTTTTTGTCTAAACCCTAGGGTTGTTATAATCCAATGGTGGAGATTAGATCTCATCCGACGGTTGAGATCAAATGAGAGTGAAAATACCTTTTATTTAAATCACTTAAATAAAATTCACTCACCCACTAAAGGTAAGTCAAAAAGTGACTTTAATATTATAAAGTCTCATTAAGTGAATTAATGCTGAGGGTCACCTTTTTTCCCTCTTCTAAGTGACATTAGGCTATTGTCACTTGGGGAACACTTCCCTAGGTACAAAACTAACACTCCCTCTTACCGAGGAAGGTGTTCCGCACCACTCCCAACTTATCTCTGAAGAAGACAAACTTCCCCCTCCCCAAAGACTTCGTCAGGACATCTGCAACCTGCTCATCAGTGGATATATATTGTATCTCAACTGCCCCTCTCTGAACATAGTCCCGAATGAAGTGGTACCTGATCTCAATGTGCTTCAACCTGTCATGGAAAACCGGATTCTCAGAGAGCTGAATGCAACTCTGATTGTCGCAATAAATCACCGTAGGTCTCAACTGCTGATCAAATAAATCTACCAATAACTTATGAAGCCACAGTGCTTCGCAAGTCGCCTGACTGGCTGCCATATACTCAGCCTCAGCAGAACTCAATGCAACGGACTTCTGTTTCCTGCTGAACCACGACATTGATGCCGAGCCCAAGCTGAAACAGCAACCGGAAGTGCTCTTCCGATCCCTCACACAACCTGCCCAGTCTGAATCTGTGAACCCAACCAAGCTGACTCCACCCGAACCCCTGTAGTCCAGACCATAATCCACTGTCCCTGCTAGGTATCTCAAGATGTGCTTTGCGGTAGTCCAATGCACACTCCTAGGCTGCACCATGAACTGGCTAAGAGTGTTGACCGCAAAGCACAGGTTTGGCTTGGTGTTGACCAGATACATCAACGATCCGATGAGCTGACAATATAGTGTGGAATCCACCAACTTACCCTCTGAAGCATGAAGTTGCTTCAAGTTGGTGATCATAGGTGTAGACATAGGCCTGCAGTCCTCCATCCGATAACTCTTCAGAATCTCTGCTGCATACTTCCCCTGTCCTAGGAAAATATGTCCAGGCTCCTGCCAAACCTCCATCCCCAAGTAGTAATGCATCAGCCCAATATCAGTCATCTCATACTCAGCAGCAAGATCTCTCTTGCACTGTGCAATAAGACGCTCATCTCCAGTGATAAATAAGTCATCAACATATAACTGAAGAATGAGTGGATCACCACCAACCACAATGTAGTATAGGTTGGGATCAGCCTCACTCTTCTGAAATCCCATCAAAGTCAAATATGCATCGATCCTGGAGTACCAAGCTCTAGGAGCTTGCTTCAGACCGTACAAGGCTTTCCTAAGCCTGCACACATGAGAATCTCTCCCATGTATCTCGAATCCCTGTGGCTGCTCCAAATACACCTCCTCCTGCAGAAGACCATTGAGAAATGCAGTCTTCACATCCATCTGGTGGATCTTCCAACCCATCTCTACTGCTATAGATATCACTGCCCTGATAGAGGAATACCGAGCAACTGGAGCAAATGTCTCATCATAGTCAACTCCCTCAACCTGTGAGAACCCCCTAGCCACAAACCGAGCCTTGAATTTCTCCACACTGCCATCTGCAGCATGCTTAATCTTGTATAGCCACTTGGAAGTCACAACTGACTTCCCCTCAGGTCTCAGCACAATCTCCCAAGCATCATTCTTCATGATGGAATGGTACTCTTCCATCATGGCATCTCTCCATACCTGATGCTGAGAAGCCTCCTCAAAGGTAGAAGGCGCAGAGTCACGAAGACTCGCAACAAGGGCCATCCCATATCTATCTGGCTCAACAACTGTCCTGATCGCCTCCTGAGGTCTACCAAATGCTTATGCTTCCTTCAAGGTGTCCTGAAGCCACTTAGGCTTCTTCTTCCCTGAAGGCTCCTCCCAAACTAGTGTATCCTCATCTGAGGAAGTGCCAGAAGCAGAAGGTCTAACACCCCGAGGACCTGTAGCTGATGAACTAGTCCCTGAGGACCCTGTAACCTGTGAGCCTGAAACCTGTGATCCTGAACCTGTGCCAGTCCCTAAACCTGTCCCTGTACCTGTCCCTGAAGTACCTGTAATCTGAACCCCTGATCCTGTAGAAGTTGTGCCTGTACCCTGTGATCCAGTCACCCCAGAAACCTACGGACCTGAAACCTGTATCGAAGAAGCCTGTCTCAACTGAGGTGTGGGAGCTGGTGGCTCCCCCTGCTCCATCTCTCTCGACTTCCGGAAGGCCCTCTCCTCATCAAACTTCACCTCCCGCCTCACTACAACTCTCCTCTGGCCAGGAATGTAAAGCCGATATGCCTTCGAAGTCTCATCGTAACCCACAAAGATACCTCTCTCTGTAGTGGGATCGAACTTCGTCCTCTTCTCAGAAGGGACGTGAGAGTAAGTCAGAGAGCCAAATATCCAAAAATGGCTCACCTCAGGCTTCTTGCCTGAATACATCTCCTCTGGAGTCATCCTCCCCAAAGCATGGTGAGGACTCCTGTTCTGCAGATACACTGCAGTGTTGCAAGCCTCTGCCCATAGAAAGAACGATAACCCCTGATCATGAAGCATGGCTCTCGCTGCTCCAACGATCGACCTGTTCTTTCTCTCTGCTACTCCATTCTGCTCAGGAGTGTAGGGAACTATCAACTGTCGCTTTATACCCTCCTGCCTGCAGAAAGCATTGAACTCCTTGGAGGTATACTCACCCCCATTATCTGATCTCAACATCCTGATCTTCCTCCCCGTCTGCTTCTCCACAAGGGCTTTGAACCCTTGGAAGACACTCAATACAAGTGGGGACTTCTTGTTCCTCAAGAAGTAGATCCAGGTCTTCCTGGAGTAGTCATCAATGAAGCTAATATAGTACTCGTGACCAGTCAGAGATACTGAGGACATAGGACCGCAAATGTCAGAATGAATCAAGTCAAGCACTCCTACTGCTCTCGTGTCACTGCTAGGAAAAGCAGTCTTGGTGTACTTTCCCAAAGCACACCCTCTGCACACATCACTTTGCTCAGTGTCGAACTCAGGTAAACCTGTGACCATGCTCCTCAACAATCTCAGAGCGGGGTGATGTAACTGGGCCATCCTCCTGTGCCATAACTCACATAGCTCACTGCTGCTGCTGCTGTGTGCTAGAGCATGCTGTGGCTGAAACAATAACTTGTACAGTTGTCCACATCTAACTCCAATATCCATGGGGGTAGATACACCTGTGGTCTTGGGAAACACCTGCACTCTCCCATCTGAGAAACACACCCCAAGACCCCTGTCCTCAATAGTGGAAACTGAAACAAGGTTCTTTTTCAGCCCAGGGACGTACAACACATCCCTCAAGGTCATGGGACTCATGGACTCCCTCTCAAATGTAATGGTCCCCTGACCCACTGCTCTAACAATGGTGTTGTCACCAAGTACTACCTCCACCTCCCTAGCTGTCCGTGATAGCTCGGAGAACAACTGCCGAGTACCTGTCATGTGTCTCGAGGCTCCACTGTCAATGTACCACATACCAATGGTGGATGGACCTGTCTGATGCCCTGTCAACAATGAATGCTCACTCTCCATATCCATGTCTGTGCTGGTGGCTAAGGAGACTCTCTCTCTCTCAATCTGTCCAGCATATTGGGAAAACTCCCTCTGAAACCTGTCACCAAAATCATCAACCTCTGTTGAGGCTGCTGTCTGCTGTCCCTGTCCCTTCTTCTTCTTCTTGTTTGGACATTATGATGCATAGTGCCCAAACGCCTGACAACAATAGCACTTGATTTTACTCAAGTCCTTCTTCTGTCCACCCTGCGGTTGCTGCTGCTGCTGCCTCTTGGCCCCATTCTGCTTGGGACCCTTCTTCTTCTTACCCTTGGCTGTCAGTGCCACGTTCTCCTCATCTGCCCCACCACTTGATGAACTGCCCTGTACGAGACCCCTCCTGGTCTCCTCCTGCACAAAGTCATCCCACAGTCTCTCCCAAGACGGTAGGTTCTCTCTACCCACTATGGCCTGCACAAATGCACTCCAGGACTTTGAAGCCCCATTCACTGCTGTACGTACTAGCTCAGTAGGAGATACCACTTCACCAACTGCTGCCAGTTCATCCCGAACTGCAGAAATCCTAGTGAGGTAAGCTGTGACTCCCTCTCCTCCATTCATCTTGATACTCTTGAGTTCCTCCTTGAGAACCATCTTTCTGTTCTCATTGGAACTCTCATACAAGCTGGTCAAGGCACTCCACATCTCATGTGCCTTGGTCTTCCCAGAAATGTGAGGGATTATGTGGTCTTTTACTGCATCAAGGATGATCCTCCTAGCCTTACAGTCCTTCTTGTTGAAGGCTGAAAGTGTTGTAGCATCTGTGCCATCTGAAATGGAAATGGGGTTGGCAGCAGTGTTCCTCACCACCTCCACCCATAGCTCATTCTCTTCCAAAATCAACAAGATTCTGGCCTTCCAAGGCACAAAATTTTCTGTTCCATTCAGCCTATCCTCAATCCTCAGACCTGTAGCCATCTGAACACCAACCCAAGAGAACGCTGCCCACTAATAGAAGATAAAAAATACTGAAGTTTCTGAGATCTGAAAATTTCTGTGTGTCTGCAAACTATCACTGTTTTCTGCCCCCTTGCTCTGATACCATGTAGAAATTTTCTGCACTTTACTGTTTGCTGGTTTATGTCAACATTTCGTGGTTTTCATTCCCAGTCGGTTATGCATTGACTGGAAACTACTTATGAAATTTTCAGTAACAATTAAACACACAGTAGAAATGCACTAACAGGCTGAAAAACACATTTCAACATTCACACATGAAAAATGATAGACTCAGAAATTTTTGGCCAAAATCAAGCCCTGGAAAAACCCCCACGGGGAAAACCCGTTAGAGAGAGAGAGATTTATTATTTCTTCAGCAAAAATTAAAGTACAGCAGTATAGTGAAAATACAACTTATCTCCACCAATCTATGCACCCAGCAGGCTGCCTCGAAAACTGTGTCAAGTCACCTCGATTTCTGTGCACAATAAATCAATCTCGAAAACCGTGCAGGAGATCACCTCAGTTTCTGTGCTGAGTTCCTTGATTTCTGTGCCTGAAAATTGCCTGAAAAAAAGTGATGTTTCTCGAACTGCGTGCCCAGAAATTTACACTGAAAAACATGCCCAAAAAACCGTACTGTACGGTGCCTAGGGATGCATGCAGCTGCTGTACAGTCTCTTGAAAAACGTGCATTACATAACAACAATAAATGATGATGTACAGTCTTTCCTTCTTGGGATTCGTGGTGATAATAAATGCAGCCTGTCTCGATTTGTGTGCCCACCAAAATCTCTCTAGCAAGCTTCTTGGAAATCGTGCCCTTGCTCTCTCTCTTCAGCTCTCTTCACTTCAAACACAAAAGTAAAAGTGAGCTCTCCAAATGCCTCCCTCATCTTTTTGTCTAAACCCTAGGGTTGTTCTAATCCAATGGTGGAGATTAGATCTCATCCAACGGTTGAGATCAAATGAGAGTGAAAATACCTTTTATTTAAATCACTTAAATAAAATTCACTCACCCACTAAAGTTAAGTCAAAAAGTGACTTTAATGTTATAAAGTCTCATTAAGTGAATTAATGCTGAGGGTCACCTTTTTTCCCCCTTCTAAGTGACATTAGGCTATTGTCACTTGGGGAACACTTCCCTAAGTACAAAACTAACACAGGGCTGTCACCTAATCCTGACCCCTCCGTTTAGGCTAACTCCTAACGAAGCCAAGGGGGGTTGTCCCTACGGAAAGTTTCTAAAGTTGTTAATTGTTTTAGAAAAGTTAATTAAGTGGGTGTTTTTAGGAGTTTAAAAGGGTGTGATGTCACTGTCCAAGCTTATGCAAAAGAAAATCAAAGACAACAGCATGAAATAAAACCATTGACATTGATGAAAGCATAAAAATATAACAAAATGGAATACCAGTGCCTTGGAGTCAAATACTTAAACAAAATTGTTGTTGCTGACTGTAAAATGTTTTGCAAATGTGTCTTGGTCAGTTTTAGGATTATTAGAGGTGGATTTGATTAAGGGAAAATGGGAGCTCTAAATATACCGTGAGGTACAAGGAGTAATGTTCGGAAATTAGGCAAAGGTGGCTCCTCACGAAGACGTGTGGGATGGAACAGAGTCTCGAGAGCGTGTTCAACACTACACCAACAAGGATGTAGCCTAACAGTGCCCTGAGGTCACTTTCCAATGGCTCCCACTTCTTCTAAGAAATTTCCCCACACAATACTTAATGTTCGAGTGTCGGATTTTCACTATGTTTGGGATTGTTGATTTTATTAATGTGAGTTTTAATTAGATGTTTGAGAATTAATAAGTTGTTGCAACTCTTTCTGATTTCTCCGGGACCAGGCCAATGCCCTCAAAGGGAAAGAGCATACTCTGAGAACAACAAAATGTTCGTTCCGGTTTAGTGCTTGAAAATGAAAAGCTTGAAACAAAAGTAACTTGCAGAAAACAAAGATATAGATCACCGAATCTATGTGTCACTTTCTGTCACTTTCTGATCAACCACCACTAATCGGCAATGCCTTTATGTGGTGGTGAGAGCATACTTCGTGGCAACGCGATTGGTTTTATTTTAACTACTTGTAAAAATGAAAGTAAAAAATTATTAAAAATTGAAAAACTAAAGTACACAATCCTGAATGAAAAAGGTGCTTGTGTGCTTGTGTTTGTTAGAAAAATTTATTCCACGAAATTTTGAGACTGCGAATCCCCCCGGGGGGATGGGGTGTGGGCGTTGTGTAGCCCACTCGCTCTCTTTTAATATTTTTACAATTTTTTGCTCAAAATAAATGCCTCTTAGTCCTTTTAGACTTGGATCTAAGGGCTTACAAATTAGAGATTTAAAGCAGTGATGGTAGAGGGTCTTCGAAAGGTAAATTTCGCAATTTCTGACGAAATTTCGCCAGACTTTCTTCCTCTTTTTCCTTGGACCTGCTAAAAACCAGCAAACAAAGTTATTAGAATTTGATGAGAAACATAAAACAAAAATAAAATAAAATAAATTTAAAAATCTTGTACTTAGAAAAATTTGACAATTTATGCTAAGTATAAGTACAAAATTCTAGTTTAGATCTAGCGAAAAATAAGACTTCTTGAGGTACTTAGATCTAACTATTAAGCATGCCAAAGTGATATAGATCTAAATGGTAAACTTGAATGTAGTAGGTCGACTTCTTAAACACTTTGCAAAGAACCAAAAAAAATGAAAGAAAGAGAAGATTTTGATTTGAGAAGATGGATGAATCCCTCAAGCCAAAGCTTGATCTTTGGTGTTGTTCTTGGAAGCCCCTACAAGCAAAGTGTTAGCTTTAAAAAAGATGCCCAAAGAGGAGAAGATACAGTCGAGTTCAAATCCCCCTTAAGCTCTGTGATCTGCAACTTATAAGACAAATCTTGCAACAAAAGCTATTAGATCTAGTGTGTTAGAATGAAAGGAAAACCAAAAAAGCCTAAATATAACCGAATAGTGTTGGCTTCTAGATCTCTTTAAATCAAAGCACAAGCAAACAAATTGGCATCTGCAAATGTTTACTCTATATCACATAAGCTAGATCAAGCATAAATTGGAAACAAGAATTGCATAAATCACAATATCACCTCATGAGATGATCATCCAACACACTTGCACAATAGTGGACCTCCAAAGTCGTCAAAATATATTCAAAAATGGTATTCCAACTACAAACTAGCAGAGGTTCTATGCATCCATGCCAAAAGAGGAGCATAAGCCTTGCTTTTATAGCATGAGAGAGGGAGGGGCGAGTTCACGAGGAGGGAGCGCATCACATAAAAGGAGGAGAGGATTGAGCCTTGACTTAAGGCTTGAATGGAGGGATTTGTGGTGAGTGGGCTGCCACATAAGGGAGGCACCCCCACTTCCACATTGTTAACTCCTCCCAAACACTCACGAGCTGCGACATAATGGAGAAGCTGCCAAAAGGAGAGGGCGCATATCTCAAGAGATGACAATTCGCCCTCTCTAAAATCTCACCCAAATATACCAAGATTTGATTTATATTTACCTTGGATATGATCGCTCACCTTTAGAGACAACTTAGCCACTTTTCCATCATGTTTAAAACATGCTTTTTCGATTTTCACAATTTGTCCTTTCATGCATTTTGCGCCATTTTAGCATTTTTTGGTCATTTTGTCGCCTTTTTAGGAAAAAATGCTCCAAGTGATGATTTAATCACTTGAAACATAGGAGAAGTGGGTGCTAGGGTAAAGAGGATGCTCTGAACGTGAAAACGAGCATCCCCACGCCAAATTCTGTATCCAAACCATACTTTTATTACAATTTGAAATTTTCCAATTAAACCATTAAAAAATGGTCTTATTTTACGGGAAAATAAAATATATATATATATATATATATATTTCCGGAATGAACTCAAACTCCTAGGGGAACTAGTGCATGTCTATACGACTCATTATTGATCGCTGGCATGTAAAAATACAAAGACACTTAGGCTTTAATAACCGCCTAAGGTTCGACCACCATGGTAAATACTCCAGCTTTGGAGGTGTGAGTGAAAAACTCAGGAATTATACGCCACTAAAGCGCAACACATAATTCCTAGGGAAAAAACACTCTAGAGTATCCCCTTGATAGCTAAACCTAAGGTAGGCCAAGACTATCACAAAAAGACCATGCTTAGACCAACTTATTGCAATTCCCCATGGGGGCATGGACATGCAAATTTTTTAAAAAATGGGCCAAAACTAGTCGGCTGAACTTCTGAATGTTGGCAATGAACAAGTACATTGCTCCAATCTTCGCCAGCTCACTTGGAAACCACTAACTACAACTTAGGTGGTAACACTAACCAACCAAATGTGTCCTCAACAATCCCCAAAGCCCCTTCCAAAGGGTGCGCGGCGTGTGCTCCTCCAAAATGTCCACATAAGCACTAATCCAAGCCTAAAAGTCTTCCAAGGGCTTCTTCAAAGCAAGACTTTTAAGCATTATGTCCACATGCCAATCAAACCCTTCAACAAACAATGGCCATAATGAAACTAAAACAATTAAGTGTGTCCACCCAACCTTCCACTTAAAGACATATATTGAGAATCAGTTAAAATTTTCTTTAGAAGGCTAAATGTATCCTCTCGTGGGCTGATAGCTGGCTGAAACAAGTTATAAAATGCCTCAAACTACTGGACGTTATTCTCTTTTGGCTCAATCTTTTTTAAATGAAACTAGGGTTCAAGGTTGTTGCTACAAGTTTGATGAGGTTTTATGGTTGTTGTTATGACCCAGACCTGTTGTTTAACGGCCAAAGAGCACCTAGACTTGCTTTTTAGGGTTGCTTTCATCCACAGTACTGCCCACCATTTATGTTAAGGTGATTTTCATGACTTTTTACTGCTACAAAGGGTCACAACAGGCACATTTTTGCTTCAAAATTGTTGTATGAGGGTTTGAACAACCTCAACTCATGCTCAGAATGGACCAGAACTTGGATTTGCTTATGTTTGTCCACAAAGTTCACCAGAACAAGCCCAAATTCAACACAGATTTGCTTTTCAGGGTCTGAAATTAACCCAGATTTGGTTTTTGTTGCTAATTCATGGCTCAGATTTGTTCATTTAGGGTTGTTTTAGCCTCTAAGCTTCCTCAAAACCACCCAAATCTGCTTCTCTTATGCTATCTTTACCCATGTTGAAAAGTTAACCAGGAAAGTTGTTCTTCAGGATGCATGCAAAACTGCAACTAATTAAAGATGCATGCAAAAGTGAGTTTTTGCATGCACTCACATTAGGTTTTTGGTATATCTAATTGGCCAGTGAGATTTTATAAGAAAGGAAGGAGGTCACCAACAGAGCTAACAGATCAGAGAGAGATCAGATTCAAGAGTTGGGCGACTTTGCTCAGAGAGAGGGTGCACTTCCGAAGGAGAGGAGGACGTTCAGAGCCCAGGACAAGGATTGAGTTGCTGAGACTTCCAGAGTAGGCCTTCCTCAGTGATTGAGGAAGATCAGTGACGATCAGAGCTCAGATCGGCTGAGATGTGACAGAGTGCAAGTTTCAACAGTTGGAGGAGGGCACACTTTTCCATGTAGAGAGAGGGGCGCATTCTTCAAATCTAGACAGTTGGCCTTCTTCTTTGGTAGAGCAGATCAGGGCTGTGGAGTGAGAGAGATAGTACAAATAGAATTTGACTTGTAGAGAGATTCAGATCCGTATTGACAGTTAGGGCACATTTCCCAAGTGCATGCATCAGTCTTTGATACCCGTCAGGTTCGGTTGTTTCATCCGAAGTATTTGTATGTATTGATCTTCTACTTGCTTTGCTCTGGGCTCGAGATAGTAGATAGCCCCACAGATTGTTGGTTTTCCTCGTTTGGGGTTTCCAGGGTACATCCTGAGTTATTGTGTGATTGTTGCGTATTTTCATTGTGGAAGTGTTAAGAGATCTATAGTGTTTGTATCTTAAGTCATTATTGTATTTTTTATTATAGAGACTCAAACCGCTTGAGATCTCAGGGCATCCAGAGGGGGTAGTGATCTCTGGATAAATTAACATGGTATCAAAGCCTTGGTAAGGGTCAGGGAGAGCAATCACACTCAGATCTGCGAACATCATACCAGATCTGTGTGGTGAACTTGGTTGGATATCAGATCTGTGGAGAGGGTGATCAGATCTACCAGATCTGAAGAGCAGAGCTCAGATCTGCAGTTATAGAGGTCAGATCTATCAGATCTGTGTATTCAGGTACGTTTTGAGATTAAGAGACCATGACTACAAGTATGAGGGATGATCAGGTTACTTGCACCTCATGCTCTTCAGCAGATGTAGATCAGTATTCTACTAAAGAGATTGACAGAGAGTTGGCTCTTAACACATGTCAGTCATCAAGTACTTCTACTTCTAGTGTGAGGGTACTTTAAAAATCTTGCCGAGGATGGGCTAGATCTTCGGATTGTACTTGGAGACAATTCTGCGGTCAAAACAGTTGGACGAGGAACAGTCTCCTTCCAGAAAGAATCAGGAGAGTCTATGAGAGTTCGTGATGTTCTATATGTTCCGGGTTTAAAGAAGAACTTGATCTCAGTTTCTACTATTGAAGATCGAGGATTGTGGGAGATGTTCAGAGATGGGAATTTTCTAGTTCATCTCAAGGGATCCATAGATACCTCTATTGTGAGGATTGGAGTCTGCAGCGGAAAACTTTACAGGCTTAACTTTCAGCTTCATCATGCTATGACTCATAGCAGTCGGGTTAATGATTGCGATCTGTGTGAGCTTTGGCACAAGAGGATGGCTCATCTACATCATCCAGCTCTAAAAATCTTGAGGGAGATTGTGACAGGAGAGCCTGACTTTAGCACTGAACACAGTGATGTGTGCAAAGGATGTGCTCTTGGTAAGTACATCAAGACAGTCTTTCCCAAGAGTGACAATAGATCTGCAGGAGCACTTGATTTGATTCATTCCGACCTTTGTGGTCCGATGTCCACCACATCTTTGAAGGGTTATGAGTACTATGTATCCTTCATTGATGACTACTCCAGGAAGACCTGGATTTTTTTTCTTTTAAGGAATCAAAAGATGTCTTGCAGAAGTTTCAAGAATTCAAAGCACTTGTGGAAAATCAGACAGAAAGGAAGATAAAGACCTTGAGATCAGATAATTGAGATGAGTATACCTCCAAAGAGTTTAATGAGTTTTGCATTCAAGAGGGCATTAAGAGGCAATTAACAGTTCCCTATACACCTCAGCAGAATGGGGTTGCTGAGAGGAAGAACGGGGCAATTGTTGGTGCTACTAGATCTATGTTGCATGATCAGGGCTTGCCATTTTTCCTTTAGGTTGAGGCATGCAACATAGCTGCATATATTCAGAACAGAAGTCCTATAAAATCTTGGGGAACAAAACTCTAGAAGAAGCCTTCTCTGGAAAGAAACCTAAGGTTGGGCATTTCAGTATTTTTGGATGTCTTACTTACTCACATGTCCCCTTAGAGAAGGACTAAGTTGGAAACTACAGCTGATAGTTAGTTATGATGAGACCTCGAAATCCTATCGCATTTACATTCCTACTCTAAAGAAAACTATGGTGAGGCGGGATGTGAAATTTGAGGAGGATAGGGCTTTCGGAAAATCATGTGAGACAAAGAAGGGAAAGCAGCAGGTTACTACACCACAAGATGATACAGGTTAGAGTGTTGTTCCACAACGAACTGGGTCCCAAGTATCTGGGATGACAGGTTCCCGGATGACTGGTTCCACAGGAACAAAGGCAGGAACTGGTATAGGATCTCAGGAGGGTGATCAACCAAGATCAGGGTCTCAAGTTACCGGCTCTCGAGCGACAGGGTCAACAACTACAGGTACTTCTACTACAGGTATTCAGTCTCATAAAGTTGATTGGGATGAGGATGGGCAATTCCCCTCACAAGAGGTTACATCAGGGAAGAGGAAGCCCAAGTGGCTTCAAGGTGGTACCCTAAAGGAAGCTCAAACTGTGGGAACACCCAAGAAAGATGTAAGAGAGAGAAAGGCCCTACAGAGGTTTTGTAGCTACTTGGCTTTGGTGAGTAGTATCAACGAGTCAGAGGCATCTTCCTATGAGCAGACAGCAAGTGAGCAAGCCTGGAGAGATGCAATGTTGGAAGAATATGCTTCCATCAGGAAGAATGATGTCTGGGAAGTTGTCCCTAGACTAGAAAGAAAGTCGATTGTGACTTCCAGATGGCTCTATAAGATTAAGCATGCTGCAGATGGCAACATTGGGAAATACAAAGCCAAATTTGTGGCTAGAGGCTTCTCGCAGGTAGAGGGAGTTGACTATGATGAGACGTTTGCTCTTGTGGCCCGATATACTTCCATCAGGACTGTGATTTCTGATGCTGCAGAGATGGGGTGGAAGATTCACCAAATGGACGTAAAGACAGCTATTCTCAATGGACTCGTAGAGGAGGAGGCATACATTGAGCAACCAAAGGGCTTTGAGGTCCATGAGAGAGAGTCTCATGTATGCATGCTGAAGAAAACTCTGTATGGTCTAAAACAAGCTCCTAGAGCTTGGTATTCTAGGATAGACACTTACTTGCAGCAGTTGGGTTTTCAGAAGAGTGAAGCTGATCCCAATCTCTACTTTATTGTGGTAAATGGGGATCCTCTAATTCTTGTACTGTATGTAGATGACTTGTTCATCATAGGGGCAGAGAAACTCATCAGTGGTTGCAAGAAAGATCTTGCCTCAAAATTTGAAATGAAAGACATAGGGTTGATGCACTACTTCTTAGGCATGGAAGTTTGGCAGGAGGATGGGCATATCTTTCTAGGTCAGGGCAAGTATGCAATGGACATTCTGAAGAGATTTCAGATCCAGGATTGTAAGCCCATGACTACACCTATGACAACCAACTGGAAGAAGTTGGTTGCTTCTGAGGGTGAGTTGGTTGATCCCACCAGGTACTGACAACTTATTGGATCCTTGATGTATCTCGTCAACACAAGGCCAGATTTGAGTTTTGTTGTCAATACCTTGAGTCAGTATATGGTGGAGCTCAAAGATGTTCACTGGGTGGCAACTAAACATGTGCTTAGGTATATCAGAGGAACAGCTGAGTATGGTTTAAACTATGTGAGGAAGGGTGGAGTGTAGTTAGTTCGTTTTACAAATTCTGACTAGGCAGGTAGTGCAGGTGAAAGAAAAAGCACCTCGGGGTGTTGTTTTAGCTTGGGATCAACAGTTGTGTTTTGGTTCAACAGGAAACAGAAGTCTGTAGCACTGAGCTCTGCAAAGGCAGAGTATATGGCCGCGAGTTTAGCCAGTTGCGAGGCCATTTGGCTTCGCAAGATGTTGGTGAGCTTATTTGATCAACAGTTGCAGCCTACTGTGATTCACTGTGATAATCAGAGTTGCATCAAACTCTCGAAGAATCCAGTATTTCATGACATGTCCAAACATATAGAGATTAGATATCATTTCGTTTGAGATCATGTTCAGAGAGGAGCAGTTGAGCTTTAGTACATACCTACAGATGAGCAAGTTGCAGACATTCTCACAAAGTCCTTTATGAGAAACAAGTTCATGTACTTCAGAGAGAAGATGGGAGTAGTTCAGAATACTTTCCTGGTTAAGAGGGAGTGTTGAAAAGTTAACCAGGAAATTTGTTCTTCAGGATGCATGCATAGCAGTTAATTAAAGATGCATGCAAAAGTGAGTTTTTGCATGCACTCACATTAGTTTTTTGGTATACCTAATTGGCCAGTGAGATGTTATAAGAAAGGCAGGAGGTCACCAACAGAGCTGACAGATCAAAGAGATACCAAATTCAAGAGTTGGGCGACTTTGCTCAGAGAGAGGGTGCACTTCCTAAGGAGAGGAGGACATTCAGAGCCCAGGACAAGGATTGAGCTGCTGAGACTTCCAGAGTAGGCCTTCCTCAGTGATTGAGGAAGATCAGTGACGATCAGAGCTCAGATCAGCTGAGATCTAATAGACTGCGAGTTTCCAGCAGTTAGAGGAGGGCGCACTTTTCCATGCAGAAAGAGGGGCGCATTCTTCAAATCTAGACAGTTGGCCTTCTTCTTTGGCAGAGCAGATCAAGGTTGTGGAGTGAAAGATAGTACAGACAGAAATTGACTTGTAGAGAGATTCAGATCCGTATTGACAGTTGGGGCACATTTCCCAAGTGCATGCATCAGTCTTTGCGTGCAGATCTAGGGCTTTGATACCCGTCAAGTTCGGTTGTTTCATCTGAAGTATTTGTATGTATTGATCTTCTACTTGCTTTGCTCTGGGCTCAAGATAGAAGATAACCCCACAGATTGTTGGTTTTCCCCATTTGGGGTTTCCAGGGTACATCCTGAGTTATTGTGTGATTGCTGTGTATTTTCATTGTGGAAGTGTTAAGAGATCTATAGTGTTTGTATCTTAAGTCATTATTGTATTTCTGATTTATAGAGACTCAAACCGCTTGAGATCTCAAGGCATCCAGAGGGAGTAGTGATCTCTGGATAAATTAACAACCCACAATCAACCCAGAATTAGAAGTGTTGTTCTAGGGATATTTTGACCTTAAGACTTGCCCAGATCAGAGATTTCACACTGCCTATTGCTTATTGAGGTCTGAAAAGTGCCCAGAATTCACTTTTTCCAGCTGCTACCATGCCCAGACTTGAGAAACGTTGTTGCGTGATGGATTTAGGCTGTCCAAAATGCTATTTCAGGACTGTTTGGGGCAGAGGTATGCTTAGAAGAGCCCTAGTTGTGCCAGGATCTTAGTTTTAAGCCTCTTACTGCTGTCTCATGCTGATTATTTACCCACAGGGATACAGAAATGATGAAATTTCGGCCCAAAACCACTTATTGGCCACGGATTTGTCTAGAAAATGCTCAGGATGCTGACACTTTCTCCTCTTCATGCTCAAAAGACCTAAGAATCAGCCCAGCATTTCTCTGAAAAAATAAGGCGAACACACCCTATGCAAATAGGGGGGTAAACAGGGTGGTTTGGTAAAGAAGAGAGGAGGAAGATGTCTTGCTTTGGAGGTTGTGTTGGAGAAATTCTTGCACTTGTATCTTCTTGGTTGAGGTAGGGTTTGTTGATTTACCATAGCTAGGGCTTTTTGGATAGTTGGAATTTTTGTACTAACCTTGAGAGAAGGCTATGTTATGTACTTGTACTTCATCTTGAACTTATATATGAAGTTTCTGGTTGTCCATATATTGTGCAATTCCCAGATTTGAATTTCAGATATATATCTCCTTTATGCATTGCTATTTGCAGTTGTTTGTGTCTTGCTGATTTGATAGAAGTAAAAGGGCAAATTATCAAGGGTTATAATATCTAAGGAAAACTATAAGGGTTTGATTTTACTGCTGTTATACTATTGTAATTATTGTTGCAAAAGTACATTTTCAGATCTAGTTATTCGCTGATAAGTTGCCCTGGAAGGGGCTGCATCTTTTTGTTGATTTTTCTGAGCAGCATCGAGTGCCATTCTCTGGGAGAATGGAGGCACCTGGTCAGTTACCAGGATATTGACCCAGTCTGGGACTGGGAACTCAGCCTGGGGCTGAGTGCCATTCTCTGGGAGAATGGAGGCACCTAGTCAATTACCAGGATATTGACCCAGTCTGGGACTGGGAACTCAGCCTGGGGCTGAGTGCCATTCTCTGGGAGAATGGAGGCACCTGGTCAGTTACCAGGATATTGACCCAGCCTGGGGCTGAGTGCCATTCTCTGGGAGAATGGAGGCACCTGGTCAGTTACCAGGATATTGACCCAGCTGGGGCTGAGTGCCATTCTCTGGGAGAATGGAGGCACCTGGTCAGTTACCAGGATATTGACCCAGTCTGGGACTGGGAACTCAACCTGGGGCTGAGTGCCATTCTCTAGGAGAATGGAGGCACCTGGTCAGTTACCAGGATATTAATCCAGTCTGGGACTGGAAGCTCAGCCTGGGGCTGAGAGCCATTCTCTGGGAGAATGGAGGCACCTGGTCAGTTACCAGGATTTCACTGTAAGCCCTAGACCGGGTCTGGGCAAGTGGTGTACTTCTCCACTTGGACTTGTTGACCACAGATGGGTGAAGTAAAGAAATTAAATATCTTCCTATGATGATGTACTTGGAGTGGACATGAAGACCCTGAAGGACACCTGGATGATTTATAGAACCCAAGCACCACTTGACTTGGTCCATGAACCCACCAGCTAGAAGAAGAGGAAAAAATAAATATGTATTTATTTATTTATTTTTGGGTCAACTCAATAATGGAGGAAAAGACAAATAAAATGATGAATGTTGTGAAGAAAATAAAATACATATGCTATATGTATTTATAGAAGGGACAGCCCCAAATTATTTCATTAAATGGAAAATAAAACATCTATAAAAGATGCAGGTCGGCCACATTGATTAAAATAAAGATTTAATGGCTATTATTGCAAGTCGGCCTCATTATATTTTGTGTGGAATTATCCACTATAAATACAAAAAGAAAACTCATTATTACACAATAAATTCGTATGCTTTAAAAAACAGCTCTGAGAACAGTTCGGTGGCACCAATAAGACAGTTTGGTGGTGTTAAAAAGACAGTACAGTGGTGTCATTTGATGTCTGGGTTCTCTTCATTGAATGCTGGGTTAAATATACTTCCTGCTGTGCATTCAGGGTGATCTGATTACTGCTGGTTTATCACCATATTACTGTTACTGCTCGTGTATTCTACTGCTGGGTTTACTGCTGGTGTATTCTCTCTGCTGGTTACTGCTGGGTTCTTTCACACTACAGTTCCTGCTGGTTTTTTTGGTTCATAGTTCATTACAGCTGTGGGTCTGTCCCTAATCTTTTTGGCAGCCATTACAACATAATCTACAAGTCACTACAGCCCAGAAAAGACTACATCAGACATCAGTGAACAGTGACAGGTGCAGGTTTGGTCAAACAAGGTTGAAACTGCTTCAGCTACAGTTTCAACAGGGTTCTTCTTTGTAAATAAAACAATTCTAATTGTTGGACAGGCTGGTTTAGCCTGCTGTTGTAAAACTCAGACATCTCATAAGGAAGATATTTTTTGCTGGGGTTTTTATACCTTAAAAGGTTTTCCCCAGGGTAAACAGTTGTGTTCTTGCGATTGCATGTTGTTCTAGTTTTATCTACAGTTAGCTATCTCTGCATTTTTTATTTACAGTCTGCTACTGCTATCATTTTTTTGAATTTTTAACACTTTTCTTCTTGAATTACCGTGAAGTGTGCGCTGTTTGAAGTGAATTATTGTGATCTTTCTGCTTCTATTTTATAATTTACAGCAGTCCTAAGAATGAAAATTCTAGGGCTGAGATCCCAGAAACCTTCTGGGAAGAAGGTGAAATTTCAATTTTGCATTAATTGCATGAAATTTCAATATATGGCAATGACATGGAATGTACCCACTAGTTCCTATTCATCTTCAACATGTAAAACTTGGGAAACAAGTCCTTATTTAACACTGTCCGATTAAAAGGTGTTTATGCACTTTCATCAACTTTAATTTTGGTTCAGTTCACACAATTTATGCATTTTGGAATCCTGCATTGAGCAAGCCTAGCTCTGATACATTTTCAGATGTATTTTTGGCTTATGCAACTCAAAAGGCTGCCTTGATATGAAAATGGTATAACTATCTTCTTCAACCTGAATGAAACACCATCCAAATAAAAAATGGCATGCAAGAAAAAAGGACATAATGATGTTGATTTTTAAACAAGGAATGGGCATAATAACAAAGGTTATTATAGAAATGGAAAGCACTAGAGTAAACGTGTATCTCTGATGAGTATACATGTGTGTGTGAGAGAGAGAGAAAGAGACCTTTTCCATGAGTGGTGTCTTGGTATACCATGGTGCCACACTATTAACACGTATCTTGTCACTTGCCCATTCACATGCAAGATTCTTTGTTATTTGGTTTATTGCTCCTGTATTTCATTTAACACCCAAGTCAACCAGACCATCCAAGTGAAAATAACATTGTCTGAAAATGCAGATTCACATATTCTTAATACTTAGTGTCAAAAGTTTCTAGTTGAGACCTGAGAACTAAAATACTATATATAGATTCTAGAAGAGAAAACTTGGAGGCATTTACCTTTGCTAGCTGCATATAGAGGACCAGATTGAATAGCTACAACACCAGCAACAGAAGAAATAAAAACAATGCTTCCATTTCCTGATGCTTTCAGTAGAGGATGTGATAGTTGAGACAGATGATAAGTTGATTCAAAGTTGGTAGACATAAGAAATGAGAAATCCTCAGCTGTGTATTCCAGAGTGGGCTTCCTTATACTTGTACCTACGTTATTTATCTGCAGTCAAAATCATAACAATTAAAGACAGGTACACATGAATGTTGTAACTATGTCTCAATGGAAAACAAAGCAAATAAAGTTTAAACTATGTAAAATTTTATTTATTTAGGATATTAACTGCTTGTCAATTTTCTTGCACATGAACGCCACTATATCTACCTCAGAATACTAAATGCGTATGCCCAATCTATAAAAATATAAGCAACACTCAGTCCAAATTTAACATAATCAATAATGCTCTCAAAATATCTGCTTTTCGATTGAATAACAAATTCTACTTCAATTTGTCCATTCTCATAGGGCTAAAGACATCTCTATCCTGACAGTGAAGTTCAAAGACAATTCACAAAATTTTCATTTGATTTTAGCCTATATATCAATAAAGGGAATCTTTCAAAGCTATATCTAGGCAGTATATTTGCCACTATAACAACTGAGCACAGAACTAATCTCCAACCAAGACACCTTTCCCATGAATGAGTCAGTGGGATGCAATTCAATAAAACTACGTAAATTTTTATTTATTAGGAATATTAACTGCTTGTTAATTTTCTTGCACATGAACGCCACTATATCTACCTCCAGTGGGATGCAATTCAAAAAACTACGTAAATTTTTATTTATTAGGAATATTAACTGTTTGTTAATTTCTTGCAGATGAACGCCACTATATCTACCTCGGAATACTAAAATGCATGTGCCCAATCTATAAAAATATAAGCAACACTTAATTCAGATTTAACATAACTAATATTGCTGTCAAAATATCTACATTTCAATTGAATAACCAATTCTACTTCAATTTGTAATTTTGTCCATTTTCATAGGGATAAGACACCTCTATCCTGACAGCGAAGTTCAAAGACAAGTCACAAAATTTTCATTTGATTTTAGCCTATCATTAAAGCAAATCCTACAAAGCTATATTTAGGCAGTATAGTTGCCACTATAACAACTGCGCACAGAACCAATCTCCAATCACACATCTTGCCCATGAATAAGTCAGACTTTCATAAAACATTTGCAAAGGCACCAACATATTCATGAAAAAAGGTATATTGTCAAATGAACTCAATAAAAAACCAGAGCACGATTTTATATTAGTTCTTCAAATGAATAATCTCATATCCGGGTAAAGGTTCTCAGTGTTCATATTATTCTGAAGGCTCTTAGTGTTGACATCTCTGTTATGTGTGCAGATGATGAGAGTGATTGGCACCCCCTTTACTTTATAAGGTTTGCCTTTTGTGTGTGGAGGAGAAGGGGCTATCTGCTTTGGTCTACCCCTTTTGATAGCTATGTTTTACTGTTGCTTCTTTATATTTAAATTAAAAACCAACTCTTGCATTGTTATCTTTGTCGGGAGATGTGTTATGCACTCCCTATTATAGCTATTAATATATGTTGTACTCTTGAGTCCCACTGGCCTATTTTGGTTATTCATGGACATTTATAAAAGTTTCAATTCAGTTAAAATTTTCAACATTTCATTTTGATTTGAGCAAGGCAGGACGGAAGTGTCTGCCTCCAATGCATTTTATGAATTTATTGTTCTAAGTGTGTGCAGGTCTACAGGTCCCAGAAGATTTAGAGGTTCTCACACACTCCTGAGAGAAGTGTGTGTCCCGCAGTTGGAGCCAGCTGGTACCCTCCAAATCCTCTGCAATGTGTCATATCAGATGTACCAAGGAGGAGGGGTCATTTTTCATTGTAAAGGCCAAGTTGGGGCTTGTTTTATGTAAACGTGTTTGTCTAGTGGGGCTTGTTACCTCCCATTTTTGGAAGGGGTGTCCACAGACGCAGCAGGAGGGCTTTTTTGCAAATCAACAGTCAGACTTTGCTCAGTTTCTCATCACTAGTGAAGAGTTGTAGCAGGATTGGTTTTTGAGTTTTTATCACTCTGTCCGGACGGTTAGAAAGCACAAACTTTCAATACCCCCAAGCTGATGAACAACTACCTACCTGTCACGATACAATAAGCAATGATGAAAGTGTACTGTTTGGAGATGGAGAAGCCTCATGCCTGAAGCTGCAATAGAGAATTTTGGAGTGCTTTATGGCAAAGACAGTTTGCTGAAGAAAACCTAAGATCATCTCCAGCTGATGATTGCAAAGAACCAAGCTTGAAGACAGAGTCCAAAGCATCGAATTCTGAAATTTGTTTTTACTGGATGGTAATGATTCGATGCTGGCAGTGGCCGCTGGTAAAAAATCAGTAGAAGCCGGAATTTTCTTTTCATGCCTCTAAAAAATTCAAGGCCAGAAGGCTAGTAAGATAGACCACGGCTGCCAATGTTTTTGGGCCAGCCATATCTTGAGAGGAAGCCCAATGTTTCTGTCACAGTTACAAAATGCAGGCTTCTCTTCACCCACTCCAATACAGGCACAATCATGGCCTATTGCTATGCAGAATCAGGACATAGTAGCCATTGCAAAAAACAGGTACTGGGAAAACATTAGGCTATCTTTTACCTGCATTTATTCATCTCCGACGTCGTTATAACAACACTCAGAATGGCCCTACGGTACTCGTTTTGGCACCTACGCGAGAGCTTGCAACTCAAATACAAGAGGAAGCTATAAAGTTTGGTAGATCACCCAGGATTTCATGCACGTGTTTATATGGAGGAGCACCAAAGGGTCCAAAACTAAGGGATTTGGAACGTGGAGTTGATATTGTTGTTGCCACACCTGGAAGACTAAAATTTTAGAAACTAAAAAAGTAAACCTTCGGCAGATTTCATTTTTGACACTTGATGAAGCTGATCGTATGCTTGATATGGGCTTTGAGCCACAGATTCGGAAAATTGTGAATGAAATCCCGCGTCAAAGACAAACCTTGATGTATACTGCGACTTGGCCCAAGGAGGTTCGGAAGATAGCTGGTGATTTGCTGATTAATCCTGTTCAGGTGACAATAGGTACTATTGATGAGCTAGCTGCAAATGATTCCATTACTCAGAATGTTGAAGTAGTTCTGCCAATGGAAAAGCAAAGAAGAGTGGAACAAATACTTCGTGGACAGAAACCAAAAATCACCGAGACTTAAGCTTTGGAATAATATTACTCCACACGTCTTTTGCAGCCGAGTAGCTGAGCACAGAAATGTTCCACGCGTTTTAGAAATTAACTCGCAAAGATTCCGTAGCAGTCGATTTCACTTATGATCGGGTCTTATTTCAAAATCTGACAGTTGGAGGCAGTAACAGTTGCATGGAATCCTTGAGAAATCAATAAATCGACTCACATACAGCCAACTGCAAAGACATTCAGATCTGTATTCTGGTTCATCAGACATCGGCGCGTTTTTCTTCACGTCAAGTATAGACCCGCGATTTAATCTCAACGCCGAGCTCGGGGGCCATTTCAAGCGCCAACTCTTGTATTTGCGCCAATGGCCGAGGTTACACTAACAGCCATTTTTTCAACGCCACAGTCAACTCGAAGTTCCAGCTCCTGCTGTGGGTGTTTTCGTCTGTATTCACATATGGCATCGGTGATTCGGTGGTCTCTAGCATTGGCAGCCATTCTTTGATTTAAAATTACTTTCAATACAGAGCCCATATTTTGATAAAGACACATAGCAGAACCTAAGTCGGTGATCAATTTGTGTTCGACAGTTGTTTGAAGCTTTTTGCATAAAGTTTGAGAGCTGGATGAGTCGACATGGTTGGTGAGCATTTTTTACGACATGGCAGCGTGAAACAGCCGATCACCAACTCGAGTTATGGGTTTTTGATTGCGAGCTGCATATTCTTATTTTTTGACAGCCGAGTACTAGTCTGAGAGCTGTTAGAATAGTCACCTTCAGACAGTTCGAACCCTTTGTTATAGGAGAGAAAAGTGTTCTTTCACTTTGCTTCTATTTTATTATTTTATTATTTCGTAGTAGGTAAGTTTTTGGCTATAAAAGAGCAAAACTCGTCATTATAAAGGATGGAAAAATTTGGGATGTTTCTCCCCTTGAGCTAAATAGAAAAAATATCATGGGATTCTTTGGATAAATTGAGAGTTATTTTTCTCTTTGTATGCCATTTCTCTTTGTTTGCCATCTTTCATCTCGTTTGAGGCGATACCTCTCTTAGTCCATTTCTTTCGATTCTTAAGCTGGGATCATATGAATAGAAGGCTAACAATCTAGCACAACTTTATTTGACCCATGTTTTTCTCTTAAGTTTTGCGGCTTTCAGGTGTTCTCAAGTGCAAAAGCTCTTAGTTGGTCACTACATTCACCTGGCAGCAAGGCCCATTTGAGTTCTCTTTTGACTCCATTCGCCCCTCTGATATAAAGGCACTGGTCTTTCCCTAAGGATTGATCTTCCTTTCTTTTCCATCACCCATCTAAAACTATCTTTTGTTACTTCCATTTCTCTAAGGCAGCCTCTTCCATTCATCTTGCCCGTTACTGTACCTGCCTTAGAGATCCTATTTTAGGGATACCCCCCTAGTGTTGGAGAAGAGCCAACCTGAAGCGAAAAGGAGAGGAGTGTGGTGACATTGGCCTCTCTCCTAAGAGAATTGTCATTCCAGCTGGTGTGTTGCATTTTGGGCTTTCAAACGACACGCATGCCATTTCGGAGGACAACAGGGCTCAAGACCCTTGGTCTCGTCATGGTAGGTCCTCTTGATTTTCATTTCAAGGAGTAACTGACTGCCCCTTGATGTGGTGGAAGTCCCCCATCATGTTGGGCATTTATGCCCTGGGTTGGTGCTCTGGTGCTTCTTGGGATGACTCCATTAGGACACATGGCTTGGGGGCTTCCAGCCACACTTATGTTTATGCTATATAGAAGGTGATTACACGTGTAAAGCGTACTGTAAAATTCAGTTATGCAGAAATGAAATAACAACAGTCTAAAAAGGAATTAACCATGATAACTAACACAGGATACACATCCACATAGCTTATTTTTTGTTATTTACTTTCTTAGGTGTGTTTTTGTATAGTTTCCTTAGTCTTTAGATCTTGTAATTAGGTACAATGAGGAAAGGCATGTGTAGCACTTTCTCCAAAAGTTGGATCTAGCTCAAGGCTAGATAAAATGGTAAAGAAATTTCAGAAGTAGAAATAGTAATAAAGTGAAAGGAATGGAGAAGATAACATAAGAAGAGGGGATAAATCGATGCCTTAGAATATATGGTTAATAGGGAAAATGGAGTCTATAGCACCCTTGACTGTAGCATCTTTGTGAGTCTTCAAAACATAGAAGTCCTCTTGGCAATCCACTCTTGGTCCCACTTGAAGAAAATACCAGCCAATTTGTTTCACTTCTTCTTGTAAAACCTGCAAGGAAAAGGAGGCTTCTTGGCAATCCAATCCTAAAACAAGTGAATACAAGATAGTTAGATTAATCACCAAAGCAAGATCAACAAAATAAATAAACAAAGGAGGCTTCTTGACAATCCATTACTTACTTAAATTACTAATCTAGTAAGGAGGCTTATGGGCAATCCCTACTACTTGTTTACTCTAGTAAAAACAAATTAAATTGATCTTACCTCAGCTTTGTTGAACAAAGACATAAATACTGTGGAAAGCAAACTTGGAAATCCACAAGATCTATTATTATGAAGCACATAAGAACACTAAATTTCCAGCAATAATCCCAAATCAATATTATTTCATTATAGTCTCTCCAAACCAATGATTTACAATGGAAATAGCCTCCCCTTTTATAGGCTAAGGAGGGCGAATAGGGTTTTGGAGCATGTCCATGAGTACAATGAATGATGTAGATCTCAAAAGATAAGCCATTACAAGTCAATGGCTAGGATCCTTGATCCATGTGCTAGATCCAAGCCAATACAATGAGAGAATGTTGTCGTTGCCTCTAGAAGGGCAAATCTCTCTTGAGTCTTGACCATGTCAATAATAGTAAAATAATTCCAAATACCATGTTCCTTCTCAAAACCATGAGCATAGTTGAAACCATGTGTCAATACCATGAGCTATCATCCCAAGGAAAATCGTTGGCCAAACAAGCCTCCTTTAGCCAAGTCGTTGGGGTCCATCCATGTGAGAAGTGGTAATAAAGGGCTAAGATCTAATCATCAAGTGAGATAGAGGCATGATGATCCCAATAAGCCTTCCAAAGTGCCAAATCATCCATAAGTGCCTCAACATGTGTGCCAAAGTGTCACATAGGCAAATCAACTGCTATCATAGTAATGTAGTAATCCTCATGAAAAATAGTAAAGTGCACCTCAACATCAAAATATAACATAAAGTGCACTTAGATAGTCTCTAATAATAATATATGCCTCAACTTAGGCAAATAAACTAGAAAAAGCATAGTAATATCAGTGTGTCAACCTGCTGAAATGTGCATGTAAACCCCCTTCTGGCTGAAAATCACTGGAATCGGAGGTCGTTGGGCAATCTGAGGGTATGGTTGGATAGAAGAGCCAAATAGGTGCCCAAAAAGACCAAGTCGTTGTGCATTTGAAGGTTGGATCAAAACCATGCACGTTCATGAAATCTGGAGGCTGCTCACAGATACTATCTGAATGACCCATGTAGATTTGACCAAACTGGAGAAGCGTTCTAACATGCAACCCTATAGGGTGAAAATAGGGCCAAATGGGTATCCAAATCCATTAGTACATCTGGAAAATACCAAGTTCATCAAATCCATGCACGATCATGAAAATCAAGACTACAGAACATTGAGCAATGTAACCACCACCCTCTAGGAGTGATTGATATGTGGAAGTAGTGATCAATTTGATGGCATATACTCAAATAGTGGCCAAATGGGTATCCAAATATGTGCACAGAATGCATGGATCCCATGTACAAAAAAAAATGATATTAGTCCGTTAGTGAATGGGATTGGCCACTATATAGCATTGACCAACTGACACTGAATACAATACTGTGAAGAAGGCGTGATGACATCCATGTAGCAGTAAGATGATGTTGTACTATAGTCAGAAGGTGACCCAGATCGACCAGCAGCAATGATGCACACGTGCAGAATCAATGTGCATAGCAATCATGATGCATTTAACTATTTATTGCGATTCATCATATAGCATTTAGTCATGAAAAACACGATAATATACCCCATAAGTATCTTCAATAAGTTCATCGGACTAATGATTTAGGAACATACCATTACCATGTTAACATCAAAGTATCTACAAGGACTAGTTCTTCTTCGGAATGGATACGGATGATGAAACAGGTTAGAATGTGAATTGGCTTAAGCTAGTTGAACGACTCGTGATAGAGGAATAAAGGATCCTTTGTAATTTAACCAACCATGCAAGTAGCATAGAACAATAAGTGTCTTATTAGAGGAAGTGTATTATGAGATACCTTTCCCTTTGACCCCAACAGTAATATTTCCTTTTCTTTCTTTTTCTTTTGATTTTTCTTTTCATCACTTTTTTCTTTTTGCAAGATTAACGCTTTGAAGGATAACAGCCCTGGTTTTATACCTTTCGGATACTAGTGATGACATGGCCCAAGCTTTGCTGCCAGCAAGCGTCCATAGCTCCGACAAAGTTGCCTCAGTAAAGCACTTACACGCAAATAGGCATTGCCTTGTTGCCAGTCAAGCGTCCATAGCCCCAACAGGGATTACCATAGCGTCCATAGTTGATTTTTCTTTTCATCACTTTTTTCTTTTTGCAGGATTAACGCTTTGAAGGATAACAGCCCTGGTTTTATACCTTTCGGATACTAATGATGACATGGCCGAAGCTTTGCTGCCAGCAAGCGTCCATAGCTCCGACAAAGTTGCCTCAGTAAAGCACTTACACGCAAATAGGCATTGCCTTGTTGCCAGTCAAGCGTCCATAGCCCCAACAGGGATTACCTATTCCTCCAACCGTTAACCATTTTATTTTTATAGGGAATTTCTTTGGATCTCAGGAGAAGGCATTGCTCATTTCTAGAGTTTCCTTATTATGACAACCGGCCTCGGGAGCATAACCAAGAACCCCTCCTACATAAGGATTCTCTACTTGTAGTTCTTCTTGACTACTGGCAGTCGGCCACAAGGATCTACCCAAAAGCATCATGTACTAAGGATTCACTACAACACTGCAACTCAAGACACATAGGAGAAACAACAAAAAACATGGAAGGTGACATATCCATGAAGGGGGAAAGCATAGGTCAATCAAGTCAACTTTAAACCATTGGGATGCAGACCAAATGTGGAGTGTGGAGTGACATGGATGATATAGAGGAAGTCATAAATGAAACCGAAGAAGGAGGAATAATCGTTGCAAGGCCAAGAATCATCTTGGTTCATGGTATGTAAGTAAATCAGAACCCCTTCACCCTCGTCAACCTATGACTGGTACTACTAGCAATACTAATCAAAGCAGTCAAACAAATCATACGATAGCAGTGAAGCACAACATTCATGAGTATATCATCAGTAGAACATGGTATAGCAGTAATATGGCATCATAGTAACATCATTTCATCACTCATACCATATGGAAGGTCCCAGCAGCAGTAAAACGAGACCAAAAGATCTGGGATATGTCAGCAGAAGTGAAGCAAAAATAAGTAGCAATATGCCAGCACAGTATGTGGCATAACAGGTCCCTTTATAACCTTGAATGTGAGCTTAAGTTATTTTTATAATACCCATTTTAAGTAAACTTTAGAACTAAACCCTTTTACAAATTTCAAAAAAGCTATCTCTCTCGGCTTAGGAAGATTAAATAAACCTTGAATAATCCCCTTTATGACTTTTGAATGGGAGCTAAGGATTACGTTTATTACCATTTTTTTCCTTTCAAAAAATTAATTACGTCATTTGCAGTGGAAATGTCAGAGGCTTTATTAATTGGAGCTATAGGTTACCATGATTTTTTCTCTGTTCTTAAATGAATTCTAATTTTTTTCAAATCCCTACACCTTCACATCAACCGTCACAATTATTTTGTTGGGGGGCAATAGAACCTTTAAATTACAACTTTTTGTTGGGGGGTTATAGACCCACTAAAATATAGAGTCGCCCATCTCTTTCTCAATGGACAACGAACTGTATCGCCAGGATATGGAAACCAACAGACCCGGCCAGCCAATTCTACCACAATTCACTCAGAAATTAACCTACACATTTTTAACAAGTAAACAGGACAGATTCCGCTTCATGGTGACTAAATCGTTTGCTAAAGATCAAGACTGACACGTTTTTAGCAAGTAGACAGGACGGATTCCACTTCACGGTGGCTGTATCGTTTGCTATAGCTCAAGACTGCCACATTGCTTGTCAGCGCACCCTTATCTTTTTCTTGTTTGTTAAGAGTCTCTCCCAAGTACACAGTTCTCAGTGACAGGGCAATGTTCTTCACTATAGGGCATGATTTATTTTGAGCTAAGTTGCCAGGAAACTTGGGTACAGGGACAGGGATGGGTACGGGTACGGGTACGGGGACGCCACTTTTTGAAACAGGGTACTTGGGTACGTCAGGGTACTGTATATAAATATATATATTATAAAAATAATATTATATATATATATATATATATATATATATTATATAAAAATAAAACATGTCATAGTCACATTATACATGCATATTTCAGATTTCTTCATAAATTATGAATCATGATTCATAATTCTAAATTCAATGATTCATTGAACAATGAACATTCACATTGAAAATTTGAAAAATCATAGACTCATAGTAGATATCAAGTGGAAGACTGGAAGTTACATAAAATTTGATAAATAACTGTACCAGGTAGCTGTAACAAATAGTTAAAACTGTAATCTGAAGGTACACTTGAAATCTGATTTTAAACACCTATTTGTACTGCTATTATAGGCGATAAAAAGTTGCAAATGTAATACTGGGTTGATGTGAGTGTATTTCTTAGTATTAAATACATAAGTATATTTTTTATGTGCACATTTGGTAGTCAAATTATGTTCCATGAGTGTTGAATGCAAAACCATAAAAACATTCCTTGTAAATCAATGCAAAATCAGTCTACCAAATTTGGACAATATTCAATGGAATTTGAACAGTGTTGCAAAGTGCTTGACTTAGTCTTGAACCAGACTCTATACGCAGTTAGCAAAAATTTAGTTCAAATTTGGTTGGGGGTCATTATATTTTCCCCAGTGGAATTGCATTTTACTGAGTTGGATGTACCCCCGGAGTACCCTACCACGGGGTACGGAGTACCCAAACACGGGAGCCAGTATGGAGTATGGTAGGAGACATACCTTACGTGTAACCGAGTACCCGGTACGCATATCCAGTACGGGTACGCGTACCCTACCCCTGGGTACGGGTACCCATGCTACATAGATTTTGAGTTTTGACACATTGTGCATGTGCATCTTGTTATGCCAACAGGCGCTGCTCACAGCAGTGTCCGAATTGCTTTCCCAACAATCCAATTTTCTTTTTTGAAGTTTTGTTTCAACATAATTGATACTTGATTCTGGCTTTGTTCTTAATTTTGCAGCGGAATGATTTTTTTTTTAAACAAAATGTTTAAACTTGAAATTTTGAACAAAAAATTTGAATTTCAAATGGCCAAAAGCCAGTTTGAGGTCAAGGACCTCAAGTTCACAGAAGCTCTGAAAAAATGTGGGTGGGTGGCCAATAGCCGGATTAAACAAAGTCTGATAAGAGATTTGGCCAATGGCCGGATCAGAAACAAAGCTCTGATACCAATGAAATTAACAAGGTTCATTTACTAGCAAATATCCAACATAAAAAGACAGTAAACAGAAATCCATTTAGGACAATTATATGATTGAATAATGAATAGATGATAGAATGATTATAATGCCATGGGACGGTATACTTGTATACATATTGACTGGTCACCATGGTTGATAGGTCATGTCCCTTAATTAGGATGTGTCTTTTCATTAATTACTGTTATTATTATTATTATTTTTTATTTGTCTATTTATATATATTTATGTTCAGTAGCGGATATAGCGGATCTAGGTATTCAGAGGTTAGCTGGCAGGGGGATCCAAAAAATCAGCTAGAGAATTGAGTATTTAAGGAGAACTAGCAGATGAATGGAATCGATATCTTGGCTAGTTGTATCATAGTGAGGTGTTTTTAAAGGATGAACCTGATCTGTTGAAATGGACATGAAACAAGGTGGGTGGGGAGGTAACTGCTAAACTTGGGTATGAGGCACTTTTTTCTTTAGAAAGAAATGAAGAAGGAGCCTGGTGGTGGATGATGATCTGGAAGTTGTCTTGTCCCTTGAAGATCCGGATCTTCAGCTGGCTCGTCCTTGCAAACAAGATATCGACATGGGTCAATGGCCAGAAGAGGTCATGGTAGGGGCCAAACAGATGCTCTTTGTGCAAATGCCAGGAAGAATCGGTCTAACATCTTCTGGTCTCATGCTCATATGTGAAACTAGTTTGGCGAGAAGTATTAAGACCTGTTCACTGTGCAGGCAGTTGGGAAAAGGAAACTATATCGGATTGCTTCGAAGCCTGGATGAAGGACACCAGTACTTTGTCCCATAGACCTTTACCCTTGTTTTGTTATATGAGGCCTCTGGCTAGCCAGAAACAGAGCAATTTTCGACAACAATGATTGGACTTATTCGGTTACAGTGTCCAAGATTACTGTGGCACAAGATAAAGGGTCCAGGGAGAGTCCCAGTTAAAAGAACCAAATATTAATGAACAGGAGCCATGGGGATTCTTTGACGGGGTGTGCCAAGGTATCGCTGCTTTATGCAGGGCTGGTGCAATTCTTTTCTTTTCTCCGAATCATTTCTATCGCCTGAAAGCTAATGCGGGTCTAGGTATCAACGCCAGAGCTGAAATCTGTGTCATGTGGATATTATTAAATTTTTCTCTGGAAAGAGGTTTGCAGTCCCTCCAAGTCTGGGGAGATTGAAAGTTTGTGGTGGATTGGTACAACGGGCATTGTCAATCTTCATTGTTGAGTTTACATCCTCTCCTCCAGCGAGTTCGGGCAGAGGGGTCTGCCTTCATGAATCTAAATGTCAATCATACGTACAGAGAATTCAATAGACAACCTGATGCCCTTTCAAAGGAAGCATTGGCTCTGCAAGATGGAAAGATCTATATCCAGGAAAGTAGGGAGGGGGCAGCCCTTCCAGAATTTACACTTCATTTATTTTGATTTTGGGGGCTGCTTAGAATAGTGGTCTGGTTCCAATTTCAGGATGATGATTTATCTTCTCATGCCACTCTCAGAAAGATTTTATGTTTTGATGGTTCTTAGCCAGTATTCCTAGTAGAAGTATGTTTTATCTTCAGCATGACAGCTAGTATGATAATTTTGGTTCTCGCGGAATTTTCAAGTACTGCCTGTTAAATATCTTTGAGCTTGACAGTTAGTATGTTAATTTTGGTTCTGGCGGAATTTTCAAGTACTGCCTGTTAAATGTCTTCGAGCTTTCAGGCTCGCCTATGTATATTTTGATTTCACGCTTGAAATAGCAAATATATGGTTTTTTCTTTGGAAAAAAAAATATTTATGTTCATTATAGTTAATAACTAGAAAGAGAAGTAAGAAAAACATGGCACTAAAAAGCATGTCACTTGGTAGATACTATTTCCGGAAGCAAACTGTGAGCAACTATTCACATACATACCAGCATATTGAGCTTCCCATTGCAAAATGATGCAACTTTTTCGATCAGCTCCTCTCGTGCTGGACGAGATGATAAATCACAGAGTGAACCACCAACATGCAGCCCTGCTCCTTTCCACTGAGTCAAACACTCATTAAGATCCTTTTCTGTACGAGCACATGTATAAACAGCAGCTCCTAAACCAGTTAATTCCTCCACAACAGCACGTCTGCATGAACGGTCATACATGATACCATAAATTAAACCCATTATCAAAGCTAATAATTCACAGAGGAAGATACCAGAATTGATACAACCTTTTGAGGCCAAAAAGAGAAGGGACCAGACAATCAGTTGTCATCCATGAAAAAAAGAACTATATTTCTCACTGCCAATTCACAGACCACAAATATGGGAAACACATTTGGTTAGGATTAAGTGGGTATAGGTTCTTCAATATACAAAACAAGTTCTTTCTAAAATTACCTACTTCAAATATGATTAACTTCACAGTGCATACACTCAAGAGTGGCATTACCATTATGGTATGTTATTCAAATCGTTTGCCTACTCAATCTGGGAAGGTGTAAGGAACACATTAATCAATGACCTATGACAACTTGAGGGCAATGAACCAATACATTAATCAACGACCTATGAGACATAACCAACCAACCATCAGTTCAAAATGTGTAACATGCGTGTTTCCAAGACATTGATAGAAGCCCATTTGTACTCTGTAGAGTAGAGAGGCTTTTGTATTTGCTCATCTTATCATAATTTTTAGTTTGAAACATGTAGAGTATTTAATCTAACTCATTTCTAGTGAACACTTCACCCATCCTCAGGGTAGTAGCAGAAAGACAGAGAACAATGCTGCTGAACATGAAGGAAACAAGAATAAATACGAGAGGACAGGAATTTAAAAAAATGAAAATACAAATAAAAATAATAAGTAAATAATAAGGAAAGAAAGGCAAATGTAAAACAAAACAAAACAAAAAGTAAGAGGAAAGAAGGAATAAGAAGAAAAGAATTACCATCAGAACAAAGAAAGAGATATTCAAGAGAAGAAAATAAAATATAAAATATGAAATGAAATGAAACTCAGACTTTAGGGTCAGAAAGGTATCAAGATAAAATGAACTAGGAAGGAAAGTGAAAGGTTCAAGAGTGGAAGCAATGAATGGGGAAAAGAGAAATAAAGAAAATTAAATAAAAAGAGAATAAAATGCAAGAAAATAAATGAAGGGAAAAAAAGAGATATATAAGGAGGGAAAATATGGGGGAACAAAGAAGAAGAGAAATGACAAGGAAACGGAACGAAAAGGGAGAAAATAACAAATAGAAAAACAATGAAAGTAAGAAGACGGTAATAAGGACAAAAAAAAGACAGGTGAGGGGGGGCAAAGGAAGGGGGAGAGGGGTAAGAAAAAAGAAGGAAAAGGATAAAGGAAGAGAAAGGGGGGTGTTAGTTTTTCAGGTTACTCCAAAAGTGTTTACACCATGTTTGGAGTGCTTCATGAGATTTGGGTTACATGGTGTATGTTCAGCCCCTAGATGGTCCAAGATGGCTTGTAGCATCGGAGATGGTCCGTGATGTATATGCATAGTTGAGACAGCTTGCTTAGTTGATGCTTAGCCTCAGGAGTGTTGGCTTGGATTTCTTCCCTTAAGTGTTGGAATGTCTTGCTTGGATGGTAGATGCCCTTCGTTGTGGCCACATGGAGAGTTCACCTGGTTGGACTCCTGGAGAGCACCCTACATGGGATGAGGAGTGTTGTGCAGCTTGGAGGAGAGCATCGAACCCTAGTTAGCATGTGGAAGTTTGGATTCCTATTGGGGGAATTGGAGGTGGCTCAAGGAGGCCTTGGGCTTCAACATTGTTCTTGCAAGAGGTAGCTAACACAGTGGAGTACATTGCCTAGGAGGAATGATGGAGTCCATATAGGCTTGTGATGGAGGGATGTAAACATGGCTTGTGTAACTACATCACCTTGTAGCCATTGTTGTGCATGACATTAGCCTAGAGCATGAAACATGTACTTGGAGTATAACGTCTCACTTGTGTTGGCCTACAAAGGGCTCATTGTAGGTTGCTTCTAAGGGCTAAGGCCCACATTGTGTGGTTGGCCTCCCTTGCCTCACGTATAAATAGAAGGAGAGAGTCTTTCCATTCATCATCATTTGAATCTTTATACTTGTATTTATCTTCTTGAGAGAGATTCACTACGGTTTGTTACCTCCCATTTTTGCATGGGTGGTCACTTAAAGACAAGGTCAGAAAGGAGGCTGCTGGGACAGAGGGCAGAAGTTGAAAAAAGCTCAACTTCAACAACAGCAACTTCAGGATGAGACCCTGTCAAATCAGCAGTCCCAAGTAACTAGCCATCAGCAGCAGCAAGAGAAACTTGGCGTGGCTGGTGTTTTTGTTGAAGGAACTTACAGAATGAAGTTACAGGGGGTCTTTCCATCAGTGATTTTAGAACAAAAGCTACAGGCAGGCAGGCAGAATGCAGAAAACTCACAACGTCTCAGATTGGATTGGAAAGGGACCAAACGAGTTTTCCTTCAAATTCTTCCCAGTACCATAGACCTTTTGTAATGGCTAAGGAGATTACAGTTTTTCAGATTGGGGTTTTTTAAGTGAACTGTTATTAGCCCCAGCTCTGTTCTATTACTTTCTAAAGACCGGGAGCTCTAGCCCTGTGAAAGCTCTGAATTTGCCTTAGCTGAAGCCTTTTTATGAACATACCGGCCTATCCACCAGAAATCAAGCCTGTAGTGGATATTTGGAAGGCATGCTTAGAAAAAACAAGCTTGCTGTGGATGGCTCGAACCCATGGATAGTTGTCAACCTCTAACCTGTCAGAGGGAATTTTAGGAATTTGAAAGGCTAATGAGAAGGAAGGAAGCCAATGGTTATGCTTCACTTCTGTTTCTAGGAAATGACTATGCATATATGGTTAAGAATGGCGATGTGCGCTTCTCTATTGACAAATATCCAGAGTATGGTTGTTTGTCTAGACGCAAACTAGATGACAATCGGGCAGGGAAACGGATTGCAGTAGATACACACAGAGCTGTTGTATCGCCAGTATCAAATGATCTACATATAGCCGTGGCTGCGGATGCACTATCAGAAACATTGAAGATTGTGAATGATCTGATGTTTACTCGCCAGGGCCGTAAACACAGGTCCATCCGGTTTTCATTCTAGGGATTCGTCAGGCAGGAGGCCGCGATCCCTCCGTGGGTCGAGCATTTGAAATATTTACGAATTGGAGCAGCGATAAAAAATAAAGTGATACTCATCGTCAAGAGGGGCCCTCCTGCGGTTCCGCGTAGAAGCTAATACCACGGCAACAAAAATGTAAACGGAGCTGTCATCGCCGTTTTCATTCTGGTTTCCAGTCGATTAATGCATAGTTAAAAAATCAAGTGCCAAAACCCGGGTTTCAGCAGGATGTTGATCACACCGATCGTGTGGAGATCTCCACGTCGCAGAGGATAGCTGTTCGCATGAAGGATAGGCCCTTGTTTTTGCTAACAACTGTGTGCATAAGGTTAACTCCAGGTAAAATCGAAATTTTGACAGCTGTGCTAAAAAATCGCAATTTTCTTTTACCATTGATTGCTGTCATCACTTTTTAGCTGCTGACTTATGGTTGACTGAAGTTCACGTCCACCAAACCGGTTGGGGTACCAGCTGTTTGCAAGAGATAAGTGACCCGTGTTTTCCTTGTTAGCCGAGTCATGGAGTTTAGCCCCACGCGGATGAAGTTCCCCGAGTTTGCTATATATTTTTTTTTATACATGGAGTTCTGGATAGGTTAAAGTATCCTTCTTTTGACCAATTGACAGTGGATGAGTCATCACGTTGATTACATCATTGGTCGCACTTCTCCACATAGAGCTTTGGATCCACAAGTCTATTGGTAGCCATTTTCAGTCTGGGATGAACCGTTTCACATTAACATTCATACTTGGCGTTTAAACTTTGTTTTTTTTCACTTACGAGCTGGCAGCCAAGTCGTGAGGTATGATCCACCCACGCTTTTTGTTTGCAGTCGAATACATGCAGTTAGTCGGCGGGATATCAGTCAGTTCATATGAGTCGTGACCACAAATCGCGGCCCAACAAATCTCAGTTAAAGTGGTGGTCTGGCAGTTACGCACAGTGCTAAAAACTAAAGTGTTAGTTATAATTGAGATAGTGGCCGGATTGATACAACATCCTCCGCGTGGCGAGGACTTTTAAAAGAACATCCTCTTGAAATTGAAAATTCAGTCCAAACTTCACCCTTGCATAACAGCCAACAGAGCGTTCTCCGCATAATTCATTGAGGACATCAAAACGTGGCAGACCCTCTGTTCTGTTAGGCTCGGGCAACCTCTGCTGTACGAGATCTGGAGATAACAGATTTCCTTTTTATTGGTAGCGATGGCAGCCAAGCCCGATTTAAAAAGTTAACACATGCACTTGGATGTCGGCACACTAAATTAACTTTCTCTCTCTGGCGATAACAACTCTGAGTCATCTCTTGGAGTTCGTTTTCACGTGTCACTTTCTCTGGCGTTCGTGCAGGGACCTAATCAAGGCAACATGTTACATCTTTTGCTCTATTTAAGCTAGCAGACTTTCTATTGTAACCATAGAAAATTTTCTGGGAGTTTTCTTTTTCCCATTTGAGCTGAATAGAAAAATCTAGTTGGGTTTGTGGACAGATTGGGCATCTCTTCCATGGCTGCATGTTTCATTATTAGTTGTAGACTAAATCTAGCATAGAAGGCTATACTCTAGTCCATTGAGCAAGCATTTGCGGCTGTCAAGTTGTTTGTTGACGTTATGTTTTCAAAAGATCATAGGAGTAATAGAATGTAGTCGGTTATACTTATATTCTCCTCGTCTTTGATTATGGAATGTACTAGATTAACCTCACCTGTGTGAAACGCAAGGCCTTCTTGAGTCATCTTTTTGACTCCATGCTCCCTTCTGGTACTGACACTGGCCTTTCCTCAAGGACTGATCCTCCCGTCTTTTCCATCACTTATTCAAAATACATTTTTCTGTTACAAATCGTTTATCTAAGGTAGCCTCTTTGATTCACCTTGCCCTCCATTGCACCTTCCTTAGCAATCCTACCTTAGGGATACCCCCGTTGGGTTGGAGAAGAGCCAACCTGAAGCGAGAAGAGAGGAGTGTGGTGACATTGGCTTCTCTCTTGAGAGTTGTCATTGAGCTGGTGTGTTCACTTTCTGGGCTTCAACACACGCATGTTAGTTTTGGGCAACAACATTTTGGCGCCGTTGCCGGGGACAAAGTCCAGTTCCCGAAATTTGAAGACTATGCTTCATTGACAACATTTGTGGGAGATTATATTGCAGATTCTTCTTCTCACATGGCGACTCCACGAAGGGATAGAGCCCTTGTCCTTTTGCAGATTTGAAGATCCTATTGGGTGTAGAGGTGAGCACACTCATTGGAAGGCCTTCAAGCTCACCTTGGAGACTCCACAATTTGGTATGAAGTATGACTATATGTATGCTTCAGATTTAGTACCTCATTATTTGATTTATGGATGATGATAAGGAAAAACCACGTAATCTTCTGCATGAAGCTTTCACCCCGCTTGATTTCTCAAATATCTGTGGATTTCCTAATGAATGCTACGACCATGAGAAGGTGCGTGACATTCTCCCAGAATTCCATGGAAATAATGATGTTTCAGCCATCCATCACATTGCCTCTTACTGCAAATTGGTGGTCGATTTTAATGTTTATCATGAGGATGACCTTATGGTCGTTTTTGCTTTCACTTCGGAAGGGGATGCATTAAATTGGTTCTATGGCCTTTTGGATGAATCCATAGATTCATTGGCAAAGTTTTTCGAAAGGTTTCTCCTTCGCTGGTATGATGGAACAGTTGATGAGATTGAGCAGCTTGCTAAAGAATATGATGCTCTCATCCCTAGGGTTCATCTTGAGTTAAAAGAAAACATTGAAGATCTCACTGAAGTAGAAATACAAGGTCCCCTGTCTGAAGATGTAGCTAAACAACATCTTAACATTGCTGCAAAAAAAAACATTGAGAATACCAAGCTGCCTCAGATTTACGCCATTAAAGATGTTCATGAGCAGTTTTGCTGTGAAGATTTGGACTTACCCCAAGTTCATTTTATTGAAGATAGCAATACTTGTCCAGCAGAACAGCTTGAGCAGCCTTATGACGGAGGTCTGTATTTAAGCCCTATCAGTCAATGGGTAGAGGTTTCTTGTTCACAGTCTGATTTTTTTTGCCAAAGCTTCAGTGATTTTTTATATCCTAACAATCTGAGTTTTCAGCTTAGCCCTTTTCATCAACAGATTGTAAGGCAGATCGGTTTTCTGTCTGTGTTCCTAACTAAGCATAGGAGAAAGCAGTCTAACATAGATAAGGAGCTGAAATGGCTCCACTGGCTATATGCATACACTTAACAGATTCTAGGCTCATGTTAAGTTAGGGTAGGTAGGTAGATGAATAAAGCTCCTGCATGAGCGTTTGATGTTTTCAGTATTCAATTTTTCTTTTGTAATAAGTCTGTGGTTTTGGGATGTGAATTGAGCCATCCCCACCACTGGGCATTTGCTTTTAAGATTGGTCTGCGATAACCATGAGTCTGGGGTTCTCATGCACTCACTAGGTGAGCACACGTCCCGCAGTTGGAGCCAGATGTTACCTCCCATTTTTGCATGGGTGGTCACTTAAAGACAAGGTCAGAAAGCAGGCTGCTGGGACAGAGGGCAGAAGTTGAAAAAAGCTCAACTTCAACAACAGCAACTTCAAGATGAGACCCTGTCAAATCAACAGTCCCAAGTATTTAGCCATCAGCAGCAGCAAGAGAAACTTGGCGTGGCTGGTGTTTTTGTTGAAGGAACTTACAGAATGAAGTTACAGGGGGTCTTTCCATCAGTGATTTTACAACAAAAGCTACAGGCAGGCAGGCAGAATGCAGCAAACTCACAATGTCTCAGATTGGATTGGAAAGGGACCAAACGAGTTTTCCTTCAAATTCTTCCCAGTACCATAGACCTTTTGTAATGGCTAAGGAGATTACAGTTTTTCAGATTGGGGTTTCTTAAGTGAACTGTTATTAACCCCAGCTCTGTTCTATTACTTTCTAAAGACTGGGAGTTCTAGCCCTGTGAAAGCTCTGAATTTGCCTTAGCTGAAGCCTTTTTATGAAAATACCGGCCTATCCAGCAAAAATCAAGCCTGTAGTGGATATTTGGAAGGCATCCTTAGAAAAAACAAGCTTGTTGTGGATGGCTCGAACCCATGGATAGTTGTCAACCTCTAACCTGTCAGAGGGAATTTTAGGAATTTGAAAGGCTAATAAGAAGGAAGGAACCCAATGGTTATGCTTCACTTCTGTTTCTAGGAAATGACTATGCATATATGGTTAAGAATGGTGATGTGCGCTTCTCTGTTGACAAATATCCAGAGTATGGTTGTTTGTCTAGACGCAAACTAGATGACAATCGGGCAGGGAAACGGATTGCAGTAGATACACACAGAGCTGTTGTATCGCCAGTATCAAATGATCTACATATAGCCGTGGCTGCGGATGCACTATCAGAAACATTGAAGATTGTGAATGATCTGATGTTTACTCGCCAGGGCCGTAAACACAGGTCCATCCGGTTTTCATTCTAGGGATTTGTCAGGCAGGAGGCCGTGATCCCTCCGTGGGTCAAGCATTTGAAATATTTACGAATTGCAGCAGCGATAAAAAATAAAGTGATACTCATCGTCAAGAGGGGCCCTCCTGCGGTTCCGCGTAGAAGCTAATACCACGGCAACAAAAATGTAAACAGAGCTGTCATCGTCGTTTTCATTCTGGTTTCCAGTCGATTAATGCATAGTTAAAAAATCAAGTGTCAAAACCCGGTTTCAGCAGGATGTTGATCACGCTGATCGTGTGGAGATCTCCACGTCGTAGAGGATAATTGTTCGCATGAAGGATAGGCCCCTGTTTTTGCTAACAACGTGTGCATAAGGTTAACTCTGGGTAAAAGCGAAGTTTTGACAGTTGTGCTAAAAAATCGCGATTTTCTTTTACCATTGATTGCTGTCATCACTTTTTAGCTACTGACTTATGGTTGACTAAAGTTCACGTCCACAAAACCGGTTGGGGTACCAGCTGTTTGCAAGAGATAAGTGACCCGTGTTTTCCTTGTGGCAGCCGAGTCATGAGTTTAGCCCCACACGGATGAAGTTCCCCGAGTTTGCTATATTTTTTTTTTATACATGGAGTTCTAGACAGGTTAAAGTATCCTTCTTTCGACCAATTGACAGTGGATGAGTCATCAGGTTGATTACATCATTGGTCGTGCTTCTCCACATAGAGCTTTGGATCCACAAGTCTATTGGTAGCCGTTTTCAGTCTGGGATGAACCTTTTCACATTAACATTCACACTTGGCGTTTAAACTTTGTTTTTTTTTACTTACGAACTGGCAGCCAAGTTGTGAGGTATGGTCCACCCACGCTTTTTGTTTGCAGCCGAATACATGCAGTTAGTCGGCAGGATATCAGTCAGTTCATATGAGTCATGAGCACAAATGGCGGCCCAACAAATCTCAGTTAAAGTGGTGGTCTGGCAGTTATGCACAGTGCTAAAAGATAAAGTGTTAGTTATAATTGAGATAGTGGTTGGATTGATACAACATCCTCCACGTGGCGAGGACTTTTAAAAGAACATCCTCTTGAAATTGAAAATTCAATCCGAACTTCACCCTTGCATAACAGCCAACAGAGCGTTCTCCACATAATTCATTGAGGACATCAAAACGTGGCAGACCCTCTGTTCTGTTAGGCTTGGGCAACCTCTGCTGTACGAGATCTGGAGATAACAGATTTCCTTTTTATTGGTAGCGATGGCAGCCAAGCCTAATTTAAAAAGTTAACACATGCACTTGGATGTCGGCACACTAAATTAACTTTCTCTCTCTGGCGATAACAACTCTGAGTCATCTCTTGGAGTTCGTTTTCACATGTGTCACTTTCTCTGGCGTTCCTGCAGGGCCCTAATCAAGGCAACATGTTACATCTTTTGCTCTATTTAAGCTAGTAGACTTTCTATTGTAACCATAGAAAATTTTCTGGGAGTTTTCTTTTTCCCATTTGAGCTGAATAGAAAAATCTAGTTGGGTTTGTGGACAGATTGGGCATCTCTTCCATGGCTGCATGTTTCATTATTAGTTGTAGACTAAATCTAGCATAGAAGGCTATACTCTAGTCTATTGGGCAAGCATTTGCGGTTGTCAAGTTGTTTGTTGACGTTATGTTTTCAGAAGATCATAGGAGTAATAGAATGTAGTCGGTTATACTTATATTCTCCTCGTCTTTGATTATGGAATGTACTAGATTAACCTCACCTGTGTGAAACGCAAGGCCTTCTTGAGTCATCTTTTTGACTCCATGCTCCCTTCTGGTACTGGCACTGGCCTTTCCTCGAGGATTGATCCTCCCGTCTTTTCCATCACTTATTCAAAATACATTTTTCTGTTACAAATTGTTTCTCTAAGGCAGCCTCTTCAATTCACCTTGCCCTCCATTGCACCTGCCTTAGCGATCCTACCTTAGGGATACCCCCCTTGAGTTGGAGAAGAGCCAACCTGAAGCAAGAAGAGAGGAGTGTGGTGACATTGGCTTCTCTCTTGAGAGTTGTCATCGAGCTGGTGTGTTCACTTTTTGGGCTTCAACACACGCATGTCAGTTTTGGGTGGACAACATGGTTCATAGTTCATGAGGAAACCCTAGGAGAAGTTATGGAAGAGAAAGAGGGCGTCTTGGTTTGGTGTTTGCTCTTGTGACTAGGGTTTTCTCTTGTGAAGGAGACATTGAAGATGATGATCACATGTGTTCAAAACTCATCAATGTCCATTCTTATTCACTCTTGTGTAGAGATGTGACCAAGCAAAGAGTGCTCTCTCTCTCTCTCTCTAGCTCTAGAATCTTCACTTGTACTTGTTATCTCTCTCGACCTCTCTTGAGCTGCTAGGGTTTCTTTGTCTTCTTAAAGTATTTTGGAGCATCGTGGAGTTCTAAGGTTAGGGTTTATCCCTTGGAGATTGGAGATTCGAGTTTTGTGATAAAACTCTATGGTGGATTGGTGAAGAATAAAATAAGAGGAAAACGCCTTACCTTGGAGGATGTGTTGGAGAGATTCTTCCATACTAAACCTCCTTGGTTGCTAGGGTTTTGTTGATTTATCCTAGCTAGGATTTTGGAGAGTTGGAAGATTTGTAATAGGCTTGAGAGAAAGCTATGGTATGTACATGTACTTCATCTTGAGATTATTAATGAAGTTTCCAGCTATCAAATTTCCAGATTTGAATTTCAGCTATATATGTTCTCCATTCATTGTTTTTTACACTTTATAGTTATATATGTCTTGCCAATTTGACATAAAGGGGAAATTGTTTAGTGATTTGACATCTAATGAAAGAATATAAAGGGTTGATTTTGTTGCTATCATACTGTTGTTTTTGTTGCTGTAAAATGGTATTTTCAAATCTGGTTATTGGTTGATAAGTTGCCCTAGCTGAAATTTATCCTTGTCTTTGGTATCTTTTCTCCTTGAATCTTCGATTTGGGGTTGTTTGAAGTGAATTGTTGTACTCTTTCCATTGCTATTTTATACTCTAATTTATAGTAATCCTAAGGCTGAAAATTCCAGGGCTAAAATCCAAGAAACCTTCAAGGTTGAAGGCGAAGTTTTTTGTTTTGCATGAAAACTCCAACTCAACAAATTTCCACTAGGGGATGCAGAAAATAACTAGAGAGAGAGAGAGCGAGAAGGGAGAAAGAAGAGGAGAATCAAAGATAGAAAGAAAAAGAAAACAACTAAAGAGCTCATGAGATAAATGAAAAGGAAATGAAAAGGGTGGAGAAGGGAATCAAGAGAAAGAGAGGACCTGAATAGGTGGGCACTCAGTACAAGGGTTATTGATGATGGAGTGCCAAGATTGGCTTAGTTCAAAACCATCTTCACAAGTATGTTGTTAATTTTTGGTGGTGTAATTGTTCGTTTTGACTAAAAATATTGTTTGGAAAATACAAATGTAGTGCTTGGTATGATTGGAATGTTGAGCAATTGGAGATTTGGTGGTATGGTTCAGATTTGCAGATTTGGATGTTCAGTGATTGAAGAATTGTAGAAGCCAATTTCTTTGTCACTTTGTCCTTTGATCTTTTGAGAAGAGCGGTCTTTAAAGTATCAGAACTAAGGGGTACATATCCCTTACTAACAATTTGGGGGGATTCGAAACAGTCAGAAGTTCTTAGATTGACCATTTATTGATCCAACTAATTTTTATGCAACTTGCAAATCAGCAAGTTCTCAAACAAAGTTGCCCTGGTTTTTGAGGAGATTAAATGTTGATTAGGAAAAAAAATTCCAGATTTGCTATCGTAGGTCAATTTTCTTTAATATACAATTTCCATAACTACCAAAAAGTGTCCCAGAATAGGGAACTTACCACCCCTATCACAGGTCATCAAAGGCACCAGACCAGCTGAAAATACATCCATAACATCCATAACAGCCACAATGTAGTTGACCCATCATCTCTCATCACAAGAGAAACAAGGGCTTCACCTCACATCGGTGCAAGTGCTCATCTCAAGTAACCTAAGGTATCACACCCAATAACCTCAACAAGGTCAATCACCTCTCCCGGTAATCTCTACTTGAAATACAAGCTCCCTCTTATACTAAAGTGATCTCAGCCAGAACAATCTCTGATCCCATGTGGAAATTTTCTAAGTTGGAGTTTTAATGCAAAACAAAAAACTTTACCTTTAACCTTTAAGGTTTCTTGGATCTTAGCCCTAGAATTTTCAGCCTTAAGACTGCTGTAAATTAAAATATAAATTAGCAGCAGAAAGAGTACAACAATTCACTTCAAACATCCCCAAAGTTCCTAACAATTCAAGGAGCAAAGATACCAAACAAAAGGATAAGTTTCAGCCCAGGCAACTTATCAGCCAATAACCAGATCTGAAAATACTCTTTTACAGCAGCAAAAACAACAGTATGACACCAGCAAAACCAACCCCTTATATTGTTCCATTAGATGTCAAATCACTTAACAATTTGCCATTTTACTTATGTGAAATCAACAAGATATATAACTATAAATAACAATGAATGAAAAACATATAGTTGAATTCAAATATGGAAATTGCACAAGATTTGGACAGTTGGAAACTTCATTAAAAAGCTCAAGATTCACTTCAAGAGACATGTACCATTTGTTGATGTATATGTAACTTCCGAATGTATTTCATATATATATTTATTGTACTCCTATAGAGATGTATTATTCCTCTATACGGAAGTGTCGTCATTTGTATTGACAAGTGTCGCAAGTGTCGTAACTTGCCGATGGGTTATTAGACCACCATGTGTGGGGTCGGCCCTGATTAAGTTAATATTGGGTTATTGTACTAAGCTAGACAAGTCGGCCCCATAAGGTTATTGGGAAATCAGGACAAGTATAAATAGAGATCTCCCGATCTCTATTTGGATCACTTCACAACTCACTCTTCCTTCACTCGGAAAGTGGCGCACATGTGAGGAGGAGGATCAGCTGCTAGGAGGAGTCTATCTCTGTGTACTTGGGTTGTACTTTGGTTGTATCATTGCTCTATCTATCTCTGAGGAAGTTGTGGGGTTTTTCACCTTAGGGTTTTCCCCACGGAAACTCTGTGTGTCTATTGTCTCTTATGTTTGCTTCTTGTGATGATTGACATGCTTGCTATGATTGATATGCATTGATATACTGTACATGTTATTCTCTCAGTAAAGATCCTAGAGTATCTTGAATTAATGCTCAAAAATTAACACCATTCTCTCAAGGCTAGTACAAATCTTCCAACTCTCCAAAAACCCTAGCTAGGGAAAATCAACAAAACCCTAGCACCCAAGGAGCTCCAATATGCAAGAATCTCTCCAAAACATCCTCCAAAGCAAGATGTCCTCTTCTCTTCTTCTTCACCAATCCACCCTAGGGTTTGTTAAATTTCCCAAACCCTAGGTGACAATTGTCCATATCTTCTTGTTATCACATTTATAGTAGCCAGGGCTACCATATCTTCAGACCAGATTCCAGTACATTTCTAAGCCAGTCCTTTACTATGAGATGATTGAGATCGGCAAATGATGAGCATCTATTCCAGGATCACTCATACTTTCAGCAGCCCTAGAGCAGACATTACAGCCTTATGTCGTGACTGAGCTTCATGACCTCAGATTTGATGACCGATGTGGCCATTTTCTTCCATACAGAGCAGTGTGATAGTGCCCAGAGTTATACAGCAGCAGTGTTCCAATGATAGTGGATGGTTCAGATGGTATATACAGGTATATGACCCAGCAGGAATATGGATGTACATTGGATAGCTTTATTTTTCTCTTTTGCTTATCTTGGTAGCTTGACTAGGTATCTAGTGGTCATGATCTGGCGATATCATATATATAGATTTGGTTATTGGTTGAGTTGTCTGGAATTGAAGTAATCTAATTACACGGGTTAAAGAATTTCTTGTGTATAATCGTTGGTCTTACCCTCTCTAGTAGTATGGACTTGGTCATTCCCACCATTTATGGCTTGCTAGTTATGGCATCACCTGGCACCTTTCTTCATCCATCCGATGTCTTCCATATTTGATTTTATCCCAGCTTACACTTCAGCTAGTGATACTGAGGACTTCCCCACTTATGCCTCTATGTTGGATAGACTCCTTGTTGTTTTGTGTCTCGGCTCTAAGTTGTGCAACAAAACTTACCGAAGCCTTAATCCTTCTGCGCCAGGAGAACCCACTAGTGTTGGTTCCTGAACTTAGGTGAGTTGGATTTGAATCCTTGACCTCTCTGGTTGGTTGCCCCCGATGTTTGGTCCTGATTGTGGATAATGCCCCTAGTTGCCTAAGTTGTGTCGACTAAACTTGAAGCAAATTGCACTACCATCATTACACGCATATATTATTGATTGTTATATCTTCTATGCAAGCCCAAGGTTATAAAATAAAACTGTGCTCTTAAGCACAATGAAAGAGGGCTATGAAATAAAGTGTAAAGCACCCTGGATAAAAGCTGCGATTAGTTGTGCTTCTCAGCACATGCAAAATCCAAAGGGTCATAAGGCCTAAAAAGCAGTGATTAAATGTAAGTTAAATCTAAAGAACTGTTGGCCATGATAAAATGTAATGATTAATTCCTCACGGAGCCTACGGGTTGGGATGTGAGATGGAGTATGGGATAGCTAATTCTAAGTGTCCTCTAGAACCTCAAGTTACGGTTAGCTATGCACCTAGTCACGGTGGTTCTAGAAAAGATCCTCACAGAGCTGGTTCAAGCTTGGATGTGAGCTGTAGACATTTGCCAAAGTGAATAAGCACTCTTCAAATCAACTTATTCCATTTGTGAGACACCGCCATTCCTTGTGTGTTTTCTGTCTGACTTATGCATAAGGTGATTCTCCCTTTTCCTTTATCCAAAGTGTCACAGTGTTGAAGTTTGTAAAGTCATCCCCTTGTCTTAGCCTTGTCTTTTCACCTCCACCCATTTCTAGCAAAATGGTCCAGTCCATAAATTGAGTATACACTTGAGGGTCTTTTTCTTAGTAATTGATTGTTTTAATCCAGACTTATATTTGATGTATTATTGCTTACTCGCCAGTGAAATGCTACTTTATACTTTAGTCTTGCTATTAAAATAATTAAAGGAGCATATCTTATCCATTTGCACTTGCAGCATCAGTCATTTTTAGCCTAAGTCGTTATTCTGATCAGTTTTGACCTGGTCAACCCAATTTGACCAAGTCAACTGCAGGATCTGAGATGAGTTGGACCGATGATGTTCGAGATTGATTATTTATGGTCCTATGATGCCCACTTGATGGTTCCATGCAACAGACACGGGTTTCATGTTATGGTTTAATGGATTTTTATTATTATTATTATTTACAGACCATTATTTTTATTTGTCCGGGCATGGTTGAGCTTATAGATGATTATCCAGGTGGTAACATGGTGTATGAGTACTCATCTCTACTACATTTGGGCCTTTTGAGTCCATTGGTAATTTGGTGCACTCGGATATCAGTCTCAAGCACTTTCAGATGATTTTATGTCCAAATTATCACTTTTGTATATTTGCCATATAAAATGGCATGTCAGCACATTTTGAGATTATTTTGGTTCACCTAGGGCGCTACAGAGGTAGTATGGGGTCCAGCCACTTGTTATTACCAATGAAGCACCACTCGCCCAAGACTCGCGAGTCTGGGCGAGTCAACCTCCAAGACGGGTAATCGTGCAAGACTCGTTGTTGACTCGGGCAACTCACAGGGACTCGTCAAACTCGCAGCTACTCGTCCGAAACTCGGCACGGACTCGGCAAGCAAAAAATATATATAATTTTATATAAAAATAGCAATCTATCAATATGACATTTAGTTGGTATGTAACTAGTTCATGATGTGGTCCGCCTCTATTAATAAATTATTAAAGTTTTAGTCACCTAACTTTATTAGGGTCCAGTTACGTGCCTTTACGAGCCACTCACTATGTTCGTTTTTTATAATTGCTCTCATTGAACACTTATGAGAGCTGCTCGTTTTGAATAAACTTCGAAATGAAGGGGGCCCCAACTATCTCTCCTTTTAAAATCTCTATTCCATCATCGTTCCCACCCCACTTTCCGAACGGCAGTGTCATTAAAAAATTGAGGTCCCAATTAATTAAGACACTGTTCTTTTATTTGTCTTGTCGAGCGAAGATACCCTACTTCTCTTTCATTAAAGACCAAGGATACTCCAGTTATGGCAACATACATATAAGGCTCGGGACATAGAACCAATATATAATTAGTGCAAATTACAACGAAGGTCTTACAAAACAGGGTAATGTTATTTTGGATGATAATTTTATTAAAATATTGGCTTTATGTAAAAGATTATTTTTATATTATATAAAGTTGACGAGTTTACTTTGATTTTTGAAAAGCTGTTTTTTATTATTTTATTTAGATTTTAGGAAATTTATTTATTTAAATAAAAATAGTTTTTAGATTAATTATTATAATAATTATATTACTAAATAAATATGAATATTTTGATATTTTTTAGAAAGATTATTTTATTAAAGAATTTTAATCTAAAGAAATAAGATATAAACAACAAACTTTATAATTATCATTTAAAAGTTAATTTATAAAAAAATTCTAATCATAAAAAACCAAAAACAATATAATTATATATATAATTTTATGATCATTATTTAAATTTTTGCATACAAAAATTGATTGTGTTATGTTGTATTATCATAGTTTATGAGATAATGTTGTGAATTATTACATAGATTGTAGTTTTATAACTTACATGGATTGGAAATGCCATTAACCTCTTTTTTGTGCCCAAAATATACTATATTTTAAGTTTTTTTCTTATTTGCCAAGTCTTGCCGAGTTTGTCCCGGATCTTTCCCGAGTCTTTCTCAAGTCGACGAGTCATATGCCAGCCGAGTCTTTGCCGAGTGCAAGTCGTGCAACATTGGTTATTACCATATTACCATACTCCCAGACATTTTGGTGCAGTCAGATTTGTGCCTGGGGCACCAGGCAGCGAGATACAGGCATTTTATTACTTTACAGGTGATTTTCTGAGGATAAAAAATGGAAGAAATGGCTACTGAGGAAATCGATTTGGGCAATTGAGGCAAAGAATTGGCATGAGGTTTGTTCAGAGGATTTTTGTGTTGCATCCCACACCTTCCGGCATAGCTTACAGCATTCAATGGTGTCCACACACACTCCGGGCTATGATTTGGGCATTTTATTATGTCATTGAGGGGCCACGATCTGGTCATATGGTCACAGTATGATATTATTTTGAGATATTATATGTTATTGTGCCATGGGGTCATGCTAGAGAAGGACATGTTACACCTCCTAGCCCCACCATGTGCTTATGTTATGAGTTCTAGTCACTTGTTATGTGGTGCGCCCCCCAAGGGCGTGAGTGTGCCCTCTATTATTGAGTTGATCCATGTTTATTGTTCCGGCTCATCTTAGTCGTTGATTATTATTGATGTATCTTTTAATCTCAGCCACTCACTCAAAAGGTGGTTAGGGTTTTGGTCTCTCTTGTTCCTATTTAAAGGAGAGACCCCCCTCATTGTAAAGGGACTTTTGGCTCTTGGCTACTGGAATATAAAATATATTTTGCGAGAAACTCTTGTGATCTTGGTCTGGATGTTTGGCTATCTCAATTGAAACTGCTTTTCCATCGCATTGAAGATCTTGGTGAATATTTTGCACATCTTTTTATCCACATCTAACTTGCAAGTGAAGAGGACAACTTGGAGGAGGGACGCACTGGCTAAGGAGACTTACCTTATCTCTCTCTTTTCGATCGGTTTGATTCAGGGAGTAATTCTGTCTCTGTACTACTTATTCTTTGTGATTATTTCTTCATTTGCATTTACCTTCATTGTTGCTTGCTAATTGAGTTTATCTCCTTGGTGTTGCAGGAAGAGAGGGATGCATTAGTGGATTTGGGCAAATTCGTGGAGGCAAGAAAACACATCAAATCTTCACTTGATCTTTGCAGGAGTAGTCCTTGACATACCATCATCCATTCTCATGATCCAGGTAGGCTTGCAAGGTACGTATTTTATTCTTTTAACTTACCCATATGTCATCTACATTTAAACCCTAAATACAAATTATTTGGAAAATTCTCTGGGTTTGATTATTTGGTTTACTAGCAAACCATTTATGGGCTTTTACCTTAAGGCCTATCCCCAGGTGGGTTCTCAAGGACGTCATGCTCCGAGGACTCCATCTGCCCCTTTTCCCCGAGCACTGATCTTTAACCCTTGCGCCCTCCTTGTTTTGCCTGTCTTCCGAATTGTTAAACCCAAGGCTGTTGGGAGCGCGGAGCGGGAGCGGAAGCGAAAAGCAAAATTTTCAAAAGCTTCCGTTTTGGGAGCATTTCAGGAGCGTTTTTTATATAATATATATTTTAATATATTTTGATGCATATATATTAAAAAAAACATGTATTATGCCAAATTAGCTATAGAAAACATGAAAACATAGATACTCATATAACCATTTAGTACACATTGATATAACATCAATCATCTAGGACATCTCAGAAGATATTCTGGAATGACATAACTATGGCAATGACCATTTGCAAATGATGTCTTTAAATCCAATATCAAACTTGCAAAGATATTAAGTTATTGTTAAGATTTACTTTATCAAACAAACTCTATGATTGAATTTTTGTAACAGAAGTTGAATTTTTGTAAGGGAAGTACAAATGTGTAGTTGATGGCATCGACTTTAAGACAATGCTACATGTATTTGACCCTCATATGTCAATACCATTTTTCTCATATAACCAAACTGTATTAATTAGAATTTGATTAAAATTAACATGCAGACGGTTTTCTATTTTATACTTTTATCCCTTCTGAATAGAATATGAACTTTATTGATATTGCAAAGGTGCTTCTGAAAAGGCCCCTTTACCAGTGTACTGCCAAATTTTCCTTATTTATTCGTCCAAATTCTATAATGTCATTATCTGATATATGATGTGAAGGTAAACCCAAGGCCAGGGTTTTGAGTCTTGACAGACAATGGGATAGACCTTATTGAAACTCCTGTAAAAGTGTTTTATTTCAAATATACTTCTTATTTTACTCACAAAACAGTTATGTACAAGGAGAACAAAATCTGTACAAGAAAAGATAAGAATATACAGACATTGTAGCAGCTATCTTATTGCAGTTACAGCTGCAATAAATTCTGAATATGGAGTTATCAATTCACTTTTTTCATCTCTAATGAGCAAAAACCCTTCACCCTTGAGTTGGGCACAAAGCTCATCCATCCACAGCCCTTGAAAGGAAGAACAATGCCACTAGAGTCCACAAAAACACACTTACGGCACAATTTCCGTAAAGAGAACATAACAGCAATATGGATACAATGCCACAAGCCTTGATAAGGTGACTGATGAAAGAGTTAGTCCCCAAGAACAGCTGCTCTCCAATGAATGGTACCCTGGATCATTTTAGAGAACCTCTGTTGCGCTAATTTCCAACATTGACAAGAAAACCGACACTCCCAAAGAATGCATTTGACAGCTTCATCTTGGGGCAGAAAATGCATTTATCATCTGTGAAACTACTCTTCACCAACCTAGGGCACATCAAAGTTTTAAACTGTTTACCATGGGGGGCACATCAAACTGTTTACCACCGAGGGCATAGAATGAATCCAAATGGAATCCAATAGACTTTATTTGCCCAAATTAACCCTAGCCAATCCCTAAAAAAAAAAAATTGAGAAAAATCACAAAATCGCTCAGGAAGTGTTTTTGGGAGCGATTGTTTTTGCCCGAGATCGCTCAAGAATCGATCTGGAAGCGTCGATTCCGGATCGATTCCTAAAATTCCAAGGAGCGTTTTTTTCTCCAAGGAATCGCGAATTGGGAAATCGATCCCGGGAGGAATCGATGAGGAATTGCGATTCCGGGATCGCGAATTGGGAGTGAAGCGAAGGGGTCTAGAGCGATTCCCCGCAGGTTAGGACTTAAAACCCTTGTTTGTTGAGCTTGTGTGCTTCGATACTGTCAGATCTACTTGCAAGTTGTGCTAGAAAGCCATAACTCTTCAGATCTACTACTTGGGACCATTTTCCCTATTTTAAGGTTCGCGTTTCCCAAGGCAGTTGGACTTGATCATTTTCCCTAACACAAAAATCCTGGATCCATTCTTAATCTCCAAGTCACTGTGTCTAAACACTCAAAGTCTATAGTTATCTTTCCTAAGCCTCCACAATGATCTTGTTTCCTTAAATATAGGGTTCTTCACCCCTCACCTTTCGTACCCTATTTCCATAGCTTGATCTGGTGATTGGGTTAGATCTCTCATGTCGGGAGTAGATCAGGGTATCCCCCTTTTATATATGTGGCTTGGATAGCACAAAGCAAAGAGTGCCTCAATTGGCGTGGCAACCAATCCATCTTGGGAATTGAGGCCCTCTTGTGTCACCTCTTTGGTTGCCCATCCTCCTCTACCATCCTGAATAGGATCATCCATTGGGGCAACTACAAGTTGTGTGATAACATTTCTCAACTAAACAAAAGTTGTTGTGTAATTGTGGAAATTAAATTCTTTCACATAGCAGTAATCACACTTGTAGATGGAAAGAAAACAGTGGAAGCAAAACTCAATACACAGATAATTTACTCCTTCAAATCAGCCTTTCATTAATAATTCAAAGCTTACAAGTGTTGGAATATTCTCACCACCATTTTTTATATTTGCATGCATGCATACTGCATGCATCCAGTCATTAGTATGGTAGTCTCCCCAACACCTAGAGCTTATTTTCAACCCCTTGGAGCCTGCTTTTAGCCCTCAGCAGCCCTCCTACCTACCTAGTGCGCCTTGTTTTCCTCACCTGGATGACAAATGCACCCTACTACACACTCTTGGATTCCAACAGTCAGTTCTTGCATTGATTGCACAGTTTATGCATTGATTGCTCAGTTTAACTGTCTGTAACTTCTAGTTGTCTATATCAGAGTGCCACTTGACTACTGACAGTCTCTCATGCGCCCACCTTGGAGTCTCCTTCCCTAGATTAGTGCCACATGCATCAGTTAGACTCATTTGATTGACATTTGACTATTTGTGACTACTACCACTGATTGGGTGATGTCTCCAATGTTGTCCAAGCCACACATTGAGGAGAATTCAAATGACCTTAGGTGTATTCGAATTCATTTGATTGTATTGAGTTAGTATCCAGTTTCAAAGTGCCAACTTACAACTGATGGATGATTATATTGCATATTTTACCATTTCTAAGTTTATGAGTGAATATTGATTCAATTCTTCTTCTTCTTCTCTACAATTCTTGAGTGAGATTTGTGAGATTTACTCTAGCTCTGTGATCTATCCTGTAAAATACACATGGTATCAGAGATGGAGCCAGCTATTTGAATTGCAGCAGCAACAGTTGCAGCAATTCATTGAGCAGTTGTCTTTCATTGAGCACCAGAAGCCTCTGGATTTCCACAGCAATTCCTGGTGCAATTGTCTTGAATTCATTGGAGCAATCCAGTGAGGTCTAGCCAGGTGTGAAGGATCCAGTCACATGTGCTCATTGTCCTAAAGCAGTGTTCATTCGAATTTGCAGCAAATCTCCATCAACAATTTCATTTGTTTTGCAGGTTATCTCCATCTTCAATTCGAATTCAGCAGTATCTTAATACAATGGATCTAAAACTGAACTCCTTCAATTATTTTGAATGGAAAGCCAAGATGGACATCTTCATGAAGTCCAAAATCCTTTCTAGAGTATTGAATGGGACTACAGTCGAACCCACTGGTGCAGTTGAGAAATCTAAGTACCTGGATAAACTCGATGAAGCAGTAGGACTGCTACTCCTCAGCATTTCCGAAGACCTCCATTTTCATGTCATAGATCTGAAAAATCCAAAAGAAGTTTGGGACAAGCTCAAATCTCTTCTTGGACAGAAAGATGACTTGAAAGGTCACAAGTTGGAAAATGAGCTTATCTCACTGAGCCCTTGCATTTTCAACTCAATCACTGAGTTTCTTACCGAGTTTAAAAATCTGATTTCAAAATTGAAGACATATGGAATAGAGAAAGAAGAGAAGCAGCTAATCCTAGCCATTCTATCAAAATTGGGCCCTGACTACTCAGTATTTGTCTCTACCTTCCAGACAGCGAAGCTATCCATCCCAAAATGGAAGTTTCCCACTCTTGAAGACTTCATCCAATCTCTCAAAGGAGGAGAAGTTGATTCACATGGGAATGATTAAACCCAAGATGGATTCAGCACTTGCAGCTGCTGAAGTGAAGAGAGCGAATGGCAAAGGCAAGCAAAAAGTTTCAGACAAAAAGTCGAGTGAGCAGAAGCAGAAGGAGTCTCCCTATCAGTCAAAAGGAGGTTCGAATTCCAAGAAAGACAAGCAATCTCACAAGGATAAATCCAAATGTACCTATTGCAATAGAGGATTTCATCTTGAGAGTGCATGTATGAAGAAGACTATAGATCTGATGGCTCAACGACTTGAAAAGAATGACCTTCCAGTACCTGCATGTGCTAGGAAGAAAGAAGTTGAATCTTCAAAATCTGAGGACAAGGAGAGATGCCATGCTCTCATAGCAGGTGCATCAGGATAGTCCTCCTTCATCATAGATTCAGGAACATCAAGACACATGTTTTCCTCCAAAGATCTCTTTACTGGTTTCGAATCCACTGTTGGTCCTTCAATCATGTTGGGGAATGATGATGGGGTCTTCTCTGAGGGATTGGAAGGATCAAGCTTGATCATGGGTACTTCTCAGATGTGCTCTATGTTCCTACACTTACTGCCAATCTACTTTCAGTCTACCAAATGACCCATACTGGAGAGCCCAAGAGGGTGACCTTCTCTCCAAATGAGGTCGAAATACAAGACATGGTATCAGGATCTACCATCGCAAAAGGTGTTGCAAACCACAAGTCGAAACTCTATGAGTTCTCTCACTTTCTACCTCTCTCCAAACAGTTTGCTCTTCACACACATGCAAATGAAGAGAGTAGGCTATGGCATGAAAGATTTGGGCATCTCAACTACAAGTACCTGCAAGATATGCACAATCAAGAGATGGTTGAAGGACTACCCAAAGTCAAGTTTGCCAAGGGCAACTGTAAGGGTTGCTTGATGGGCAAGCATCCAGAAAAGAAGTTTGAGAAAGGGAAGGCAAGGAGGGCCTCTCAACCTCTAGATCTGATTCATAGTGATGTCTCAGGGCCATTTCCAAATCTGTCTTTGAACAAGGCAAGGTATATTCTTACTTTTATTGATGATTATTCAAGATTTACATGGGTGTACTTTCTCAGATTAAAATCAGAAGTGTTTGGATACTTGAAGTTTTTCAAGTCTTCTGCAGAAAAGTTTTCAGATAGAAAGATCAAGGCCCTCCACACTGATAATGGAGGAGAGTATGTCAAGGGTGATTTCCAATCCTTTTGTGTTGATGAAGGCATAGAGATGCAGCATACTATTCCCTACACACCACAGCAGAATGGTGTTGCAGAGCGAAAGAACAGGACATTAAAAGAGATGGCAACCTGCATGCTAAAGTCGAAAGGGTTGCACCCTAGTCTTTGGGCAGAAGCCAACAACTGTGTTGCCTACCTTCATAACAGAGTTCCTCACAAAGGACTCAAAGATACGACTCCTTTTGAAGCATGGATGGGGTACAAACCTAATGTATCTCATCTCAGAGTGTTTGGATCTAGAGCATGGGCAAGGATTCCAGCGGAGAAAAGGAGAGCCCTAGATCCACACAGCAAAGAATGTATTATGGTGGGTTATGCATTGCGTGCAAAAGCCTACAGGCTTCTTGATCCTTCTACTATGACAACATTCCTTGATAGGAGTGTACAGTTTGAGGAATGGCCACTTCATGATGCTCATCCTGTTGAGCAAGAGAGCTTGCCTACCACACCACCACTGCTTGATGAGCAAGAGAGCGAATCTTCATCTCAAGAAGATTCAACTTCAGAGTCTGAAAGTGGAGATGTTGAAGAGCGAATGCTAGATCCAGATCCACAAGAACCTGAAGATCTAGCACCAGTTAGTGAAGATGAGAGAATGGAAGACCAAGATCCAAATCTACAGCCTACAGATCCTCCTCTTCCTAGATGGGCAGCCACTACTCTTAGATCTGTTGGAGATCTTGTTGGTGATCCACTTGATCAAAGGAGAACCAGATCTGATTTTCAGAATGGAAGGTTTCATCCTTCTCACATTACTGGTCCATTTCTTGCCGATAGATCTTTCTTCGGTGGAGAAGTCCACTTACCTTTTGGGGTGAGTGATGTACATGATTGATTACCTTCTACAGTCTATCTTGAGGGGGGCCTTTCTTCCCACTAGGTTTTCCCTCTTTCCTCACTTTATTTATTTAGATTGTTGTACGGAGTGACCTTTGGTCTCAGTTACCAGGGCCCTACTAGCTTCAGTTATGTGTTTCCTCATAGTCCGGCTTGCGGGGGGGTGTTGGAATATTCTCACCATCATTTTTTATATTTGCATGCATTCTGCATGCATCCAATCATCAGTATGGTAGTCTCCCCAGCACCTAGAGCTTATTTTCATCCCCTTGGAGCTTGTTTTGAGCCCTCAATAGCCCTCCTACCTACCTAGTGCACCTTGTTTTCCTCACCTGGATGACAAATGCGCCCTACTACACACTCTTGGATTCCAACAGTCAGTTCTTGCATTGATTGCTCAGTTTAACTGTCTGTAGCTTCCAGTTGTCTATATCGGAGTGCCACTTGACTACTGACAATCTCTCATGTGCCCAACTTGGAGTCTCCTTCCCTAGATTAGTGCCACATGCATCAATTAGACTCATTTGACTGACATTTGACTATCTATGACTACTACCATTGAGTGGGTGATGTCTCCAATGCTGTCCAAGCCACATTGAGGAGAATTCGAATGACCTTAAGTGTATTCGAATTCATTTGATTGTATTGAGTTAGTATTCAGTTTCACAGTGCCAGCTTACAGCTGATGTATGATTATACTGCAGATTTTACCATTTCTGAGTTTATGAGTGAATATTGATTCAATTCTTCTTCTTCTTTTCTGCAATTCTTGAGTGAGATTTGTGAGATTTACTCTAGCTGTGTGATCTATCCTGTAAAATATCACAAGAAGGAAACCTCCATAGACTGTCAAACTAACAATTGTATGGTACACTCAAACTAAACAAATCTGCACACTTACTAAGGCGGACTGCCTACCAAAACCAAGAAAATAGCTTGTTGTTTGTTGCCTACTATACAGGACATTCATACGACTGTACGAACATGTTCTGTATGGACCTCCACATTGCCCCTTGCCTAGTCGTTGAACTCAGCTCCTTTTCGATGCTCTAACTTTGCTCCACAGATGAAATCAATCACCTCTTGACCAAATTGTCTTTGAGTGAAATAATAAATGTGTTAACCCTCTACCTTGACTTGCCTTTATACTTGAGCTGAAACCCTAATCTGTCAATGAGATGTATAGTTGAGATTAGTCTAAACCACTAATGTATTACAAATACACTTTATTAGACTCAACAGCTAAATATAAGACTTTAACTTTATTACTAAAGTGAGTTATAAAATAGAATTGACTCGAACGACTTTCAGCACATTTGACAATAAACCTGTGCAGGAGTTCCAATCCGAGCTACAATTTTCAACACTCCCTCTTAGCGAGGAAGAAATTATGCACCAATTCAAGTTTGTATCTGAATGCTTCAAACTTCCCTTTTGCTAAGTGCTTGGTCAGAATATCAACAACCTGTTGATCTGTGGGAACATACTGGAGCATTATTACTCCCTTCTGAATCTTGTCTCGAATGAAGTTATATCTGATCTCAATGTGCTTGGACCTTGTTATCACACAACTTGTAGTTGCCCCTAGAGGTATCCCATCCGGGACGGTAGAGGAGTTAGGCAACTAAAGAGGTGACCTAAGAGATGCCACGGTTCCCAATGCAATGCAGGAGTCACGTCAACCGAGGCACTCTTCGCTTTAGGTCAAGGTATAGCTAGACCAAGGGGGAGACCCTATACCCCAATCACAGTTGATTGGTCTCAAGCAAAAGGTTTCAAAGGGTGAGTTACGGAAACCAATGCAAGGCTAAGTGGACCTAATGTTTAAGGTATGGTTGAAGGTGGTATCATGGATAGTTAGTGTTTCAACCTATGTATGGTTTAGGCCACTTGATGGGGTATGATTATTAAGTATAGTACCACGTGTTTACACAAGTGGGTCTTGTTGCCTTGGGAAGTGTGAAATGGTTCTAGGTGGGCCCACAAGGTGAAGTTAAGTGTGAAGATGGTACTATAGGCTAGATCTAGGTTAGATCTACGAGTTAGAGTTGGTTCTAGGATTACCCATGTGCTAGATCTAGGGTTTGACACTAATCCCAAGAAGTGCGCCTTGCTTGGAGAAGGACTAGTGCCTTGTTTAGTGGGCTAATGGAGTCAAGAAAGATGTCAAAGTGTAGATCGAGACACCTAGAAGCCAAGTCAAGTGAAATGGATGTGATCCAATGGTTAGATCTTACTAGATCTAGGTTTTTGAGTGATGACCAAAAGTGGACCACAATTCCTTAAAACAAGGAATGCAATCCCCAAGGTAGATCGGGACAAAAGGACAGTCTAGACCTAGGTTTCAAGGCATGGGCATTCCAAATCCACAAAAATTTCCAACACCCACTTCCTAGAAGTGGTCCAACTCAAAACTCCAAAGGGGTGCGACTTTCTCAAGGAGAGGCAAAAAGTGGGTTTGGTGGACCAAACCAAGTCCAATGGCCACCAAAATGTAGATCCGGGGTGTTAGTACCCCGATCTATGTTCCTTCAAAGTTTCAAGTGAATCCAATGGGTAGATCTTAGTAGATCTAAGTTTTAAGGTACCAAGAAAATCAAAAGGGGGTTTCAACCCCTCAAAACATGGAGAGATGTCCACAAGGTAGTTTTCACCAAAGTAAGGATATGGGTATAGGTGATCAAGTGTCTAGATGTCAAATCAAGTGGGATCTCACCTACCCATGTGCTAGATCTTACCCAACAAGCTTCTCTTAGGAAAATCGATTTAGGTTCAAGAAGGCTTTATGCATTGAAAGGTGTGTCAATTTTTAGCCAATCACCACCAAACTATAGATCCAACTAGGGGTGGATCCTATAGAGGTGGGTTCTTAAAATCTTTTCAATTGCAAGGGTAGATCTAAGTAGATCTAAAAAAATACCAAAATTGGGGTTTGATTTAATTAGGGTTTTATGACCAATGGAGATAGAATGGATGAAAGAGGCACATACCTTGTAGATCTTACCTCAATTTGCTTATGGCCACCTTGCAAGTTGATAGCATTCTCCTATGTTTATATTCAAGAGTGAGATCCAAGTGCTCCAACCAAATCTCCCTTCTCCAAGATAGCCAAATCGTCCTCCTCCTACAAGACAAGATCAAAGAAACAAGTCAAGCAAGATGATTATGAAAATGGTAGAAAGATGTAATAGAAAGCATCAACTATGTCACGAAGATACAATAATGATACTCCCTATCACAAGATCAACCCAAGAGAGAATATGTGGATCCCTCCAACAATAACCCTCCAAAAGTCGCCCTCCTCTCTCCAATTCGACTTTCCTGTCAAAAGGTTAGCAAAAACACAAAAATCCACAATGATACATAGAAGAGATACTTTATATTCAATATGCAAGAGAATCCACAAGCCAAGAGAGATGTGCTCCACAAAAATATCTTCTATTCCAATATTCCAGAGCTCCAAAGGTGAGCTTTACAATGGGGGGTCTCCTCCTTATATAGGATAACAAAGACCAAAACCCTATACCACTCTACAATACTACATCAAATGAGTGGTTGAGATTATAAGATCTCATCATACAATCAATGGCTAGGATGAATCCATAACATAATATCACATGGATCACTCAACATAACAATAGCGCCCTCACTAAATGGTACAATGAGGGTGACGTCATCCCACAAGAGGGGTATAAAGTACAATAATCCACCTCATGATGACTAGGACATGATAAAATAAGCACATGGTGGGGCTAGGAGGTATAAATCCTTGCTAGCTCACCCCAAGGCACAATAAAATAATAAAATATGTCCAATATAAATGATAATGACCAAAACTGTCCTCAGAATCCATGACAGTCGAGCAGTAAATGTCCTCCTGTGATCAATCTGGAGATACCCACATGGTGAAAACTGACTGGAAGATAGTGAGATCACCCTGGAAGACCTCTGTGAAAACCAAATGCCAAAACCTTGCCTCAATTGCCCAAATCGATTTCCTCAGTGACCACTTTATCCCATTTTTTAACTGCCTCGGGAACTGTGAAAGTGCCAAAACTGCCTCCTAGGGTGCTAGCGCTGTCAATCTGAGCCCACCAGGCTCTCCGGGAGGGGGGATAAATGGTAATAACAAGTGGCTGGACCACCCCCTCCATCATCAGCGCCCTAGGTGAACCGGCCTCTCGGGGCCCCTGCTGCTCAGGCTGGGAAATCAGCCCCAAATCTGGTCAACAAGTGTAAAACTGCATCAATCACTGTCAGAAGTGCCCGGAACTGAAAGATAAGTATCTCAATGGATCCAGAAGACCCAAATCCACTAGGAATGAGTACCCATACACCCTGGGTTGCCCTAGTGGGCCAGCTGTAGGGTCCACCATATATGGACAATGTATAATCTGCTGATCTGTAATGATAATAACCTGCTGAACTGGATCAAACATCATCTGTATCATATGTCCATCATATGATATCATCATCAAACATGTGGGACCATAAATCATCATCAATAATCATCATACATGGTCCACATCATCACGGATCCCAAGCATATATATAATCAAGGATAAATCACATCAGTAGACTAAGACAATGCTTCTTTAATCATTCCATAGCTAAGCTCAAAGTACAAATTCCATTCAGTGGCATTAATTATATTAACATATTCCGTTGTTATAATAAATTACTTGCACCATAGTTCAAATGACAAACTCACCCATTGGACATGGTCAAACTGCTAGTGAAGGATGAAGGCTAGGAGCAAGGTTGGGCCAAGGGTTTGACTTGTCTAACTCAACTCAAAAATACTTTGGACTGGGAGAGGGGGAAGCTACAAACTCTGTGTTGGACAAAAGAACACGGGGGATGGTTGTGCCTCACAAATGGATAAGTTGTTTAGAGAGTGCTTATTCAACTTAGGCATCATGTCTACATCAAGTTGATCCAAGTTCATTAGGATCATTCAATTTATTTCCATGGCCTTTTTGGCCTACATAACCCTTCGGATTTCAGATGTGCTGAGAAGCACAACTAGTTGCAGCTTGCATCCAGGGCATGTTTTTCATATATTTATACAAGGTCAGCAATTGTTTAGATATAGCTTTTAAGAACCATTGCTTTTTTTTTGGACCTTTCTTATACTCTTCGAGGAGTATTTTTAGCTTTTCATTGCTCTTGCCCTTTTTTTGTTTCCATGGGCGAATTCATTTAGTTTCCACAGGTAGAACATGAGCTTTCAGTTTTAGCCAACAACATCTCAAGTGACTAGGGGGAGTTCGAGCCAATGCCAAACATCGGGACAACCGACCAGAATGATTTAGGCCTACAATCCAACTCACCAAAGGCAAGTTCTGTCACCAACTCAGAGCCGAGACACTGAATAAACAGGGATGCGGTCCAAACACAGAGGTAGAAAAATAGGGAAGTCCTCAGTATCAGAAAGTCAAATGAAACAAGTCAGGGTTTAAAGTCAAACAGGAAGGTCATGTATGGATGGAGACAAGTGGATATGGAGCCTACACTAGCAGACAACTGGTGTCGGGAAAGACCATGTCTATGTAAGGTGGAATACCAGTAAGTTTTGTTGAATGACCTAGAAGTGCAAGCAATTGTTCATTTTATGATTTACAGTTCATTTAAATAGTTTGCCACATCAGGAATAATATACCAAGCACATGCTATAATCATGACTAAATCCACAAGCTAATAATCCACTGTCAGTGAGAACATATCCATAGATCATACAACATCATCATAATAGCAATCATCATGCATCATCTGAAACACTGCTGAAATACATCTCTAGGCACTGAACTGAAACTGTAATGGGATAAGTGGTCACATCAGTCATCAAATCTGAACTCTCAAGGCTCAGCCTTGACACAAGGTCATAAAATCTGAATAATGTACTGCTCTGATCATGAGTGATCCAAAATATATAGCCATGCTCTGGAATAAAGGAAGCTCTGGAATGTGCAGATATCTGCTGTACAAGAATAGTAGCCCTGCTACTATGGTGTGATAACATCTGGCTCCAGCTGGGACAAGTGCTCTAAGGGAGAGAGCGCTTGAGAACCTCAGAATCTCTGGTCTCGAACTGCTCTGCATCAATCTTCAATCCAGCACTGCACCATCCTTGCTTTCAGCTTTTATGTTGCACCTGTTCCTGCTCTCACAAAAACTAGAATACCATCATGGAGCATGTATGGGATAAAAACAAAACAAAACTGAAAACTAATCTAAAGCATAAACTGAAAATGCGTCAAAATATAAATTTAAACTAACATGGCATATATTATTATCATTTATCATTTTTATTTACTGTGCAGGAGGATAAGAGTACTTCTTTAATCAGGCAATCTCAACCTGCACAGGCAGCCAACAATATAAATGCTAACTATAATTTCTTAAATGTATGCAGGAGAAGAGACAAGCTTAGGAAGGAGCAAGACTCAACTCAGGCAGAAAAAGAAAAAGGGACAATACTCGGCACACAGAAAAAGAAAAATCACACAAATCCTACTGCTCAAGTGAGCTTATTCAATACCTACCTACCCTACTCTAACCAGTGAGCACAAATGTTAGGTAAAATCATAAATCCAGTGCAACCATTCATCACATAAATTAATGATTCTTCTTTGATTTTTGTTGATGAAACAAGTCAAGATTGGATTAAAAATTATTGAAATTGAGAGCACAATCTTCTTGACTTGTTCAGAAATTGAAGAAGGATTTGAGTGGTGCAACATGAAATAATGCAGAGGAGACGACTGACTAGTGAAGCCATCCTCCATCCAAAAACTGATAGGATCATAAAATTTATGCAAGTTATTGTTTAAAATGGATGGAGGAAAAATACAAGGCATATGATTTAATAAACTACTTTCCTCATTCACTTCACTTGCATATTTAATTCGTTTCCCCTTGGGCCTGATGATCAAATAAAAACCAAGTGGGGACAAATCAAGGCTTAAAAGACGAAAAATCAAAACTAGGCCCACTTGATGCTCAAAAATGGAGAAAAGATGAAATTGATCTTTAAACACCTTTTCTAGCCACCAAGAATGATTGATAATTTGACAACAAGCATTATTGTTCCAAGGTGACTGAAAAGGGAAATGAAGTGCTTTTTCTCCAAACATGTAATCATACATATACTTCTTATTGAAAAATTCCAAGGCAAAAAAATGACTAGAGCACCAACCCAAAGATGATTGAAAGAGTTGGGAAGGGAGGGTGGATTGCAAATATGAAAATTTTCCCAAATGGATAAACAAGTTTGACCTTGGATTTTGACAAAAGAAAGCAGTCTTTACTCTAGGAATGATTTTAACCTTTTGATCAAGTTTAATATTTACAACCTGAGGACAAGATTGACCATAACTATCTAACTCTAAGTTATCTTGATTAAGGATGGAAAAATTTAAAGACTCATTATAAGAAGTGGAAGATAGATTAGAGCATCTAGTGTGATTCCCTAATTCATCCTCATCTTGATATTGACCTTCTATTGATTCATCATTAAAATTATAAGAGGACAAGTGATCATTTTCATTTATAATATCTTGATTAAATGCACAATGATCACGAGAGATCACCACTAAAGGATCTTGGTAGGTGTTTTCACTTTCTTCTTTTTCAATAAGGTGATAAGGAATTGAATGATCATTAAATATGGAATGATTAATGAGTTTCTCTGAGGGAGGAACTTCAATAGACTGACTGGCTAAAGGCTCATCCTCAGAAATTTCCTCCGGATCAAGACTAGGGCTACCCAAAAAGAAATTTGAAAACTTATGATTTATATAATGATTATGGATTTGACTTTCAATCGACTCAAAAGTGGAAGACTTCTCCTCAAAAGAAATTGAGCAGGAGGGGTCATCTTCGGATGTTGACAATTCACTTGATGTTTGATTATTAACAGATTCAACAATAGGATCAAAAAGGGGAAGGTTTTGATTTGAAAAATTTATATTATCGGATTCACTTCCCCATCTTTCTAAGAAACTTTTCTCAAACATGTCATACCCGGAAATGCTATTGGGCTTCAAATCTAAGAACCAGATCTCAGCTCTTTCTTTGAAGGACGAAGCCAATAGTTTCATACATACATCCTCATGGGTTATGGATAAATCTTTAATAATTTCCCTAAAAAGTTCAAGGTGTCTTTCAGCAGAGATTTCATAACTTCCATCGAATTTAGGCAACCTTTCACGGGCTTGATGAGGGATATGATGAGGATACCCAATAATTTTTGAGAAGTCAAAGACTTTTAATCGACCGAAAGTTCTAGGCCGCTCAGAAGCAGCCATGGATTATTTTATTTATTTTATTTATTTTTATTTTTAAATCAAGAACCTAAGTACCAATTGATGCACCCCATGGGTTCTAGATAATGATAGGATCGATCACCAGTGGAGTCGCTTATGTGGAGTCGCCAGGTAGATTTTAAAACTCTTCTACCAAGATGTATGTCGTTTAAAGTGCAGGGAGAGAGTGAGACAAACATATGTTGAACCAAGGTAGGCCTCTACCTCCCCGGCAACGGCGCCAAAAATGTTATCACACAACTTGTAGTTGCCCCTAGAGGTATCCCATCCGGGACGGTAGAGGAGTTAGGCAACTAAAGAGGTGACCTAAGAGATGCCACGGTTCCCAATGCAATGCGGGAGTCACGTCAACCGAGGCACTCTTCGCTTTAGGTCAAGGTATAGCTAGACCAAGGGGGAGACCCTATACCCCAATCACAGTTGATTGGTCTCAAGCAAAAGGTTTCAAAGGGTGAGTTACGGAAACCAATGCAAGGCTAAGTGGACCTAATGTTTAAGGTATGGTTGAAGGTGGTATCATGGATAGTTAGTGTTTCAACCTATGTATGGTTTAGGCCACTTGATGGGGTATGATTATTAAGTATAGTACCACGTGTTTACACAAGTGGGTCTTGTTGCCTTGGGAAGTGTGAAATGGTTCTAGGTGGGCCCACAAGGTGAAGTTAAGTGTGAAGATGGTACTATAGGCTAGATCTAGGTTAGATCTACGAGTTAGAGTTGGTTCTAGGATTACCCATGTGCTAGATCTAGGGTTTGACACTAATCCCAAGAAGTGCGCCTTGCTTGGAGAAGGACTAGTGCCTTGTTTAGTGGGCTAATGGAGTCAAGAAAGATGTCAAAGTGTAGATCGAGACACCTAGAAGCCAAGTCAAGTGAAATGGATGTGATCCAATGGTTAGATCTTACTAGATCTAGGTTTTTGAGTGATGACCAAAAGTGGACCACAATTCCTTAAAACAAGGAATGCAATCCCCAAGGTAGATCGGGACAAAAGGACAGTCTAGACCTAGGTTTCAAGGCATGGGCATTCCAAATCCACAAAAATTTCCAACACCCACTTCCTAGAAGTGGTCCAACTCAAAACTCCAAAGGGGTGCGACTTTCTCAAGGAGAGGCAAAAAGTGGGTTTGGTGGACCAAACCAAGTCCAATGGCCACCAAAATGTAGATCCGGGGTGTTAGTACCCCGATCTATGTTCCTTCAAAGTTTCAAGTGAATCCAATGGGTAGATCTTAGTAGATCTAAGTTTTAAGGTACCAAGAAAATCAAAAGGGGGTTTCAACCCCTCAAAACATGGAGAGATGTCCACAAGGTAGTTTTCACCAAAGTAAGGATATGGGTATAGGTGATCAAGTGTCTAGATGTCAAATCAAGTGGGATCTCACCTACCCATGTGCTAGATCTTACCCAACAAGCTTCTCTTAGGAAAATCGATTTAGGTTCAAGAAGGCTTTATGCATTGAAAGGTGTGTCAATTTTTAGCCAATCACCACCAAACTATAGATCCAACTAGGGGTGGATCCTATAGAGGTGGGTTCTTAAAATCTTTTCAATTGCAAGGGTAGATCTAAGTAGATCTAAAAAAATACCAAAATTGGGGTTTGATTTAATTAGGGTTTTATGACCAATGGAGATAGAATGGATGAAAGAGGCACATACCTTGTAGATCTTACCTCAATTTGCTTATGGCCACCTTGCAAGTTGATAGCATTCTCCTATGTTTATATTCAAGAGTGAGATCCAAGTGCTCCAACCAAATCTCCCTTCTCCAAGATAGCCAAATCGTCCTCCTCCTACAAGACAAGATCAAAGAAACAAGTCAAGCAAGATGATTATGAAAATGGTAGAAAGATGTAATAGAAAGCATCAACTATGTCACGAAGATACAATAATGATACTCCCTATCACAAGATCAACCCAAGAGAGAATATGTGGATCCCTCCAACAATAACCCTCCAAAAGTCGCCCTCCTCTCTCCAATTCGACTTTCCTGTCAAAAGGTTAGCAAAAACACAAAAATCCACAATGATACATAGAAGAGATACTTTATATTCAATATGCAAGAGAATCCACAAGCCAAGAGAGATGTGCTCCACAAAAATATCTTCTATTCCAATATTCCAGAGCTCCAAAGGTGAGCTTTACAATGGGGGGTCTCCTCCTTATATAGGATAACAAAGACCAAAACCCTATACCACTCTACAATACTACATCAAATGAGTGGTTGAGATTATAAGATCTCATCATACAATCAATGGCTAGGATGAATCCATAACATAATATCACATGGATCACTCAACATAACAATAGCGCCCTCACTAAATGGTACAATGAGGGTGACGTCATCCCACAAGAGGGGTATAAAGTACAATAATCCACCTCATGATGACTAGGACATGATAAAATAAGCACATGGTGGGGCTAGGAGGTATAAATCCTTGCTAGCTCACCCCAAGGCACAATAAAATAATAAAATATGTCCAATATAAATGATAATGACCAAAACTGTCCTCAGAATCCATGACAGTCGAGCAGTAAATGTCCTCCTGTGATCAATCTGGAGATACCCACATGGTGAAAACTGACTGGAAGATAGTGAGATCACCCTGGAAGACCTCTGTGAAAACCAAATGCCAAAACCTTGCCTCAATTGCCCAAATCGATTTCCTCAGTGACCACTTTATCCCATTTTTTAACTGCCTCGGGAACTGTGAAAGTGCCAAAACTGCCTCCTAGGGTGCTAGCGCTGTCAATCTGAGCCCACCAGGCTCTCCGGGAGGGGGGATAAATGGTAATAACAAGTGGCTGGACCACCCCCTCCATCATCAGCGCCCTAGGTGAACCGGCCTCTCGGGGCCCCTGCTGCTCAGGCTGGGAAATCAGCCCCAAATCTGGTCAACAAGTGTAAAACTGCATCAATCACTGTCAGAAGTGCCCGGAACTGAAAGATAAGTATCTCAATGGATCCAGAAGACCCAAATCCACTAGGAATGAGTACCCATACACCCTGGGTTGCCCTAGTGGGCCAGCTGTAGGGTCCACCATATATGGACAATGTATAATCTGCTGATCTGTAATGATAATAACCTGCTGAACTGGATCAAACATCATCTGTATCATATGTCCATCATATGATATCATCATCAAACATGTGGGACCATAAATCATCATCAATAATCATCATACATGGTCCACATCATCACGGATCCCAAGCATATATATAATCAAGGATAAATCACATCAGTAGACTAAGACAATGCTTCTTTAATCATTCCATAGCTAAGCTCAAAGTACAAATTCCATTCAGTGGCATTAATTATATTAACATATTCCGTTGTTATAATAAATTACTTGCACCATAGTTCAAATGACAAACTCACCCATTGGACATGGTCAAACTGCTAGTGAAGGATGAAGGCTAGGAGCAAGGTTGGGCCAAGGGTTTGACTTGTCTAACTCAACTCAAAAATACTTTGGACTGGGAGAGGGGGAAGCTACAAACTCTGTGTTGGACAAAAGAACACGGGGGATGGTTGTGCCTCACAAATGGATAAGTTGTTTAGAGAGTGCTTATTCAACTTAGGCATCATGTCTACATCAAGTTGATCCAAGTTCATTAGGATCATTCAATTTATTTCCATGGCCTTTTTGGCCTACATAACCCTTCGGATTTCAGATGTGCTGAGAAGCACAACTAGTTGCAGCTTGCATCCAGGGCATGTTTTTCATATATTTATACAAGGTCAGCAATTGTTTAGATATAGCTTTTAAGAACCATTGCTTTTTTTTTGGACCTTTCTTATACTCTTCGAGGAGTATTTTTAGCTTTTCATTGCTCTTGCCCTTTTTTTGTTTCCATGGGCGAATTCATTTAGTTTCCACAGGTAGAACATGAGCTTTCAGTTTTAGCCAACAACATCTCAAGTGACTAGGGGGAGTTCGAGCCAATGCCAAACATCGGGACAACCGACCAGAATGATTTAGGCCTACAATCCAACTCACCAAAGGCAAGTTCTGTCACCAACTCAGAGCCGAGACACTGAATAAACAGGGATGCGGTCCAAACACAGAGGTAGAAAAATAGGGAAGTCCTCAGTATCAGAAAGTCAAATGAAACAAGTCAGGGTTTAAAGTCAAACAGGAAGGTCATGTATGGATGGAGACAAGTGGATATGGAGCCTACACTAGCAGACAACTGGTGTCGGGAAAGACCATGTCTATGTAAGGTGGAATACCAGTAAGTTTTGTTGAATGACCTAGAAGTGCAAGCAATTGTTCATTTTATGATTTACAGTTCATTTAAATAGTTTGCCACATCAGGAATAATATACCAAGCACATGCTATAATCATGACTAAATCCACAAGCTAATAATCCACTGTCAGTGAGAACATATCCATAGATCATACAACATCATCATAATAGCAATCATCATGCATCATCTGAAACACTGCTGAAATACATCTCTAGGCACTGAACTGAAACTGTAATGGGATAAGTGGTCACATCAGTCATCAAATCTGAACTCTCAAGGCTCAGCCTTGACACAAGGTCATAAAATCTGAATAATGTACTGCTCTGATCATGAGTGATCCAAAATATATAGCCATGCTCTGGAATAAAGGAAGCTCTGGAATGTGCAGATATCTGCTGTACAAGAATAGTAGCCCTGCTACTATGGTGTGATAACATCTGGCTCCAGCTGGGACAAGTGCTCTAAGGGAGAGAGCGCTTGAGAACCTCAGAATCTCTGGTCTCGAACTGCTCTGCATCAATCTTCAATCCAGCACTGCACCATCCTTGCTTTCAGCTTTTATGTTGCACCTGTTCCTGCTCTCACAAAAACTAGAATACCATCATGGAGCATGTATGGGATAAAAACAAAACAAAACTGAAAACTAATCTAAAGCATAAACTGAAAATGCGTCAAAATATAAATTTAAACTAACATGGCATATATTATTATCATTTATCATTTTTATTTACTGTGCAGGAGGATAAGAGTACTTCTTTAATCAGGCAATCTCAACCTGCACAGGCAGCCAACAATATAAATGCTAACTATAATTTCTTAAATGTATGCAGGAGAAGAGACAAGCTTAGGAAGGAGCAAGACTCAACTCAGGCAGAAAAAGAAAAAGGGACAATACTCGGCACACAGAAAAAGAAAAATCACACAAATCCTACTGCTCAAGTGAGCTTATTCAATACCTACCTACCCTACTCTAACCAGTGAGCACAAATGTTAGGTAAAATCATAAATCCAGTGCAACCATTCATCACATAAATTAATGATTCTTCTTTGATTTTTGTTGATGAAACAAGTCAAGATTGGATTAAAAATTATTGAAATTGAGAGCACAATCTTCTTGACTTGTTCAGAAATTGAAGAAGGATTTGAGTGGTGCAACATGAAATAATGCAGAGGAGACGACTGACTAGTGAAGCCATCCTCCATCCAAAAACTGATAGGATCATAAAATTTATGCAAGTTATTGTTTAAAATGGATGGAGGAAAAATACAAGGCATATGATTTAATAAACTACTTTCCTCATTCACTTCACTTGCATATTTAATTCGTTTCCCCTTGGGCCTGATGATCAAATAAAAACCAAGTGGGGACAAATCAAGGCTTAAAAGACGAAAAATCAAAACTAGGCCCACTTGATGCTCAAAAATGGAGAAAAGATGAAATTGATCTTTAAACACCTTTTCTAGCCACCAAGAATGATTGATAATTTGACAACAAGCATTATTGTTCCAAGGTGACTGAAAAGGGAAATGAAGTGCTTTTTCTCCAAACATGTAATCATACATATACTTCTTATTGAAAAATTCCAAGGCAAAAAAATGACTAGAGCACCAACCCAAAGATGATTGAAAGAGTTGGGAAGGGAGGGTGGATTGCAAATATGAAAATTTTCCCAAATGGATAAACAAGTTTGACCTTGGATTTTGACAAAAGAAAGCAGTCTTTACTCTAGGAATGATTTTAACCTTTTGATCAAGTTTAATATTTACAACCTGAGGACAAGATTGACCATAACTATCTAACTCTAAGTTATCTTGATTAAGGATGGAAAAATTTAAAGACTCATTATAAGAAGTGGAAGATAGATTAGAGCATCTAGTGTGATTCCCTAATTCATCCTCATCTTGATATTGACCTTCTATTGATTCATCATTAAAATTATAAGAGGACAAGTGATCATTTTCATTTATAATATCTTGATTAAATGCACAATGATCACGAGAGATCACCACTAAAGGATCTTGGTAGGTGTTTTCACTTTCTTCTTTTTCAATAAGGTGATAAGGAATTGAATGATCATTAAATATGGAATGATTAATGAGTTTCTCTGAGGGAGGAACTTCAATAGACTGACTGGCTAAAGGCTCATCCTCAGAAATTTCCTCCGGATCAAGACTAGGGCTACCCAAAAAGAAATTTGAAAACTTATGATTTATATAATGATTATGGATTTGACTTTCAATCGACTCAAAAGTGGAAGACTTCTCCTCAAAAGAAATTGAGCAGGAGGGGTCATCTTCGGATGTTGACAATTCACTTGATGTTTGATTATTAACAGATTCAACAATAGGATCAAAAAGGGGAAGGTTTTGATTTGAAAAATTTATATTATCGGATTCACTTCCCCATCTTTCTAAGAAACTTTTCTCAAACATGTCATACCCGGAAATGCTATTGGGCTTCAAATCTAAGAACCAGATCTCAGCTCTTTCTTTGAAGGACGAAGCCAATAGTTTCATACATACATCCTCATGGGTTATGGATAAATCTTTAATAATTTCCCTAAAAAGTTCAAGGTGTCTTTCAGCAGAGATTTCATAACTTCCATCGAATTTAGGCAACCTTTCACGGGCTTGATGAGGGATATGATGAGGATACCCAATAATTTTTGAGAAGTCAAAGACTTTTAATCGACCGAAAGTTCTAGGCCGCTCAGAAGCAGCCATGGATTATTTTATTTATTTTATTTATTTTTATTTTTAAATCAAGAACCTAAGTACCAATTGATGCACCCCATGGGTTCTAGATAATGATAGGATCGATCACCAGTGGAGTCGCTTATGTGGAGTCGCCAGGTAGATTTTAAAACTCTTCTACCAAGATGTATGTCGTTTAAAGTGCAGGGAGAGAGTGAGACAAACATATGTTGAACCAAGGTAGGCCTCTACCTCCCCGGCAACGGCGCCAAAAATGTTATCACACAACTTGTAGTTGCCCCTAGAGGTATCCCATCCGGGACGGTAGAGGAGTTAGGCAACTAAAGAGGTGACCTAAGAGATGCCACGGTTCCCAATGCAATGCGGGAGTCACGTCAACCGAGGCACTCTTCGCTTTAGGTCAAGGTATAGCTAGACCAAGGGGGAGACCCTATACCCCAATCACAGTTGATTGGTCTCAAGCAAAAGGTTTCAAAGGGTGAGTTACGGAAACCAATGCAAGGCTAAGTGGACCTAATGTTTAAGGTATGGTTGAAGGTGGTATCATGGATAGTTAGTGTTTCAACCTATGTATGGTTTAGGCCACTTGATGGGGTATGATTATTAAGTATAGTACCACGTGTTTACACAAGTGGGTCTTGTTGCCTTGGGAAGTGTGAAATGGTTCTAGGTGGGCCCACAAGGTGAAGTTAAGTGTGAAGATGGTACTATAGGCTAGATCTAGGTTAGATCTACGAGTTAGAGTTGGTTCTAGGATTACCCATGTGCTAGATCTAGGGTTTGACACTAATCCCAAGAAGTGCGCCTTGCTTGGAGAAGGACTAGTGCCTTGTTTAGTGGGCTAATGGAGTCAAGAAAGATGTCAAAGTGTAGATCGAGACACCTAGAAGCCAAGTCAAGTGAAATGGATGTGATCCAATGGTTAGATCTTACTAGATCTAGGTTTTTGAGTGATGACCAAAAGTGGACCACAATTCCTTAAAACAAGGAATGCAATCCCCAAGGTAGATCGGGACAAAAGGACAGTCTAGACCTAGGTTTCAAGGCATGGGCATTCCAAATCCACAAAAATTTCCAACACCCACTTCCTAGAAGTGGTCCAACTCAAAACTCCAAAGGGGTGCGACTTTCTCAAGGAGAGGCAAAAAGTGGGTTTGGTGGACCAAACCAAGTCCAATGGCCACCAAAATGTAGATCCGGGGTGTTAGTACCCCGATCTATGTTCCTTCAAAGTTTCAAGTGAATCCAATGGGTAGATCTTAGTAGATCTAAGTTTTAAGGTACCAAGAAAATCAAAAGGGGGTTTCAACCCCTCAAAACATGGAGAGATGTCCACAAGGTAGTTTTCACCAAAGTAAGGATATGGGTATAGGTGATCAAGTGTCTAGATGTCAAATCAAGTGGGATCTCACCTACCCATGTGCTAGATCTTACCCAACAAGCTTCTCTTAGGAAAATCGATTTAGGTTCAAGAAGGCTTTATGCATTGAAAGGTGTGTCAATTTTTAGCCAATCACCACCAAACTATAGATCCAACTAGGGGTGGATCCTATAGAGGTGGGTTCTTAAAATCTTTTCAATTGCAAGGGTAGATCTAAGTAGATCTAAAAAAATACCAAAATTGGGGTTTGATTTAATTAGGGTTTTATGACCAATGGAGATAGAATGGATGAAAGAGGCACATACCTTGTAGATCTTACCTCAATTTGCTTATGGCCACCTTGCAAGTTGATAGCATTCTCCTATGTTTATATTCAAGAGTGAGATCCAAGTGCTCCAACCAAATCTCCCTTCTCCAAGATAGCCAAATCGTCCTCCTCCTACAAGACAAGATCAAAGAAACAAGTCAAGCAAGATGATTATGAAAATGGTAGAAAGATGTAATAGAAAGCATCAACTATGTCACGAAGATACAATAATGATACTCCCTATCACAAGATCAACCCAAGAGAGAATATGTGGATCCCTCCAACAATAACCCTCCAAAAGTCGCCCTCCTCTCTCCAATTCGACTTTCCTGTCAAAAGGTTAGCAAAAACACAAAAATCCACAATGATACATAGAAGAGATACTTTATATTCAATATGCAAGAGAATCCACAAGCCAAGAGAGATGTGCTCCACAAAAATATCTTCTATTCCAATATTCCAGAGCTCCAAAGGTGAGCTTTACAATGGGGGGTCTCCTCCTTATATAGGATAACAAAGACCAAAACCCTATACCACTCTACAATACTACATCAAATGAGTGGTTGAGATTATAAGATCTCATCATACAATCAATGGCTAGGATGAATCCATAACATAATATCACATGGATCACTCAACATAACAATAGCGCCCTCACTAAATGGTACAATGAGGGTGACGTCATCCCACAAGAGGGGTATAAAGTACAATAATCCACCTCATGATGACTAGGACATGATAAAATAAGCACATGGTGGGGCTAGGAGGTATAAATCCTTGCTAGCTCACCCCAAGGCACAATAAAATAATAAAATATGTCCAATATAAATGATAATGACCAAAACTGTCCTCAGAATCCATGACAGTCGAGCAGTAAATGTCCTCCTGTGATCAATCTGGAGATACCCACATGGTGAAAACTGACTGGAAGATAGTGAGATCACCCTGGAAGACCTCTGTGAAAACCAAATGCCAAAACCTTGCCTCAATTGCCCAAATCGATTTCCTCAGTGACCACTTTATCCCATTTTTTAACTGCCTCGGGAACTGTGAAAGTGCCAAAACTGCCTCCTAGGGTGCTAGCGCTGTCAATCTGAGCCCACCAGGCTCTCCGGGAGGGGGGATAAATGGTAATAACAAGTGGCTGGACCACCCCCTCCATCATCAGCGCCCTAGGTGAACCGGCCTCTCGGGGCCCCTGCTGCTCAGGCTGGGAAATCAGCCCCAAATCTGGTCAACAAGTGTAAAACTGCATCAATCACTGTCAGAAGTGCCCGGAACTGAAAGATAAGTATCTCAATGGATCCAGAAGACCCAAATCCACTAGGAATGAGTACCCATACACCCTGGGTTGCCCTAGTGGGCCAGCTGTAGGGTCCACCATATATGGACAATGTATAATCTGCTGATCTGTAATGATAATAACCTGCTGAACTGGATCAAACATCATCTGTATCATATGTCCATCATATGATATCATCATCAAACATGTGGGACCATAAATCATCATCAATAATCATCATACATGGTCCACATCATCACGGATCCCAAGCATATATATAATCAAGGATAAATCACATCAGTAGACTAAGACAATGCTTCTTTAATCATTCCATAGCTAAGCTCAAAGTACAAATTCCATTCAGTGGCATTAATTATATTAACATATTCCGTTGTTATAATAAATTACTTGCACCATAGTTCAAATGACAAACTCACCCATTGGACATGGTCAAACTGCTAGTGAAGGATGAAGGCTAGGAGCAAGGTTGGGCCAAGGGTTTGACTTGTCTAACTCAACTCAAAAATACTTTGGACTGGGAGAGGGGGAAGCTACAAACTCTGTGTTGGACAAAAGAACACGGGGGATGGTTGTGCCTCACAAATGGATAAGTTGTTTAGAGAGTGCTTATTCAACTTAGGCATCATGTCTACATCAAGTTGATCCAAGTTCATTAGGATCATTCAATTTATTTCCATGGCCTTTTTGGCCTACATAACCCTTCGGATTTCAGATGTGCTGAGAAGCACAACTAGTTGCAGCTTGCATCCAGGGCATGTTTTTCATATATTTATACAAGGTCAGCAATTGTTTAGATATAGCTTTTAAGAACCATTGCTTTTTTTTTGGACCTTTCTTATACTCTTCGAGGAGTATTTTTAGCTTTTCATTGCTCTTGCCCTTTTTTTGTTTCCATGGGCGAATTCATTTAGTTTCCACAGGTAGAACATGAGCTTTCAGTTTTAGCCAACAACATCTCAAGTGACTAGGGGGAGTTCGAGCCAATGCCAAACATCGGGACAACCGACCAGAATGATTTAGGCCTACAATCCAACTCACCAAAGGCAAGTTCTGTCACCAACTCAGAGCCGAGACACTGAATAAACAGGGATGCGGTCCAAACACAGAGGTAGAAAAATAGGGAAGTCCTCAGTATCAGAAAGTCAAATGAAACAAGTCAGGGTTTAAAGTCAAACAGGAAGGTCATGTATGGATGGAGACAAGTGGATATGGAGCCTACACTAGCAGACAACTGGTGTCGGGAAAGACCATGTCTATGTAAGGTGGAATACCAGTAAGTTTTGTTGAATGACCTAGAAGTGCAAGCAATTGTTCATTTTATGATTTACAGTTCATTTAAATAGTTTGCCACATCAGGAATAATATACCAAGCACATGCTATAATCATGACTAAATCCACAAGCTAATAATCCACTGTCAGTGAGAACATATCCATAGATCATACAACATCATCATAATAGCAATCATCATGCATCATCTGAAACACTGCTGAAATACATCTCTAGGCACTGAACTGAAACTGTAATGGGATAAGTGGTCACATCAGTCATCAAATCTGAACTCTCAAGGCTCAGCCTTGACACAAGGTCATAAAATCTGAATAATGTACTGCTCTGATCATGAGTGATCCAAAATATATAGCCATGCTCTGGAATAAAGGAAGCTCTGGAATGTGCAGATATCTGCTGTACAAGAATAGTAGCCCTGCTACTATGGTGTGATAACATCTGGCTCCAGCTGGGACAAGTGCTCTAAGGGAGAGAGCGCTTGAGAACCTCAGAATCTCTGGTCTCGAACTGCTCTGCATCAATCTTCAATCCAGCACTGCACCATCCTTGCTTTCAGCTTTTATGTTGCACCTGTTCCTGCTCTCACAAAAACTAGAATACCATCATGGAGCATGTATGGGATAAAAACAAAACAAAACTGAAAACTAATCTAAAGCATAAACTGAAAATGCGTCAAAATATAAATTTAAACTAACATGGCATATATTATTATCATTTATCATTTTTATTTACTGTGCAGGAGGATAAGAGTACTTCTTTAATCAGGCAATCTCAACCTGCACAGGCAGCCAACAATATAAATGCTAACTATAATTTCTTAAATGTATGCAGGAGAAGAGACAAGCTTAGGAAGGAGCAAGACTCAACTCAGGCAGAAAAAGAAAAAGGGACAATACTCGGCACACAGAAAAAGAAAAATCACACAAATCCTACTGCTCAAGTGAGCTTATTCAATACCTACCTACCCTACTCTAACCAGTGAGCACAAATGTTAGGTAAAATCATAAATCCAGTGCAACCATTCATCACATAAATTAATGATTCTTCTTTGATTTTTGTTGATGAAACAAGTCAAGATTGGATTAAAAATTATTGAAATTGAGAGCACAATCTTCTTGACTTGTTCAGAAATTGAAGAAGGATTTGAGTGGTGCAACATGAAATAATGCAGAGGAGACGACTGACTAGTGAAGCCATCCTCCATCCAAAAACTGATAGGATCATAAAATTTATGCAAGTTATTGTTTAAAATGGATGGAGGAAAAATACAAGGCATATGATTTAATAAACTACTTTCCTCATTCACTTCACTTGCATATTTAATTCGTTTCCCCTTGGGCCTGATGATCAAATAAAAACCAAGTGGGGACAAATCAAGGCTTAAAAGACGAAAAATCAAAACTAGGCCCACTTGATGCTCAAAAATGGAGAAAAGATGAAATTGATCTTTAAACACCTTTTCTAGCCACCAAGAATGATTGATAATTTGACAACAAGCATTATTGTTCCAAGGTGACTGAAAAGGGAAATGAAGTGCTTTTTCTCCAAACATGTAATCATACATATACTTCTTATTGAAAAATTCCAAGGCAAAAAAATGACTAGAGCACCAACCCAAAGATGATTGAAAGAGTTGGGAAGGGAGGGTGGATTGCAAATATGAAAATTTTCCCAAATGGATAAACAAGTTTGACCTTGGATTTTGACAAAAGAAAGCAGTCTTTACTCTAGGAATGATTTTAACCTTTTGATCAAGTTTAATATTTACAACCTGAGGACAAGATTGACCATAACTATCTAACTCTAAGTTATCTTGATTAAGGATGGAAAAATTTAAAGACTCATTATAAGAAGTGGAAGATAGATTAGAGCATCTAGTGTGATTCCCTAATTCATCCTCATCTTGATATTGACCTTCTATTGATTCATCATTAAAATTATAAGAGGACAAGTGATCATTTTCATTTATAATATCTTGATTAAATGCACAATGATCACGAGAGATCACCACTAAAGGATCTTGGTAGGTGTTTTCACTTTCTTCTTTTTCAATAAGGTGATAAGGAATTGAATGATCATTAAATATGGAATGATTAATGAGTTTCTCTGAGGGAGGAACTTCAATAGACTGACTGGCTAAAGGCTCATCCTCAGAAATTTCCTCCGGATCAAGACTAGGGCTACCCAAAAAGAAATTTGAAAACTTATGATTTATATAATGATTATGGATTTGACTTTCAATCGACTCAAAAGTGGAAGACTTCTCCTCAAAAGAAATTGAGCAGGAGGGGTCATCTTCGGATGTTGACAATTCACTTGATGTTTGATTATTAACAGATTCAACAATAGGATCAAAAAGGGGAAGGTTTTGATTTGAAAAATTTATATTATCGGATTCACTTCCCCATCTTTCTAAGAAACTTTTCTCAAACATGTCATACCCGGAAATGCTATTGGGCTTCAAATCTAAGAACCAGATCTCAGCTCTTTCTTTGAAGGACGAAGCCAATAGTTTCATACATACATCCTCATGGGTTATGGATAAATCTTTAATAATTTCCCTAAAAAGTTCAAGGTGTCTTTCAGCAGAGATTTCATAACTTCCATCGAATTTAGGCAACCTTTCACGGGCTTGATGAGGGATATGATGAGGATACCCAATAATTTTTGAGAAGTCAAAGACTTTTAATCGACCGAAAGTTCTAGGCCGCTCAGAAGCAGCCATGGATTATTTTATTTATTTTATTTATTTTTATTTTTAAATCAAGAACCTAAGTACCAATTGATGCACCCCATGGGTTCTAGATAATGATAGGATCGATCACCAGTGGAGTCGCTTATGTGGAGTCGCCAGGTAGATTTTAAAACTCTTCTACCAAGATGTATGTCGTTTAAAGTGCAGGGAGAGAGTGAGACAAACATATGTTGAACCAAGGTAGGCCTCTACCTCCCCGGCAACGGCGCCAAAAATGTTATCACACAACTTGTAGTTGCCCCTAGAGGTATCCCATCCGGGACGGTAGAGGAGTTAGGCAACTAAAGAGGTGACCTAAGAGATGCCACGGTTCCCAATGCAATGCGGGAGTCACGTCAACCGAGGCACTCTTCGCTTTAGGTCAAGGTATAGCTAGACCAAGGGGGAGACCCTATACCCCAATCACAGTTGATTGGTCTCAAGCAAAAGGTTTCAAAGGGTGAGTTACGGAAACCAATGCAAGGCTAAGTGGACCTAATGTTTAAGGTATGGTTGAAGGTGGTATCATGGATAGTTAGTGTTTCAACCTATGTATGGTTTAGGCCACTTGATGGGGTATGATTATTAAGTATAGTACCACGTGTTTACACAAGTGGGTCTTGTTGCCTTGGGAAGTGTGAAATGGTTCTAGGTGGGCCCACAAGGTGAAGTTAAGTGTGAAGATGGTACTATAGGCTAGATCTAGGTTAGATCTACGAGTTAGAGTTGGTTCTAGGATTACCCATGTGCTAGATCTAGGGTTTGACACTAATCCCAAGAAGTGCGCCTTGCTTGGAGAAGGACTAGTGCCTTGTTTAGTGGGCTAATGGAGTCAAGAAAGATGTCAAAGTGTAGATCGAGACACCTAGAAGCCAAGTCAAGTGAAATGGATGTGATCCAATGGTTAGATCTTACTAGATCTAGGTTTTTGAGTGATGACCAAAAGTGGACCACAATTCCTTAAAACAAGGAATGCAATCCCCAAGGTAGATCGGGACAAAAGGACAGTCTAGACCTAGGTTTCAAGGCATGGGCATTCCAAATCCACAAAAATTTCCAACACCCACTTCCTAGAAGTGGTCCAACTCAAAACTCCAAAGGGGTGCGACTTTCTCAAGGAGAGGCAAAAAGTGGGTTTGGTGGACCAAACCAAGTCCAATGGCCACCAAAATGTAGATCCGGGGTGTTAGTACCCCGATCTATGTTCCTTCAAAGTTTCAAGTGAATCCAATGGGTAGATCTTAGTAGATCTAAGTTTTAAGGTACCAAGAAAATCAAAAGGGGGTTTCAACCCCTCAAAACATGGAGAGATGTCCACAAGGTAGTTTTCACCAAAGTAAGGATATGGGTATAGGTGATCAAGTGTCTAGATGTCAAATCAAGTGGGATCTCACCTACCCATGTGCTAGATCTTACCCAACAAGCTTCTCTTAGGAAAATCGATTTAGGTTCAAGAAGGCTTTATGCATTGAAAGGTGTGTCAATTTTTAGCCAATCACCACCAAACTATAGATCCAACTAGGGGTGGATCCTATAGAGGTGGGTTCTTAAAATCTTTTCAATTGCAAGGGTAGATCTAAGTAGATCTAAAAAAATACCAAAATTGGGGTTTGATTTAATTAGGGTTTTATGACCAATGGAGATAGAATGGATGAAAGAGGCACATACCTTGTAGATCTTACCTCAATTTGCTTATGGCCACCTTGCAAGTTGATAGCATTCTCCTATGTTTATATTCAAGAGTGAGATCCAAGTGCTCCAACCAAATCTCCCTTCTCCAAGATAGCCAAATCGTCCTCCTCCTACAAGACAAGATCAAAGAAACAAGTCAAGCAAGATGATTATGAAAATGGTAGAAAGATGTAATAGAAAGCATCAACTATGTCACGAAGATACAATAATGATACTCCCTATCACAAGATCAACCCAAGAGAGAATATGTGGATCCCTCCAACAATAACCCTCCAAAAGTCGCCCTCCTCTCTCCAATTCGACTTTCCTGTCAAAAGGTTAGCAAAAACACAAAAATCCACAATGATACATAGAAGAGATACTTTATATTCAATATGCAAGAGAATCCACAAGCCAAGAGAGATGTGCTCCACAAAAATATCTTCTATTCCAATATTCCAGAGCTCCAAAGGTGAGCTTTACAATGGGGGGTCTCCTCCTTATATAGGATAACAAAGACCAAAACCCTATACCACTCTACAATACTACATCAAATGAGTGGTTGAGATTATAAGATCTCATCATACAATCAATGGCTAGGATGAATCCATAACATAATATCACATGGATCACTCAACATAACAATAGCGCCCTCACTAAATGGTACAATGAGGGTGACGTCATCCCACAAGAGGGGTATAAAGTACAATAATCCACCTCATGATGACTAGGACATGATAAAATAAGCACATGGTGGGGCTAGGAGGTATAAATCCTTGCTAGCTCACCCCAAGGCACAATAAAATAATAAAATATGTCCAATATAAATGATAATGACCAAAACTGTCCTCAGAATCCATGACAGTCGAGCAGTAAATGTCCTCCTGTGATCAATCTGGAGATACCCACATGGTGAAAACTGACTGGAAGATAGTGAGATCACCCTGGAAGACCTCTGTGAAAACCAAATGCCAAAACCTTGCCTCAATTGCCCAAATCGATTTCCTCAGTGACCACTTTATCCCATTTTTTAACTGCCTCGGGAACTGTGAAAGTGCCAAAACTGCCTCCTAGGGTGCTAGCGCTGTCAATCTGAGCCCACCAGGCTCTCCGGGAGGGGGGATAAATGGTAATAACAAGTGGCTGGACCACCCCCTCCATCATCAGCGCCCTAGGTGAACCGGCCTCTCGGGGCCCCTGCTGCTCAGGCTGGGAAATCAGCCCCAAATCTGGTCAACAAGTGTAAAACTGCATCAATCACTGTCAGAAGTGCCCGGAACTGAAAGATAAGTATCTCAATGGATCCAGAAGACCCAAATCCACTAGGAATGAGTACCCATACACCCTGGGTTGCCCTAGTGGGCCAGCTGTAGGGTCCACCATATATGGACAATGTATAATCTGCTGATCTGTAATGATAATAACCTGCTGAACTGGATCAAACATCATCTGTATCATATGTCCATCATATGATATCATCATCAAACATGTGGGACCATAAATCATCATCAATAATCATCATACATGGTCCACATCATCACGGATCCCAAGCATATATATAATCAAGGATAAATCACATCAGTAGACTAAGACAATGCTTCTTTAATCATTCCATAGCTAAGCTCAAAGTACAAATTCCATTCAGTGGCATTAATTATATTAACATATTCCGTTGTTATAATAAATTACTTGCACCATAGTTCAAATGACAAACTCACCCATTGGACATGGTCAAACTGCTAGTGAAGGATGAAGGCTAGGAGCAAGGTTGGGCCAAGGGTTTGACTTGTCTAACTCAACTCAAAAATACTTTGGACTGGGAGAGGGGGAAGCTACAAACTCTGTGTTGGACAAAAGAACACGGGGGATGGTTGTGCCTCACAAATGGATAAGTTGTTTAGAGAGTGCTTATTCAACTTAGGCATCATGTCTACATCAAGTTGATCCAAGTTCATTAGGATCATTCAATTTATTTCCATGGCCTTTTTGGCCTACATAACCCTTCGGATTTCAGATGTGCTGAGAAGCACAACTAGTTGCAGCTTGCATCCAGGGCATGTTTTTCATATATTTATACAAGGTCAGCAATTGTTTAGATATAGCTTTTAAGAACCATTGCTTTTTTTTTGGACCTTTCTTATACTCTTCGAGGAGTATTTTTAGCTTTTCATTGCTCTTGCCCTTTTTTTGTTTCCATGGGCGAATTCATTTAGTTTCCACAGGTAGAACATGAGCTTTCAGTTTTAGCCAACAACATCTCAAGTGACTAGGGGGAGTTCGAGCCAATGCCAAACATCGGGACAACCGACCAGAATGATTTAGGCCTACAATCCAACTCACCAAAGGCAAGTTCTGTCACCAACTCAGAGCCGAGACACTGAATAAACAGGGATGCGGTCCAAACACAGAGGTAGAAAAATAGGGAAGTCCTCAGTATCAGAAAGTCAAATGAAACAAGTCAGGGTTTAAAGTCAAACAGGAAGGTCATGTATGGATGGAGACAAGTGGATATGGAGCCTACACTAGCAGACAACTGGTGTCGGGAAAGACCATGTCTATGTAAGGTGGAATACCAGTAAGTTTTGTTGAATGACCTAGAAGTGCAAGCAATTGTTCATTTTATGATTTACAGTTCATTTAAATAGTTTGCCACATCAGGAATAATATACCAAGCACATGCTATAATCATGACTAAATCCACAAGCTAATAATCCACTGTCAGTGAGAACATATCCATAGATCATACAACATCATCATAATAGCAATCATCATGCATCATCTGAAACACTGCTGAAATACATCTCTAGGCACTGAACTGAAACTGTAATGGGATAAGTGGTCACATCAGTCATCAAATCTGAACTCTCAAGGCTCAGCCTTGACACAAGGTCATAAAATCTGAATAATGTACTGCTCTGATCATGAGTGATCCAAAATATATAGCCATGCTCTGGAATAAAGGAAGCTCTGGAATGTGCAGATATCTGCTGTACAAGAATAGTAGCCCTGCTACTATGGTGTGATAACATCTGGCTCCAGCTGGGACAAGTGCTCTAAGGGAGAGAGCGCTTGAGAACCTCAGAATCTCTGGTCTCGAACTGCTCTGCATCAATCTTCAATCCAGCACTGCACCATCCTTGCTTTCAGCTTTTATGTTGCACCTGTTCCTGCTCTCACAAAAACTAGAATACCATCATGGAGCATGTATGGGATAAAAACAAAACAAAACTGAAAACTAATCTAAAGCATAAACTGAAAATGCGTCAAAATATAAATTTAAACTAACATGGCATATATTATTATCATTTATCATTTTTATTTACTGTGCAGGAGGATAAGAGTACTTCTTTAATCAGGCAATCTCAACCTGCACAGGCAGCCAACAATATAAATGCTAACTATAATTTCTTAAATGTATGCAGGAGAAGAGACAAGCTTAGGAAGGAGCAAGACTCAACTCAGGCAGAAAAAGAAAAAGGGACAATACTCGGCACACAGAAAAAGAAAAATCACACAAATCCTACTGCTCAAGTGAGCTTATTCAATACCTACCTACCCTACTCTAACCAGTGAGCACAAATGTTAGGTAAAATCATAAATCCAGTGCAACCATTCATCACATAAATTAATGATTCTTCTTTGATTTTTGTTGATGAAACAAGTCAAGATTGGATTAAAAATTATTGAAATTGAGAGCACAATCTTCTTGACTTGTTCAGAAATTGAAGAAGGATTTGAGTGGTGCAACATGAAATAATGCAGAGGAGACGACTGACTAGTGAAGCCATCCTCCATCCAAAAACTGATAGGATCATAAAATTTATGCAAGTTATTGTTTAAAATGGATGGAGGAAAAATACAAGGCATATGATTTAATAAACTACTTTCCTCATTCACTTCACTTGCATATTTAATTCGTTTCCCCTTGGGCCTGATGATCAAATAAAAACCAAGTGGGGACAAATCAAGGCTTAAAAGACGAAAAATCAAAACTAGGCCCACTTGATGCTCAAAAATGGAGAAAAGATGAAATTGATCTTTAAACACCTTTTCTAGCCACCAAGAATGATTGATAATTTGACAACAAGCATTATTGTTCCAAGGTGACTGAAAAGGGAAATGAAGTGCTTTTTCTCCAAACATGTAATCATACATATACTTCTTATTGAAAAATTCCAAGGCAAAAAAATGACTAGAGCACCAACCCAAAGATGATTGAAAGAGTTGGGAAGGGAGGGTGGATTGCAAATATGAAAATTTTCCCAAATGGATAAACAAGTTTGACCTTGGATTTTGACAAAAGAAAGCAGTCTTTACTCTAGGAATGATTTTAACCTTTTGATCAAGTTTAATATTTACAACCTGAGGACAAGATTGACCATAACTATCTAACTCTAAGTTATCTTGATTAAGGATGGAAAAATTTAAAGACTCATTATAAGAAGTGGAAGATAGATTAGAGCATCTAGTGTGATTCCCTAATTCATCCTCATCTTGATATTGACCTTCTATTGATTCATCATTAAAATTATAAGAGGACAAGTGATCATTTTCATTTATAATATCTTGATTAAATGCACAATGATCACGAGAGATCACCACTAAAGGATCTTGGTAGGTGTTTTCACTTTCTTCTTTTTCAATAAGGTGATAAGGAATTGAATGATCATTAAATATGGAATGATTAATGAGTTTCTCTGAGGGAGGAACTTCAATAGACTGACTGGCTAAAGGCTCATCCTCAGAAATTTCCTCCGGATCAAGACTAGGGCTACCCAAAAAGAAATTTGAAAACTTATGATTTATATAATGATTATGGATTTGACTTTCAATCGACTCAAAAGTGGAAGACTTCTCCTCAAAAGAAATTGAGCAGGAGGGGTCATCTTCGGATGTTGACAATTCACTTGATGTTTGATTATTAACAGATTCAACAATAGGATCAAAAAGGGGAAGGTTTTGATTTGAAAAATTTATATTATCGGATTCACTTCCCCATCTTTCTAAGAAACTTTTCTCAAACATGTCATACCCGGAAATGCTATTGGGCTTCAAATCTAAGAACCAGATCTCAGCTCTTTCTTTGAAGGACGAAGCCAATAGTTTCATACATACATCCTCATGGGTTATGGATAAATCTTTAATAATTTCCCTAAAAAGTTCAAGGTGTCTTTCAGCAGAGATTTCATAACTTCCATCGAATTTAGGCAACCTTTCACGGGCTTGATGAGGGATATGATGAGGATACCCAATAATTTTTGAGAAGTCAAAGACTTTTAATCGACCGAAAGTTCTAGGCCGCTCAGAAGCAGCCATGGATTATTTTATTTATTTTATTTATTTTTATTTTTAAATCAAGAACCTAAGTACCAATTGATGCACCCCATGGGTTCTAGATAATGATAGGATCGATCACCAGTGGAGTCGCTTATGTGGAGTCGCCAGGTAGATTTTAAAACTCTTCTACCAAGATGTATGTCGTTTAAAGTGCAGGGAGAGAGTGAGACAAACATATGTTGAACCAAGGTAGGCCTCTACCTCCCCGGCAACGGCGCCAAAAATGTTATCACACAACTTGTAGTTGCCCCTAGAGGTATCCCATCCGGGACGGTAGAGGAGTTAGGCAACTAAAGAGGTGACCTAAGAGATGCCACGGTTCCCAATGCAATGCGGGAGTCACGTCAACCGAGGCACTCTTCGCTTTAGGTCAAGGTATAGCTAGACCAAGGGGGAGACCCTATACCCCAATCACAGTTGATTGGTCTCAAGCAAAAGGTTTCAAAGGGTGAGTTACGGAAACCAATGCAAGGCTAAGTGGACCTAATGTTTAAGGTATGGTTGAAGGTGGTATCATGGATAGTTAGTGTTTCAACCTATGTATGGTTTAGGCCACTTGATGGGGTATGATTATTAAGTATAGTACCACGTGTTTACACAAGTGGGTCTTGTTGCCTTGGGAAGTGTGAAATGGTTCTAGGTGGGCCCACAAGGTGAAGTTAAGTGTGAAGATGGTACTATAGGCTAGATCTAGGTTAGATCTACGAGTTAGAGTTGGTTCTAGGATTACCCATGTGCTAGATCTAGGGTTTGACACTAATCCCAAGAAGTGCGCCTTGCTTGGAGAAGGACTAGTGCCTTGTTTAGTGGGCTAATGGAGTCAAGAAAGATGTCAAAGTGTAGATCGAGACACCTAGAAGCCAAGTCAAGTGAAATGGATGTGATCCAATGGTTAGATCTTACTAGATCTAGGTTTTTGAGTGATGACCAAAAGTGGACCACAATTCCTTAAAACAAGGAATGCAATCCCCAAGGTAGATCGGGACAAAAGGACAGTCTAGACCTAGGTTTCAAGGCATGGGCATTCCAAATCCACAAAAATTTCCAACACCCACTTCCTAGAAGTGGTCCAACTCAAAACTCCAAAGGGGTGCGACTTTCTCAAGGAGAGGCAAAAAGTGGGTTTGGTGGACCAAACCAAGTCCAATGGCCACCAAAATGTAGATCCGGGGTGTTAGTACCCCGATCTATGTTCCTTCAAAGTTTCAAGTGAATCCAATGGGTAGATCTTAGTAGATCTAAGTTTTAAGGTACCAAGAAAATCAAAAGGGGGTTTCAACCCCTCAAAACATGGAGAGATGTCCACAAGGTAGTTTTCACCAAAGTAAGGATATGGGTATAGGTGATCAAGTGTCTAGATGTCAAATCAAGTGGGATCTCACCTACCCATGTGCTAGATCTTACCCAACAAGCTTCTCTTAGGAAAATCGATTTAGGTTCAAGAAGGCTTTATGCATTGAAAGGTGTGTCAATTTTTAGCCAATCACCACCAAACTATAGATCCAACTAGGGGTGGATCCTATAGAGGTGGGTTCTTAAAATCTTTTCAATTGCAAGGGTAGATCTAAGTAGATCTAAAAAAATACCAAAATTGGGGTTTGATTTAATTAGGGTTTTATGACCAATGGAGATAGAATGGATGAAAGAGGCACATACCTTGTAGATCTTACCTCAATTTGCTTATGGCCACCTTGCAAGTTGATAGCATTCTCCTATGTTTATATTCAAGAGTGAGATCCAAGTGCTCCAACCAAATCTCCCTTCTCCAAGATAGCCAAATCGTCCTCCTCCTACAAGACAAGATCAAAGAAACAAGTCAAGCAAGATGATTATGAAAATGGTAGAAAGATGTAATAGAAAGCATCAACTATGTCACGAAGATACAATAATGATACTCCCTATCACAAGATCAACCCAAGAGAGAATATGTGGATCCCTCCAACAATAACCCTCCAAAAGTCGCCCTCCTCTCTCCAATTCGACTTTCCTGTCAAAAGGTTAGCAAAAACACAAAAATCCACAATGATACATAGAAGAGATACTTTATATTCAATATGCAAGAGAATCCACAAGCCAAGAGAGATGTGCTCCACAAAAATATCTTCTATTCCAATATTCCAGAGCTCCAAAGGTGAGCTTTACAATGGGGGGTCTCCTCCTTATATAGGATAACAAAGACCAAAACCCTATACCACTCTACAATACTACATCAAATGAGTGGTTGAGATTATAAGATCTCATCATACAATCAATGGCTAGGATGAATCCATAACATAATATCACATGGATCACTCAACATAACAATAGCGCCCTCACTAAATGGTACAATGAGGGTGACGTCATCCCACAAGAGGGGTATAAAGTACAATAATCCACCTCATGATGACTAGGACATGATAAAATAAGCACATGGTGGGGCTAGGAGGTATAAATCCTTGCTAGCTCACCCCAAGGCACAATAAAATAATAAAATATGTCCAATATAAATGATAATGACCAAAACTGTCCTCAGAATCCATGACAGTCGAGCAGTAAATGTCCTCCTGTGATCAATCTGGAGATACCCACATGGTGAAAACTGACTGGAAGATAGTGAGATCACCCTGGAAGACCTCTGTGAAAACCAAATGCCAAAACCTTGCCTCAATTGCCCAAATCGATTTCCTCAGTGACCACTTTATCCCATTTTTTAACTGCCTCGGGAACTGTGAAAGTGCCAAAACTGCCTCCTAGGGTGCTAGCGCTGTCAATCTGAGCCCACCAGGCTCTCCGGGAGGGGGGATAAATGGTAATAACAAGTGGCTGGACCACCCCCTCCATCATCAGCGCCCTAGGTGAACCGGCCTCTCGGGGCCCCTGCTGCTCAGGCTGGGAAATCAGCCCCAAATCTGGTCAACAAGTGTAAAACTGCATCAATCACTGTCAGAAGTGCCCGGAACTGAAAGATAAGTATCTCAATGGATCCAGAAGACCCAAATCCACTAGGAATGAGTACCCATACACCCTGGGTTGCCCTAGTGGGCCAGCTGTAGGGTCCACCATATATGGACAATGTATAATCTGCTGATCTGTAATGATAATAACCTGCTGAACTGGATCAAACATCATCTGTATCATATGTCCATCATATGATATCATCATCAAACATGTGGGACCATAAATCATCATCAATAATCATCATACATGGTCCACATCATCACGGATCCCAAGCATATATATAATCAAGGATAAATCACATCAGTAGACTAAGACAATGCTTCTTTAATCATTCCATAGCTAAGCTCAAAGTACAAATTCCATTCAGTGGCATTAATTATATTAACATATTCCGTTGTTATAATAAATTACTTGCACCATAGTTCAAATGACAAACTCACCCATTGGACATGGTCAAACTGCTAGTGAAGGATGAAGGCTAGGAGCAAGGTTGGGCCAAGGGTTTGACTTGTCTAACTCAACTCAAAAATACTTTGGACTGGGAGAGGGGGAAGCTACAAACTCTGTGTTGGACAAAAGAACACGGGGGATGGTTGTGCCTCACAAATGGATAAGTTGTTTAGAGAGTGCTTATTCAACTTAGGCATCATGTCTACATCAAGTTGATCCAAGTTCATTAGGATCATTCAATTTATTTCCATGGCCTTTTTGGCCTACATAACCCTTCGGATTTCAGATGTGCTGAGAAGCACAACTAGTTGCAGCTTGCATCCAGGGCATGTTTTTCATATATTTATACAAGGTCAGCAATTGTTTAGATATAGCTTTTAAGAACCATTGCTTTTTTTTTGGACCTTTCTTATACTCTTCGAGGAGTATTTTTAGCTTTTCATTGCTCTTGCCCTTTTTTTGTTTCCATGGGCGAATTCATTTAGTTTCCACAGGTAGAACATGAGCTTTCAGTTTTAGCCAACAACATCTCAAGTGACTAGGGGGAGTTCGAGCCAATGCCAAACATCGGGACAACCGACCAGAATGATTTAGGCCTACAATCCAACTCACCAAAGGCAAGTTCTGTCACCAACTCAGAGCCGAGACACTGAATAAACAGGGATGCGGTCCAAACACAGAGGTAGAAAAATAGGGAAGTCCTCAGTATCAGAAAGTCAAATGAAACAAGTCAGGGTTTAAAGTCAAACAGGAAGGTCATGTATGGATGGAGACAAGTGGATATGGAGCCTACACTAGCAGACAACTGGTGTCGGGAAAGACCATGTCTATGTAAGGTGGAATACCAGTAAGTTTTGTTGAATGACCTAGAAGTGCAAGCAATTGTTCATTTTATGATTTACAGTTCATTTAAATAGTTTGCCACATCAGGAATAATATACCAAGCACATGCTATAATCATGACTAAATCCACAAGCTAATAATCCACTGTCAGTGAGAACATATCCATAGATCATACAACATCATCATAATAGCAATCATCATGCATCATCTGAAACACTGCTGAAATACATCTCTAGGCACTGAACTGAAACTGTAATGGGATAAGTGGTCACATCAGTCATCAAATCTGAACTCTCAAGGCTCAGCCTTGACACAAGGTCATAAAATCTGAATAATGTACTGCTCTGATCATGAGTGATCCAAAATATATAGCCATGCTCTGGAATAAAGGAAGCTCTGGAATGTGCAGATATCTGCTGTACAAGAATAGTAGCCCTGCTACTATGGTGTGATAACAGACCTATCATGAAAAACTGGAATCTGAAAGAGTTTGATACAACTCTGATCATCACAATAAATCACTGTGGCATTCAACCCCTGATCAAGTAAACATACTGTAATCACACCCATAGTAGTTGGGCTACCATGATTGCAGAGCAGTTATCTGCATATTTTTTAGCTTTGCCTTTACACAGCTTCAGTGAGATCAGCTATGATGAGCAGTGTTATTTGTGATCACTCACACATCAAAGCAGCCCTAAATCAGACATGCAATAGACCTTGTGCCAAGGCTAAGCCTCTTGACCTCAGATTTGATGACCGAGATGACCTTTTATTCCATACAGATGTAGTGCAGTGATTAGAGTTTCAGCAGCAATGTTCTCAGTGGTTACAATTGGTTCAAATTACAGATACAGGTATATGACCCAGCAGGTATATGATGTGCATTTGTTTTATTATCTTGTTGTTTTGGTCATTTTGATAACTTGACTTAGCATCTAGTGATTATGATCTGGCAATATATCTATATAAAATGAAATTGGTTATTGTTGATTATCTAAATGATTGTATTACTGACAATTGGAAGCTCTTGTTTTATACTCATTGGTTTTACCCTCTTAGGAGTGTGGACATGATCATTCCCGCCTTTATGGCTTGCTAGCTTAGGCATCACCTTCACTTTCTCCATCCATCCGTTGTCTTTCCCACTTTTGGTTGTTACCCTGACTTACACCTCAGCCTGTGATATGGAGGACTTCCCCATTTTTGCCTCTATGTTGGATAGCATCCATGTTAGTTTGTGTCTCGGCTCTGAGTTGGCAACAAAACTTACCTTTGGTGAGTTGGATTTGATACCTTGATCACTCTAGTCGGTTGCCCCAATGTTTGGTCTTGATTGTGGAAAATCCCAATAGTTGCTTGATTTGTGTTGACTAAAACCTGAAGCAAATTGTACTACCATCATTAAATATGGAAACTATTGTTATATTTGTTATGAAAGCCCATGAAAGTGCTTTGAAAACTGTGCTTCTCAGCACAATGAAAGAAGGCTTTGAAATGAAATGAATTGAAATGAAAAGCACCCTGGATGTGAACTGCGATTAGTGGTGCTTCCAAGCACATGCAAAATCCAAAAAGGGTCATAAAGGCCTAAAAAGCAGTGGTTAAATGTATGCTAAATCCAAAGACTGTTGGCCAAGGAAATGAAATGTAATGATTAATTCCTCACGGAGCCTATGGGTTGTGATGTGAGATGGAGCAAGGGACAGTTAATTCTAAGTGTCTCCTAGAACCTCAAGTTACGGTTAGCCAGGCCCCCAATCCACAGCAATTCTAGAAAAGATCCTCACGAAGCTGATACAGCTTGGATGTGAGTTGTAGACATTTGCCAAGGTTGAAAAAGCACCTATCTAAACAACTTACCCATTTGTGAGACACTGCCATTCCCTGTGTATTGTTTATCCAACATATGCTTGAATGTGTAATACCCTTTCCCTTATTCAAAGTATCACAGTGTCAAGTCAGTCAAGTCATTACCCTTTGCCTAGCCTTGCATCCTTATCCTTCACCCTCTGCTAGCAAATTGATTATGTTTACAAATGAGTATATCCTTGAGGTTCTTTTTGAAAGTAAATTATTATTTTAGCCTATGCTTAATTATGTTTATCTACTAACTTCCAATGAAATGATACTTGATGTTTTAAAAGTCTTGCTATGAAAATGATTAAAAGAGCATGTCTTAACTATTTGCACTTGTAGCAGCAGGGTTCTCTACCCTGGGTCATATTTTGATCAGTTTGACCAGTCAAACCTAGTTTGACCAAGGTCAACCTTGAGATCCGTGATGAGTTGGACCAGTTATGTTATATGATGTTGATCCATAGTCTTTGATATACCTTTTGATGATTGCATATATTGGACACAGGTTCCAAATGATGGCTGATGCATTTTTTTATTGATTATTGTTACCTCCAGACCATCATATTTTTATTTGTCCGGGCATGGTGGATGCTACAGATGATCTTACAGGTTACCATGAGGTGTATGAGTACTCATCTCTAGTAGATTTGGGTCTTTTGGGTCCATTGAGACACTTAGTTTTCAGTTTCAGCACTGTCAGTGATGATATGAGCAGATCTTCACCTATTGACCAGTTTGGCCATGCTGAGTTGGCATGTCCAGCAGTTGCTTTGATGAGAGTCGTTGCCTAGGGCACTACAGAGGAGAGGGGTTCTCCAGCCACTTGTCATTACCATATTACCCCCTCTCCATACATGATGGTACAGTCAGATTTTGTGCCCGGGCACCAGGCAGTGGGCTATGGGTAGTTTGATGGTTTTTCAGGTGGGATAAAAATGGAATAAAAAGGTCATTAAGGAAATCAATTTGGGAAATTGAGGCAAGGTTTTGGCATGAGGTCTGTTCATAGGTCATCTATGGTGTATCCCACTCCTTCCAGATCAGCTTGCAGCATTCAGTGGGGTCCACACAGTCTCCGGGTTGTGTTTTGATGCATTCTTCTCTCAGTTGAGGGGGCCAGGATTTGATCATTTGTTCACTTGGACATGTCATTGAGTCATATGTTATATTATTCTGCCATGGGGTGATGCTAGTGAAGGAAGATAAAACCTCCTAGCCCCACCATGTGCTCCTAGTCATTTGTCCATGTCATCTTATGTGGCACACTTGCCCTATAGTCACTTTTATGTGGTGTGCACCCCCCTAGGGCATTCTTTTAGTGAGTACACACCCCCCCTCTAGTGAGTGATCCATGTTATATTGTACCGGCTCATCTTAGTCGTTGATTGTATTATTTTATCTTTTGATCTCCACCACTTATTTTGAAAAGTGGTTAGGGTTTTGGTCTCTCTCCTCCTATTTAAGGAAGAGGCCCCCCTATTGTAAAGTGACACTCAATCGCTCAACCGGATGCAGTACGAGCTTCTCACTCCTCAAAGAATGTGCCCTCCTTCCCAAGGAAAGTTGCCCACCTCACAATTGAATCTATCTCAGATTAGTTGGCTCAGTAATCATGACAGACACCTTCTGTCTCCTTATATCGACTCACTGAAAAATTAGGTTTACCAAAAACCTAAAAGGGGGTGCATGCAAAAACTTTTCATGCACTCCTTCCCTAGTTAACATTTTAACACTCCCTCTTAACCAGGAAAGGATTCTGAATCACTCCCATCTTCTCCCTGAAGTACTCATACTTATTTCTCATCAAGGACTTTGTGAGAATATCTGCAACCTGCTCATCCGTGGATATGTACTGGAGCTCAACTGCTCCTCTCTGAACATGATCTGAAATGAAGTGATACCTGATCTCAATGTGTTTGGACCGATCATGAAAAACTGGATTCACAGAGAGTTTGATGCAACTCTAATTATCACAGTGAATCACCGTAGGCTCCAACTACTGATCAAATAGACTTACTAACATTTTGCGAAGCCAAATGGCTTCACAGTTGGCTAAACTGGCTGCCATATATTCTGCCTCTACAGAACTCAATGCTACAAACTTTTGCTTCCTGCTAAACCACGACACGACTGCCGAACCTAAGCTGAAGCAACACCCGGAGGTGCTTTTCCTGTCACCTACACTGCCTGCCCAATCTGAATCTGTGAAGCAAACAAGTTGAGCTCCACCCTATCTCACATAATTCAATCCATACTCTGTTGTTCCATTGATGTACCGCAAAACATGCTTTGCGGCCACCCAGTGTACATCTCTAGGTTCTACCATGTACTGACTCATAGGTGTTGACCGCAAAACTCAAATCTGGCCTGGTGTTGACCAAGTACATCAAGGAACCGATGAGTTGTCGGTACCTAGTGGGATCAACCAACTTACTCTCAGAAGCCACTTGCTTCTTCCAGTTGGTTGTCATAGGAGTAATCATGGGCTTGCAATCTTGCATCTGAAATCTCTTCAGTATGTCCATTGCATGCTTGCCCTGACTGAGAAAGATATGCCCATCTTCCTGCTAGACTTCCATGCCTAGGAAGTAATGCATCAATCCTATATCCTTCATTTCAAACTCAAAAGCAAGGTCCTTTTTGCAATCACTGATGAGTTTCTCTGCCCCTGTAATGAATAGGTCATCTACATATAGTACTAGGATAAGCGGGTTTCCTTTCACTACGATGAAGTAGAGATTTGGATCAGCTTCGCTTTTCTGAAAACCTAACTATTGCAAGTAGGTATCTATCCTAGAATACCAAGCTCTAGGTGCTTGCTTCAATTCGTATAGAGCTTTCTTTAGTCTGCA